>JAJJMB010012081.1:4343638-4423167 GCA_023531105.1 Papaver atlanticum
ACCATTTGTTTCTTTGTGGCCAATCTCATGATAACTCTCATGTTCTTCCTTGAACAAACTTAAGATGAATACATTAATGAAGATAATTGAATGCATTAGAGTTTTATCTTGTTTTTTTAAACTATCTTTTGTAATTACTACTTATATAGTAATTAATTTTCTGCATTAGGTACTTCTTTATGTTGTCGTATATGAAATTTATTTAGTTAAAATGTTTATTGATTATAATTGCAATACTTGTTATTCCTGAATATATTCTTTGTGTATTGTTTCCCATGAGATTGTTATATTCTACTATTTATGGCCGATCTCATGATAACTCTCGCGTTCTTCCTTGAACGACTGAAGGTGAATACTTTTGACGATTGATCTCTAGCTTACATCTTCTTGTGAGATTTGCTAAAATCCGAGAAAATCATTTTCAATAAAAAATATATCAAGAAGAGCTTTGGTGGAAATGTCTCGTGATGATTTATGTGGAGTTCTAGATTGTTAACTATTGGAACAGTCGCCGATTTCACACCTACAAAACAAGGATTAAACCACAAAAAACAAAGTGACGGCTGAGTCACGACCAGGTCGCTTTCTTTAAGACGTTTCGTGGCTTTGCCTTGAGTTTTGTGCGAGCAGTTCTTTCTTCGTCACAACGTCCCCAGGATAATACAACCGAGAAAAACTCTCTTCAACCTCTCACGCACACAATGAGAAATCGATCACTTTCACTCTTTCTAATCTTGCTCAAAAAATGGTCTCTTGATTCTCAAAGAAAAAACAATAATAGAAAACTTGTGTTTTCTCTGTTCTCAAAAACTTGTTTTTATAACCAAGCCATTAAAAACGAAATTAATGAGAATAAGTTTTGTTTTTAATTGCCACAAATAAAACAGTCAAAACGGTAATATAATTATACTCAAATCAATGCTATTTAATCACGTAATTAAGGGCAATAAAGACGTTTTGAAAATCTTTTCAAAAAGAGTAAAAAATAACTTTCCAAATTCAAGAGACCTCCCAAGACCCCCAAGGCCCCGCTCCCGGACTAATGATATATATATATTATTTATATATATACCCAATCAGTAGGGGGAGGGATTCGATCCTGAGACCTCACCCTCGAGACCCAAAATGCTTAACCACTGGGCCAAGCTCAAATTGTTGAAATAAATGTACAAAAGAAATATTTTAAAACATATATCCCAACATTAACCCTTTTGAAAAGCACCACAAACACCATCGACTTTACCATTAATTTTGGGTACTCTCCTGATAAGTTCCTTGTTAATAATTTTTCCAAGTAAGCGACAATTGATGTGCCCAAAACGTTCATGTCAAAGATGAGCCGATTCCACCTTATTCACATTGCAACAAAGATTATGTTGAATATCTAAAAGACCACAATTATTTTTTCCACGAATGGCATGAAAATTTAATTTTCCTGACGAGACTTTGATATTGCATCCTTCAGTAATGAAGACAACTATATGGCCTTTGTCACAAATTTGACTAACAGAAAAAATATTAGTTTTCAAACCTTTGACGTAAACGACATCATGAATTTCAGGCGCTCCATCTAGTTTTATCGTTCATTTTTTGTTGATGTAGCAACAACAACCGTCTCTCGAAGTTACATGTCATTCTTTGTAGTCATCAGCGTTCACGAACTAAGAGAAATCTCTTGTCATGTGTCGACTACATCCACTATCAAGAAACCATTGGAACGGTAAAGTGGATTTAAGAGCAAACGTCTCTGCCTGTATTGAGTTTTCCAGAGTTTTCGTAAACCTTTTGATTTCGGAAAAAAACTTCTGAGCCTTCTTATGAATATCCTGAGCCATGTTATTATTTAATCTAAAAGTTTACATGTATGACGATAATGACCATTCAAGACATAAAATATACATAAGGAGACCAGTTCGGAAACTGATCTCTTGGCATAAATTTCTCGCCTGTCACCTGATGATCCACAATTCTTTGGACAAGGATCTAGAGATATATTTCTAGGTTCCTCAAGAGACATAGGTTTTCCATTTTCAGGTTTCACTTTCAAACGGAGTTCTGCAAGAGCATCCTTATTTAATTGGATTTGAACATCTAGTTTCTCTTGAAGAGTTTCCTCTATTTTTTAATTCTTCTCGGATATGAGAATCCCCGATGTTAATTACACAAAAAAGTGTGTCAATTTCCTTATCATTCGAAATTTCTCATGACAAAGTCTATCAACAACTTTTACCCAGTTCGTGCACAAGTCGTTGAAGGTGTTTCAAAATCACAATTAGATTTTCTACACGAACTTTTCATATCGTTGCAAGGGATCATCATGTTGGTTGTGAGACCACAAAACATGAACTTACTCTAATACCAATTTAAAATGAAAGGGTACCAAGTATACCACCAACTTTTTTAATCTATAGGATTGGGAACATGTGTAGTACCTTTAACAATTAAAAGTATACAAAACCTTTTAATGCGAAAAAAAAAAACACGCATAAGAATTTTATTAATGAGGAAAACTACAATGTGCATAAAACCCCTGGGACTTAGTCCAGAACTTGAACACCACACTGTATTAAGCCGCTACAAATACTAGCCTACTATCAGACTTTAAACGAGACTGTAGTTGAGACCGAATAGATCCTACAAGCAATTCAACTTCAATTGCGCTCATTTACGTCTCTTGGATCTCGAAAGACCCTACAACAACATGATTCCCCTAGCAGACGTCCTTTGTAAGCCTAGGAGTTGCTTCAACCTAAATGAGGATATTATCCCGCCTCTAATAGAACACCTATTTGATTCCCTTTAGATATTTCGATCAAGGTCTGGAAATCTGTTTCCAATAAAACAAGTCCAACAAACCTCAAGGATCCAGGACACTTACAACCTTATCAAAGAGAAGCCTAGATCAATACCTTCCCACAACAAAAATCTAAATAAATAAAAACAGAAGTGATTTAGATATCTATCTCGTTGAATCACAAAGTTCTGAGATGAAGAGTACTTTATGAAATCTATCTATCTTATTCATGGTCTACAGTTCGGAAACAATAAAGATCAATAAAAACAAGATCCGAATAACAAGAACTATCAGGTGATTTACGATTCGTAAAGCCCGCTCACACTGATAATTCTCTTAATCCGGATCTTGTGGGGTTATCCCCCAAATGTAGGTTCTTTCATATTCATCTTGAAACTAAATTTATAAATCAGTAAAGATAAAGGGACTTATTCTCATTCGATTTACTTGATAACCGAACGAGGTGGCATCCAAAGCAACCAAAACTTGTGATTCTCATTCGGTTTACATAATTTATCACACAACATCTGGAAAAAATTGTCGTACTTATAGTCATGATAAGAGCCCAGTAATAGATTTCCATAAGCTTAAGTAGAAGTAGAAGGTTGTGAAGACTCAAAGTAAGTAATGAACAAAAATCTAATGGTATTATTTCTGGAACCAAAAAAAAAAAAAAAAAAGACATTTTGAGATTTAGTGCATATGAAAATACAATCATTTCAATGCCATAATTATTTTTTTATTTTTTTTGTAAGTTAAAATGCATTCAAAACAGACTAACTTAGGGAGTTAGTAACCCTTACATCAGGAATAGTAGAGCCATCTAATGTTGGGCTATTGAATCCAACCTGAACATTAGATTTATCTACTTCTAAGGTTTGCAAAATACAAGATGAAGGTTTATTCATCCAATTAACAAGAGTTCTAAAGGATTTATCCTCCTTAGCAAGGATATCAACTACATTGTTAGTTGATCTAGGAATATAAAAAAAACCTAAAAAATTCTGACAGAGATTAAATTCTCTTTTTACTTCATCCATGATCGTCTGGTTCTGCCAAGTAATTTGAGATGATTTTCCATTCAAGTAGTCAAAAAGGTTCTTACAGTCTCCTTCCACACTGAAATTTGATAGTCCCTCATCTGTTTCCTATTTAGCTGCCTGCAAAAGCCCTAAAACTTATGTTTCTTCTGGGGATGAGGCTGAGATGGGTCCTGCATCATTTCTGATGATTAAAGAAAAACCTGTTGGTGCATTCATAGAAATTCAGGCTGCATCTAAATTGAGTTTCTTTTGTGAAAATCTGGGAGCTGTCCATCTAGGTTTTTTTACTATACCAATTAAGACTTGTTTGGTCAAGAATTTGTCCTTATGCCAGAAATTTAAATGTCTTTGTATTTCGAAAGCTAGTTGAGTATGTGTTTGTTGTTGTTTTTCAAAGGATCTATTACATCTTTCCTTCCATATAAACCAAATTTTTGTCATGATTATTTCTATGGGAATAATTGTATTTTCCTTTCCTATCCAGTCTTTACAGACATCTAAAAAGGTGGTGGATCTATCAAAATTTAAATCAACTGGGAATAGCTCTGATGCCCAGACTGACTTAGCATAAGAACAGTGAAGAAATAGATGATTTATAGATTCATATTCCAGACATCCAAATGTACAGTCAGGTGTTATATCTTTCGTAAATATGGATAACTTAAGATTGGTAGAAACAACATTTTGCAGACACTTCCAAGTAAAAATCTTACTTCTTTGAGATATATCTAAATTCCATAAACCTTTCCAAAAAGAATCTGGCTTCCCTAGGTTATAATTAACTTGTTATACATGGATTTGACTGTGAATTTCCCTGAATTGGTCAGGAGCCATCTAAGAGTATCTGGTTTAGCTTCCCAATTACTATCTATAGCAATTCTAATGTTGTAAATTTGTCTAGCAATATAACCTAAAAACAATTCAATAATTAAAGAAGAATTACACTTTTTGGTGATTGGATCAATTAGATCTTTCACAAGTGTTAAATGAGAGTTAGTAACAGTTTTGTAGATACTAAGGTTTTCTTCCAAGTTAGGAATCCAATTATCTTACCAAATATTAATGATATTCTCATCTCCTACTTCCCATATGATGTTTTGTTCTACTAACTTAATCCCCTTACTTATATATTTCCAAATCCAGGAGCTAGTAGATGGGATTTTAGCCTTAAAGGCTGAGGAGTTCCTGAAATATCTAGGTTTAAGCTGAGACACCCAAAGAGCCTTGGGCTCAGTCAAAAGTCTCCAAGCTAGTTTAGTTATCAAAGCTAAGTTACACTTATGTGCATTCCTGAAACCTAGACCTCCCTTGCTAATTGGTTTACATAAACAAGAATAGGATTTAGGATAATATCCTTTATAATTAATTTCTTTTCCCCATCAAAAATCCCTTTGTAAAGCATCAATTTTTTTTGTATTTTTTTTTAGAAGAATAAAGCAACTCATCTGATAACTGGCCATACTTGCCAGAGTTGCTTTGTTAACGTCCTTAACGACCATTTTACTAGCTTGAGCTAAGACTTTACCTATCCAACCTTGCACTTTGTGTTCCATTTTCCATATTATTCCTTCAAAGAGTTTTATTTTTGCTTTATTATAACGGTCCGCGAGTTATAACCCCAAAGGTGTCACTATCCATTCACAAAAAACCCATCAAAACAAAAGTAACACAAAAAACCCCATCAAAACAAAAGTAACACAAAAACATCATAGAATTTGATGAAACCAATTTTGGTTTCATCATAAAATTTTATGAAACCAATTTTGGTTTCATCATAAAATTTGATGAACCAATTTTGAATTTTGGGGTTTTTGTATCCATTTTTAAAAATTTGGGGGTTTTGTATCAATTTTGTTTAAGATGGAGTTTTAATGGATCCCAACATTTGAATGGGGTTTTTGTACCACAAGTTTGGTCACCTTGGGTTTTTATGACTAGTTCTGTTATTATAAAGAGAGGAGTTCCTAAATAAGAGTCCTTTAAATCAATTTTTTTTTGAGTAATTTACTAATCATTCTCTGATGTTTAGGTTGAACTTTTTTACTCAAAAAGACTCTTGATTTATCAAAGTTAATTAACTTCCCTGAAGCTTTACTAAAGGTGTCTATAAGTTGCAGGATATTATGACATTCCTTGAGATCCTCCCTAATAAAAAGGAGACAATCATCAGCAAAAAAAAGGTGTGAAATGAGACTATTTTTTGGTGTTAACTTAATACCATTTATAATCTTCTCTTCTTCACTGGATAAGAGAAGTCTAGAGAATATTTCCATGCATATTATGAAAAGGTAAGGGGAAAGAGGATTCCCTTGTCTAAGGCCTCTAGTTTGTTTAAAATAACTCCTGAACTACCATTGAGTAAGACTGCCATAGAGGAAGTTGAAATGCATTGATAAATTAGGTTACAGAAATCCTTGTCAAAACCAAAATCCTTCATTGATGTGATTAAAAATTCCCAGTTAACTCTATCAAAAGCCACATATCAATTTTTATTCCCATACCAACATGTTTCCCCTTCTTTTTCTTAAAAGAGTGAATAAGTTCATGAGCAATGACTATATTATCTAAGATTTGTCTTTTGGAGAGAAATGCTGCCTGGGAAGGGTATAGAATTTAGGATGGGTTTCATCCTATTATCTAAGATTTTTGCTATAATTTTATAAATGGTATTGCAAAGGCCAATTGGTTTAAAGTTACTAGGGTCTTTAGGGTGCCTACTTTTGGGTATTAGAAAAAGAAAAGTTTTGTTGAATTCTGGATGGAGTTCTCCTGTTCTGAAAAATTGTTGAATGACAGCTGTAATTTGTTCACCTACAGTTTCCCAGTTGAGTTTGAAAAAACTAGCTGGAAATCCATCAGGTCCAGGAGACTTATTAGGTTTTAGTAACCAGATTTCCTCAGCTGAAGGAATAGAATTGAGGATAACATTTTCCTCTATGGAGATACTAGGCTGAATATTTTGAAACAGAATAGGATTAGGAGGGGGAGGAACAGGAGGGGCTGAGAAGATATTTAAAAAAAAAAACTGAGTGAGTTTCCTGCATTTCTGATCTGTTGAAAGTAATTTCATTGTTGTTCATTTTTAGACATTCTATGTTGTTCCATTTGCTTTTTTTTTAAGGTTTTTGTATGAAACAACTTTATGTTTTCCCCCCCTAGTTGGACCATATTATCTCTAGACTGCTGTTTTGCTATAGCTTCTTGGGTGTCATAAAGTTTTTCTAGTTCAACTAGCTTTTCCTTTATCTTTTCCTCTTTCTTATAAACATGGCTAGAATTATTCAAATTATCTATTTGGGATAGGATTCTTTTAATTTGTTTAGAAGGTAAACCAAATATTATTATTTTCCAGAAATCTAAGTTGGTTTTTAGAGCTTGAAGATTAAGTATCAGAGAATTTGTTGGATTTTCCCTAATAACATGAGCTTTCCTTTTGCCATGTATCATAAAATTTAAAGGTATATTCAAGTTTGATAAAACTAGTTTCTAAACTTAAGGCTATGGGACTATGATCAGAACAGACTTCCACTAAATAGGAAAGTTCTGCTTTTGTTAATCGAATATTCCACTCAGCATTTGCAACTGCTCTATCTAATCTTTCTTGGATATTAGCCACCTCATCTCTATGATTATTCCATGTATATTCATAACCATTAAAACCTAGATCTATTAGACCTGCATTACTTAAGATATTATGATAGTAAACACAATCTGATTTCTTGAATGGCAAACCCCCTAATTTTTCCTCCTGATTGAAGATCATATTCATATCTCTTAAGAGAATCTAAGGCATGGACTGCTTGTCCACTTGTTCTAAGATTTCAGTAATAAAATCCCAAGCAATGTTTCTATTAGATGGGTAGGGACTACCATAGAAACATGTTAGCAGCCATTTTTTTAGATTCAGAGTTAGTTTGAACTAATATGTTAATCATGTTAGTATTCCAATGAACAATTTCGAAAGAGAAACCATCCACCCACGCTAAAGTTAGTCCTCCTGCTAATCCTATTGGATCTACTATATGGATGTTGGGGGTAGTCTTTAATTAAGAAGAGATTTAACTAAAAGTTTTTGGGATTTTGTTTCAGACAAAAATAAAATCTCCGGCTTATCCACAATAATCAGTTGGTTTAGGTGGTTTTGAGTAAAGGGATTACCAAAACCTTGCACATTCCAGGCTATGATTTTCATTATAAAACACTAATTAAATGTGGCACACCAAGAACTAAATTCAGCTAGAGGCAGCAAACAAACAAGGCAAAAACAAAATTTTAAAAACTAAAAAAGAGACTAGGGGAGCAATTCAGGCTAAAAAGATAAAATTAATTGAAAAGGAACTCTAATAGTTCCCCTAAAGGGCCAATGTTCTATTAATGTAATGTCCTAAGAAGATCAAGAATTTGTGAAACCTAATAAGACTATCAATTGAAGCAAATGTGGAATGAAATAAAAGCCAAAGTTAGGGATACCTGAATTTCGTCCTGTTGCGCAGATGGAGAGTCCATTAAGAAGGGTAATGGTTGATAACGATTCTTTACCTGTGTCTGTTCCTTTAGATTTGATCCATATTGGTCAATTTTAAGTAAATTTCCATTATCAGATGCAAGAATGCAAAGACCTTCCGATGAGGAGGATGATGGGAAATCAGGGATTGAAATCTTGAATGATGATTTTGGTTGAGTTCTAGGAGATTCTAATGATGCAGAGATGCAATGCAAGTTAGAGTGATTAGAATTAGCAATAATTGAAGAGAAAGTTGATGAAATTGAGTCTGAAGATAGAGGAAAACCCAAACTATCTCTAGCGTCTTCAAAAGGGGATGAAGAAGAAAAAGATAGTCTTCTATTGACTATTGGAGCCACAAGATCAGTTCTAGGAAGGAATGGATTAACTATATCTAGCTCATTAACCGGTTCGGAGCTATCTTCAATCGGTTCTATGGAATCTATCACTCGGTGAGTTTCCGAGCTAACTGAACGAAAAAAATCGGAACTCGAGATATCCAACGGAATATAGTTTTCAGGGGGGTTATAAGGAAAGGTTCTTTTACCCAAGATAAAGTTAGAAGCTAGAGGCATTTCTTCATCATAAGTAATAGGGCCTAAGACCTTATAGGATTGCTCCACTATCCTAGCAGATTCATCGGTAGGCTTGGGACCGGACTGCTCTACCAGATGACGTTCTTTCCTGAACAAGTCAAACAGAGTTTCACTAATCCCTGGAACATCCAAGAACTTCTCTACAGATTCTGAGTTACCATGAGCATCTATATTGTCTTTAGGGTTCCAAATTTGAATGGGTATATCATTTAGCCAAAATATGTCGTCACCAGGAGCAGGAGAGGCCATTGTAATGTCATAAATATCTTCAAGAGGGCGCCTTTGAAAAATGGCTCATTGGCCTATCTTATGACCGAACCTAAAGCAATGGGAGCAAAATCTTGATGAAAGGTTGAGGTAGTTGAAAACTATTTCCCTTATTGGGTATCTATCCACTTTGACTAACAGCTTCATTACTAAAGGTTTCTCTATATTTTCCCACACCAGATTTCTTGGAAGACAGTCTGAAGTTTCACTTCCTTTGCAAACTCTACTTATTGTTCCCATCCTACTTGCTATTAATCCTAATCTTTCTTTAGTTCTGTGTTCTTGCTTAGTATTAAAGATGCTAGCCCATAGTGGAATCTCTTTTACAGCATTAGTAGAGATACGCATTCCAGGGAAGGTTGTAGTAGCTGAGAGAACATTACCATATGGATACCAAGGCCCATTCAAAGCAATCCATTTAAGGTCTTCAGCTGAGCGAAAAGTGATTATAAATAAGTTTGGATCAACCTCACAAATTCGGAAGCCAATTTTTATACCCCATAAATGACTTAACACTCCTCTTATATTCCCTGGAGTATAAAGCTCAGTATAGAAAATACATGCAAGGATACTATTTTCTTTTATAACATAATCCCTCATTATTGCAGGAGGAGTTGGTAGAAGACCTATATTAGTATAGTTAGCATAGAGAGACCACTCAGATGTTTATATAAACTATAACTATCCTCCATTGATAAGAAGTAAATGCTCTTAGAAAGAATATCAAGAGAGAATAGAAAGTTGTGAAGAGAATGAAAATTTAAAAAGAAGGAGATGGAGAAAATATCATACAGTCAGTGCAAAGAGCAAAGGAAATCTCATATGATTTAAAGAGCTTCTTAATGAATATGTGATTTTGAAATCTCGAAAAACTAAACCTTAAACTTTGTTCTATTTTGTTGTTTATAACTAAACCTCGACCAATCCAAACTCGACAGCACAAATTTTGGGATAAGTTAAACAGAGTTATTTATCGTTTTAAATATTAATCTCAGTACGGCTAAGCTAATTATCTTAACAAGGGTCTATCATGATGGACACGAGACAGTCCTAGTCTCAGGCAGAGAAATGACCCAAGAGAGCTGTGAAACAGATAAAAAGAAATATTATGGTCTTCGCTTCGTTTGACTAATTTCGAAATATGTTTAGATGATAGGAGACAACACAAAAGAGCTATACTGCTCAGGCTAGAAGAAGAGTTAAAGACTCTGAAAAGTCTATGCTATAATGAATTTACTATCCCTTAATGCAACTAATCGAAAAGTTTTTGCGTAAACGGTGTAAACGAGAGGATAAAACGTCTGAAAAAACACTTAATCCAAACGTAAAGGAATCAATAAGGATAAGTGCTATGACATCTCAAAGGTTAAGGGTAGACTATAAAGGTAGAATCAAGAAGAATACATTATAGAAAGCGAAGCAAAGAAAGGAAAAGATATGGCTTGCAATCATTTTAGAATTCCTCTTGGTGCTCAAATTTCTTCTACTAGGGCAATACAATGTCGTGAAGGACAACTACATCGTGTTTAATACTTTAGATGCATCGTTTGTCATAAAAATACTTTTTTGTATCCCGCACAGGCTAAGAGGCTGGCTTTATGCAACTTAAGCGATGAAGAGAAATCTAGACTTGGAAGAGAAAGGATCAAGGAGATTCATGCTAGATTGATCACCGGAGTACCAGTGACCACTGCATATTTTCATTCAGAATATCCCCCTGGAATGGATTATGCATATGTTCATGAGAAATCTGTTATTTATCAACAGATTCGCAACGGAGGGTTAGTGGAGGTAGACGAATCAGGAGAAGAAGAATAAAGAGGATTGGAGGCAGTCTGACAAACTAGGGTGGAGATTTAGAAAAAAACTATCCATCTACTATTTTCATTCTATGTTGAAGTATTGAATATTTTATATTCATCAGTATGTATTATCGTATTATCTTTGTTCATCCTTTTATTAGTAAATCAAATGGTTTTCCTTTAATTATTTTCAGAGTTAATGTAGCTAAGACCATTCAATGCTAATCTTAAGAAAAGGTACCATTGACTAGAACTGGGATTGAGAGGAAATCCAGAAATTAGTGAGAGAATCGATTTGAGTACAGGCTGCATAAGACCCAGTGCAAGAAAGGACTAAAAGAGATCAAACTTAGAAGGAAGTAATAGGGATCTCAAAATAAGAAGAGAAATCAGAAATTAGAACCAAAAGATAGGCTTTGAAGCCAATATCGACTAGAAATTGTGTGTTAGTAAGGGCCTACATCGTCTCTAATATGCTTAGAATAAGAAGAGAAATCATATTTGCGATAAGAGTAATCAGGGTGTCTAGTTTGACTCTTTGCAAACCAAAATGAAAGCAACACACAGGGAATTGAAATAAAAATGAGTTATGTGATGGATGCTTTTGAATGCCTAAGATGCAATAGATGCAGAACAATAACATGAATGGACAAATATGAAAGAGTAAAGATATGAATGGAAGAATGAGTTGGATGCTGTAGAATGCCTAAGATACGTTAGATGCAGAATATGCACGATTTCAAATCCCGGAATCTCCTCAAAATTTGGTCAATACAAGTAACATAACAGGTTTCAGATCAAGTTCACCCTTCTCATGGATCCCCATCTGTCTTGGGATCGAAATCCATATGAGGGGATTACTCTACAAACATCTAACTAAGAGATTTGGATAATAGAGATGAAGAAAAGATTGAAGGAAAAGAGCCGTTGAGGGAAGGAAGTGCACTAGTGCAGAGCTAAAAAAAGAGGAGGAGGAGTTTTAGAGATTACATGAATATTACGTATAATAAAATTTCTCCTGATAAAAAATTATTCTTAACATGAGTATTTCATAGATGCAGAACATTACATTTTCGTACAAGGTAGTTTTTAAATTAAAACTGATCCTCCTAAAAGTCCAGTTAAATTTAGATTATCGTATCCATAATTTTTTGGGATGATGAACTTCACAAATTCGACTAACAGAAAGAAGATTAGTTGTCATACCTTTGACGTAAACGACATCACGAATTTCAGGCACTCATCTAGTTTTATTGTCCCCTTTTTGTTGATGTAGCAACAACTCCCTTCTCCGAAAGTTACATGTCCTCCTTTATAGTTATCAGTGTTCACGAACCAAGAGAGATCTCATGTCATGTGTCTACTACACCCCCTATCAAGAAACCATTGGAATGGCAAAGTGGATTTAAGAGCAAATGCTCTTGCCTGTATTGAGTTTTTTCGTATTTTTCGTAAATCTTTTGGTTTCCGACAAAAGAATTTGAGCCTTTTTATGAAGATTCAGAATTATGTTATTATTTTATCTAAAAGTTTACATGTATGTTGATAATGACCATTCAAGCGACAAAACATACATAAAGAGACTGGTCTGGAAATTGATCTCTTGGCATTAATCCTTGATGGTGATAGAGACATCAGGTTTTAGAAAGCCAATTTCTCTCCCGTCACCTGATGATCGACAATTCTTTAGACAAGAATCTAGAGATATGTTTCTAAAGTCCTCAATAGACATAGATTTCTCATTTCAGGTGTCGCTTCTAAACGGATTTCTGCAAGAGCATCCTTAGATTCAACTAACTTTGCAAGAGCATCCTTATTTAATTGGATTTGAACATCTAGTTTCTCTTGAAGAGTTTCTTCTATTTTTAATCCTTCTCGGTTATGAGAATCCCTGATGTAAATTACACAAAAAAGTCTGTAAATTTCCTTATCAATTGAAATTTCTCATGACATAGTCTATCAACAACTTTTACCCAGTTTGTGCACAAGTCGTCTGAAGGGGTTTCAAAGTCGCAATTAAATTATGTATATGAACTTCCATATCGTTACAAGGGATCATCATGTTAGTTGTGAGACCACAATACATGAACCTACTCTAATACCAATTGAAAATGAGAGGGTACCAAGTATACCACCAACTTTTTTAATCGATAGGATTGGGAACTTGTGTAGTACTTTTAACAATTAGAAGTGTACGAAATCTGTTAATGCGAAAAAGTAAAAGCGCGCACACACACACACACAAGAATTTTGTTAATGAGGAAAACTGAAATATGCGTAAAACCCCGGGACCTAGTCCAGAACTTGAAAACCACACTGTATTAAGCCGCTACAAACACTAGCCTACTATTAGACTTTGGACGAGACTGTAGTTGAGACCGAATATACCCTACAAGAAATTCAGCTTCAGTTGTGCTCCTTTACGTCTCTTAGATCTCGCAAGACCTTACGCAACACGATTTCTTAGCTGATTTCCTTTACAAGCCTAGGAGTTGCTTCAACTTAAATGGGGAATTTTTTATTATCCCACCTCTAATTAGATATATTTTAATCAAGGTCTGGAAATCTGTTTCCAATAAAACAAGTCCAGCAAACCTCAAGGATCTGGGACACTTACAATCTTACCTAAGAGAAGCCTAGATCACGACCACCCCACAAGAACAATCTAAATAAAACAAACCAGAAGTGATTTAGATATTTATCTTGTGGAATCACAAAGTTCTGAGACTAAGAGTACTTTGTGATTTATGTCTATCTTATTCAAGATCCAGATAACAAGAATTAGCAGGTGCTATGTGATTCGCTAAGCCCGGTCAGACTAATAATTCTCTTTATCCGGATCTTGTGGGGTTATCCCCCAGAAAGGGACTTATTTCTCATTCGATTTACTTGATAACCGAATGAGGTGGCATTCAAAGGAACCAAAACTTGTGATTCTCATTCGGTCAGTAATAGATTTCCATAAGCTTAAGTAGAAGTTGAATGTTGTGAAGACTCATAGTATGAACAAAAATCTAATGATGTTATTTCTGTATCAAAAAAAGAATGGACATTTTGAAATTTAGTGAATATGAAAATACAATCATTTCAATGCCATAAAAAATTATTCTTAACATGAGTATTTCATATTAAATCCATATTCCATAGATGTAATTACATTTTCATTCTCAACTGTTGATGCTTTCACCCATCTTCTCAGCAGTGGAAAATTGAAAGACGTTAGCTAATGATGTAGCACCTTCCTTGCACTCTTCAGAATTTTGCACTTGAGACTCAGCAGCCGTTGAAAAGCGAAAGATAGATACATCTATCTTCTCAACAATAGCTGCAAGTGATGTAGCACCTTCCTTGCTATCTTCAGAATTCTGCACTTGAGACTCGGCAGCCGTTGAAAAACAAAAGATGTTAAGTACATCTTTCTTTTCACCAATAGACAATTTATCAGTAAGATCAGCTGCTGATGATGTAGCACCTTCCTTACTCTCAAGAGAATACATGTATATTAAGATTGAATTGGTAAGCCAAATTTCAACCAAGTTAACTCAAAAAAGTTCACATCATAATACTATAAACTCAAGTCATAATCTCTCAATTGTATTAGTAAAAAATCAGGTAGAAATTGAACCTCTGCACAATATATCAATTTAGTAAATAAAAATCAATGAAACTCTAAAGCAAATACTTACCCTGTATGTATGCGAATCGAGCACAGAACACCTCTTCTTTCAATTCACCCCCAGAAAAATCACTAGCATGCCAGATCCATGATTTCTGACTCCAAATATGTTTTTGAATCGAAATTGTTGGAAGAACTACAAATAAACAAATAAAATCCAAAATCAAAATCTCATAGATCAAATCCAAACATCAAAGAGAAAAAACACAAATCAATTCAAAACCCAAAAACCAACCTAGATGATTAGCAATACCTTCAGTGTCTTAGATTGTCTCATAACCAAACGAAACTTCTTAGTTTCTTTATGTTTAAGAAGCTTGATAAAACCATTTCCTCTTTCTTTCCACCACTTTCCATCTTTATCAAATCGGTACAGTTTCGCTTGGCTACACAGAATCAACAATCATAAATCAAATCAATGTTGAACTGAATCAAACCGAAAAAGTTAACAAGTAAAGAGACTGATGATATTCGGATAAGGTATACATACAGATTGAACAAAACATCTTCTTCTTCTTCAAGTGTAATAATAGGTGCAACTGTTGTTCCTCCCTCAGCAGATTCTGTTGTTGTGGGGTATTTATAAAGCTTCCTTGGCGTTGCTCCCTTAAGAAAATATTTTTCTCCATTCAATTCAGGAAACTTGAATGTGATCATCGCTACTGTCAGAGAGAAACAAAGAGACTGGTGGTTATATATGGCGGGTTCTCAGACTTTGAACATATTTTACTGTTGGGTTTATATACAGAAAGGAACAAGTTACCAAACTCCTGCTTTGATTTAAAGCTGACTGAACTGTAAGCTATTACTAGCTTGGAAGTAAAGCTGACTGCCCATAGCCGGAGGTGGCTTCTATAAGAAAAAATCAGAAAAATGTGTGGCAATCAATTTCTAACCCTAAGTTTCAAATTTAACACTAAAATGTGAGGCAACAAGAAAAACGCACCTTACCGGTGTTAATCACATCGATATTAACAGAGTCCATTGGCTTCCTATGCAATTTTCTGCTTCTTCTTGGTATCTTTCTCTACTGCCCAAGCGAAATCAATTAGCCTAATTAAATCAAGTTTCTTCATATCATAACCTACATCACTGATCAATCCACAGAAAGAACAAATCCCAATTTAATGAACACAAACAAATAATTAAAATTCGAAAAAAAAAAAAAAGTAAGAACGGGGAGAAGAAGATCATACGGTGCAGATCTTTCGAGGCCGTTTTCTTCAATTGCATTATCCAGAGAAATATCCAGATTTTCACTCATATTTGTAAAATTTGAGTGACGTTCTGGAGGATTAGGAGCTGATTTCAGAAACCCTAGAATGTTAAAGACAGTGTAATAATAATGCGGTTTGAAAGGTATCTGGAGGAGGGTAAATCGGTAATGTTCATTCACTCTTTTAGACGCTGGATATTAACGGACCATTGGCAAGCCTTCCTGGAAAGACTTTAACCACCAATTTTCATTTCCGATTTCGCTCATACCAGTTGACCAAGTCAGTATAATAGAACCCATTTGTTCTTTCTTTTCGAATGTTCAGTTAGAAGATTTCTTTAAGAGAGTATAATAAATACCACTTTGATCACCACCATCAAGAGAATAACTATTGTTCAATCCTACAGTGATGTTCAAGTTCTTACATAAAATTGAAAGTAGATTTTGAGATTTTTGGGATATTTTTTTAGTAAGAAATATGATATTTATAAGATTTTGCATGAAGTTCTAACGGTTTTCGAAAATAATTTGAAAGGTTTGGATTTTGAAACCAAAAAAGAATTAAGTACAACTACCAAGAGACCGATATATAATGGTAGCATGATGAGTGAAGTAAAGCATGGGGGGTTTTTGTAGTGAGAAACAATTTTATTCCGGTGTAAGATACAAAAGGCAGTAGTTAGTACATTTAAAAGTTGTGCTGTTTAGAAGGTGAGAAACGCCAGATCGAGCACGACGAGCAGTGATATTATGCTAAACAAGATAGAAGGTAGTTGGTACATTTAAAAGCAGTGTGTTTGGTGGGTAAATGAGTGTTTTCATGAAAAGCTAAATCCAAAGTAGAAATTGACGTTTAGTCCCAAAGTTAGTGGGTTTTGGACGTTTTAGTCCACTCATCTGAAGCCCAGTATAATCTATTCCAAATAAACCCCGCTTGCTACAGTTTAGTCCAAACATGGACGAGTTAGTCCAAAAGCAAGATGAGTCCCGATTTTCTGAATTATCAATATACCCAAATTACCCTTCAACCCATTCTATATATATAAAGCGTGTTTGAAAACAAATTTTTTTTGGATCTCAAACATGAATTCAAAACAGGGGGCAGGTCAGAGATGAATTTTGGGAGGTGATTTAACAGTTTCAGAGAGGATTTAATCTTTTTTTCATCATAATTCAACTTCAGGTTACTTTGAAAGTGTTCTGAATCGATTTATTTCATCTCAGATTTGAATTCACAACAGATTGAGAGATAGATTGATCCGGATATAAATTTCGTAGGTGATTTAACAGATTCATAGAGGTTAGGTTGGATTTGATTGTTTCTGCAGAAGAATTCAACTTCAGGTTAGTTTTTTTTTGTACGATCAGTTACATCCAATTTTTTATGTTTGTTTCTGATTTTTAGTTTTTCTGAGTTTATGAGTTGATGATATGAATTCGATCTGTTACATCTTATTGTTTGTATGATCTTGATTTGATATTTGTTATATATTAACTATTGATTCTCGTGAAACGATTTTTGTTTACTGTTGTTTGATGATGATTTTAGTTTTATGATGCATGATATGAAATCGAACTGATATTAGATCCTAGGCTTCTGATTTATTCAATTATGTGTTCCAGTAAGATTCTAAAGCTTAATCGATGGAGTATTTGATTTAGTTTTACTGTTATTTGATGTTTTGGCTTCTATTAAATGTGTACTTTCCTGTACACTGTTTAAGTTTTAGATTATTCAAATATGAAATTGTGATTTGAAGCTTCAAATGTTTATTATCATTTCTTTTGTAATATGTAGGGGTGTCAAATATGTCTGAGAAGGTTATTCATGCTGTTTTGAATCATGGTGAGCATTCTGCTGCTTTTCCTGTTAATACTTCGACAACCGTAGATGAATTGAAGCATTTTGCATGCAAGCATTGGAGGTATTTGTCTACTGGGAGTATACGTTTAAGCTATTTGGATAATGATCAATTAGTTTTTGTACAAGGTGATATACAACTGCAAGGTTTAGTTGCTCTTGTTATTCTTATTAAGAATGAAGATTTATATTTGAATGTTGACATGATTCGGAATCATACTTCTCGTTCTAAGTCTGGTTGTAGCACTAGTTCTGGTTGTAGCACTAGTTCTGGTTCTAGTCAAATTCTTGTGTAACTGAAAGTCCTAAGATGGTAAGGGTGGTAGATCATGATGCAGACCAGGCCAAGCCTCTGATTTCTAAAGAATGGATTTATGTTTTTGACCAAGGATGTAGAGAATTTATGGGTGGTGTTAAAGCTGTTAGAATTGCTATTGATAAGTACAAGAAGGCTACTGGTCACAAGATTAGTATTCTTAAAAATGACAAAACTCATTTTACTGCAAAGTGCCAAGAAGATGGTTGTGGTTGGAGGATTCACTTTGGGCCTGTGAATGGTGACATTTCTCGGTTCGTGCTGAAAGATTCAAATGTTATTCACAGGTTAGTGGTGTTCATATTAGTCCACATTACGAATTCTTTTTCTTATGCTTTTATGTGTAGACTTGTTTTAGGTGTACATTGTGGTGCACATTACTTGTTGTAGGCTTTTTAGGTGGTACATTGTGATGTAAATTACATATTCTTGCTTGGTCTGTGTTTTCTTTTTGCATATGTGGTGTTGGTTTTGAGATCTTATTAGGTGTACATTGTGGTGCACATTACTTATTCCAGCTTTTTTTTTTGTAGCCGTGGTATTGGTTTGAGGTTGAAGAGTCATGCGGTGACAACCAAGTTAGTCAAGCATTTGATCGCTGACAATATACAGGGTGATCCTAGTTTAAAACCCAAACAGATCATGTCACTTTTTAAGAAGACTTATGGGTCCAATATTAAGTATCACCATGCCCGTAGAGGGAAAGAAGCCGTATTTGAAGAACAATTTGGTAATGACGAGAAGTCGTATAGCGATTTAACTTGGTATGTCAAAGCAATTGAAGAAACTAATCCCGATAGTTATGTGAAGTTTGAAGTTGATCATGGAACCAGAAGATTTCATAGGATTTTCATTTGTTTCGGTGCTTGCAAGCATAGCTATAGGTATCTCAGGCCCATGATTTACTTGGACGCTACCTTTCTTACTGGTAGATACAGGGGTACTTTGATGGATGCAACATGTATCAATGGAAACAATGGTTTTTACCCATTTGCTTTTGCTCTTATTTCTTTTGAAAACAAGGAAAACTGGTTTTGGTTTCTGGAGAATCTTAAAGAAGTTGTCGATGGTCGTCAGATTGTTTTCCTTAGTGATCGTGGCGAAGGATTTTTGTAGGGAATTCCAAAAGTATTTCCTAATTCATATCACAGCTATTGCTTTTACCACATCAAGTGCAATCTCCCCATTGGATCAGGTGATGCGAATTCGAAGGCCGTTATTGATTTATTTTACAAAGATGCTTACTCTTACACAACAACTAACTTTGAAGAAGCTTTGCGGGGCATGCATGCAATTGGATGTGGACATGTTGCTAACTATATCAGGACTATTCCAAAGGAGAAATAGGCAAATACATTTCTCCCTGTATGCAGATATAATGCTCACTCTTTAACTATTTCTGAGTCGTTCAACAACTGGATTCTTGAGTTCAAAAAGTTGCCTGCTTTTGCTCTTCTCGATGCGATACAGTGAGTTTTATGTTTAGTGATTCATTCATTTATTTTCTTTGATGTGTACATATTCCCTTGTACACATGGATTTGCTTGATCTGTAGATACTTGTACACATGTTTTATCTGTGATTCTTCAACTGTGTGTACATTGTTGTACACATGGATTTCCTTAATGTGTACATTGTTGTACACATGTTTTATCTGTATTCCTTCTAGATCATGTTTTGATTTTATGTTTTGTATTTTTATTATGTTAGTTTGAAGGTTATGAAGATGAATTCTACGAGAAGGGTAGAAGGTCTAGAAACTTTCAACACTAGGCTCACTCCCACATTTGAGGCTTTACTAGAGGAAAAAATCGACATTGGTCGTACTTGGACTGTTACTGATTCCATGGAAAGATTGTATGAAGTCGCATCTCCCTGGTCTCATTTTGTAGATCTATTGCAGAAAACTTGTACATGTCACAGGTGGCGAGTTAATGGTTTTCCTTGTGCATATGCTTGTGTTGCCATTCAAGCTACGAGGGAGGACATCTATTCATTTGTTGAGCCATACTTCACCACTGAATGGTACAACAGGACATACCAGGAGATCATCTTTCCAATCCCCAATTATGACAAGCCGCAGGCTTATGATCCTAGTGATAGGGTTATTGTTCATATTCCTGTTCCTCCACCTGGTAGACGAAGAACACAACGTATGAAGAATGCTTGGGAGAAGCAAAAGAGGCCTATGATGTTTACAAAGTGCTTCACCCTTGGTCACCACAACAGAGCTTTGATGATTTTTTCTATATTTGATTTGTTCAAAAGATTCTATGTGTTTGGTTTCTACTTTTGGTAATGTCTTTTTCAATTTTCTTTGGTGTGGATATTAGTGCCAGGACATGTGTACCATTATGTACACCTTCCTGTGCACTTCAGTTTTCTTACATGTCTTTTTACCTGTGTACCATTATGTACACCTTTATGTACAATGGATGCTACTAGTCTATTTTGTTTAGTAATATTTTATGTTTTCAGTTCTGTATATTGGTACTAGTTTTATTTTGCTAATGCCTGTTCAATTCTATGTTTTTCAGTTCTGCAGGTCTGGATAAATCTATCAGTACATGTGTACCATTATGTACACCTTCATGTACCATTACTGTGATAAATTTCTGCTCTGTCAGTAACAGTGCACAATCATGTACACCTTAATATTTTACTAACCTGTAATATACACCTTAGTACTGACACAAGTATACTTTCAACACATCAATATTGAAACTAATAAAAAGATTAATTCAAGGTCTTTATAGTATAGAAAACTGAAATTTGAAAAGTTGTCTGAAGATTAAAAAAAATGTTTAGAAGCAATTCAGAAAGTGATCTTGTATAATGAAGCTTAAAAACTTTTCTCCCTCTTCAATGGTTTCATTTCCATACTCAGGCGCCACTCCTTGTGTTGTTCATCCTTTGTTATATCCCAAACCTTTTCATACACTCCGACTTTTTTCAGCATCTTGGCCACCAATTTTGTTCTCATTTCCTGACAAATGTCTTCGGCCCTCTGCTGATCTCCTTCGATACTCTTTGTTTTCTTCACACTTCGTTTCATAAAGTAACAACTATATAGCAGGCAGTCCGGGTTGATTCCTTGTGCAGGGCATTGCATGATGTTTATATCGTGCGGTTCTATAGGTGCATCACCCTTTAACACTCTCTTCTTGTTGAGTTCCAACTGCACCACATTTGCCAGTTGCTGTGCATCATCTTTATAGTCCTTATTTGAGTGCAACGAGTTGTACCATTTCCACTCTAGAGCTTCGAAATAAAACTTCAAAAGCGACCAGTGAACTCCTACTGCCAATTGTTCTATAGAGTGATTGACGGGGATTACAAGAACTTCCAGATTGTCAGGCATGTCCCGTATGAAATCAACCACAAGCGTTTGTAGAGTGCTGATGATATTGTTCTTCACGTAGTACTGCAATCAATAATTTGTTGGAAAATAATATGAATTAGGTACACCTAAATCAGACCAGAAAACTAACAAGCATGTACACTACTACATATCAAACATTTTAGGCCTGTAAATAGATGTATGATATAGATGTATCTATGACGTATGATACAGGTGTACAACTATGTACACACCTAAATAAATTCTAACAATCAAGCATCCATGCAAACACTTAACAGAGCATGTGTCATCAATCATATAGCATACTGGTGTACATCTATGTCCACACCTAAATAAATCTACAAACACATAGAACACGCCATGTCAATTAGGTGTTCATCTATGTACACATCATTAAAGTATCAATATATGACATTTTTGATTTGTTTTTGAGAAACTTACACATGCAGTAAGACTCATTATTTCACATCTCATGTACTTTTGATCATCTGGATGACGAAAGCTATCTCTGAGAATTACTCTGCAATGTCGATGGACGTAAAACTGCAGTACCTCTTGGTCCAGATATTTGTTGAACATCAGTTCACGAAGTACTTTTCCCACAATCAGAATTTCTTCCCTGACCGTTGGATCTTCGAGTCTTGTTAGTTCCCAATCTACAGAGCTGCAGAATCATAAAGGAAATGTTAACATGGTGTACATAGTGGTGCACATACCTTTTTTTTTTATAAGATTCAATCATTCGTATAGTGCGATGTATTGTTTTGTTAACTTACGTCAGGCTTGCATAGTCGAAGAATTTATGTATCCTTTTTTTATCCTGTCCTGGTTCCATGGCATGGTATAGTGGTGATTGACGAACATCTGGCAGTGGGCGACAAGGATGATACTCATTTTCCTTTCTATTTATTGGTGCAGGATAGCCTGGTTCTTCTCCCTCTTTGATCCCCTTGCCGTTTTGATCCACTTTTATCCTAACTTGTCTGGTTTTACCCTCGGCAGTGAAATCAGGATCTAGTTTTTTCTTTGCAGCTCTCTTTGGTGGTGTCTTGGATAACTTGCCAGCTGCTTTTGTCCTCAACATCTCTGCTTCCTTCATCTTCCCTACTCTTGTCTTTGCTGGTGGTGTCTTCTGCTCTTGTACTTCTTGACTTCTAAAAAATTCATCTTCATGTTGTTGGATGAACTGTACTGCTTCAGCAACGATCATTTCTCATACATCTTCATTGGATAATGATTTTTGCGACGACTCTTCTTTTGGATCTTCTTGGCTCAACAATGAAAAGCTTAGACAATCGTGGATCAGGGTTGCCATCTTTACCTTCACTTCAGATGGTGCCGTTCTGTAACAACCTTTCTCAAGTTTTATGAACTCAGTTTCAGACAAGTTATCTAGAAGGTCCTCAATTGATGTATAAGTCTCCTTCTCTGTCTCTTCTCCTTGTGTGAGTAAAAGGACATCTTCTTCAACCGACAACATGCATTTAGGGTCCAGTTGAGATATGGCTTGAGCTGTGATTATCGTAGCTTCATCAATTTCAGCAGATGGAGTGGCATCCACCACATTCTGGTGTTCTTGATGTTCAATGATTTCAGCTGTTTCTGGCAGAGAAGTGCTGAAAAAATGGATATTTTGTTAGGTTCTACAAAAGTGTACATCTTTGTACACACACACATAAGAAATCACTAAGGTGTACATCTTGGTACACATATACAGAAAATGAAAAGAAATGCGAGCTGAGATAATTTTCTTCATACCTAGGCTTCTTAGCAGTTCCAGACTCAACACCTTGCTTTGTTCCATCATTGTCATCCTTCTCTTCATTTGTATTTGACAGAAGAGTGCTAAAAGATTCAAGTTTTGAGAGAAGGTATGAGTTTTAGCATACCGGTGTACAACTATCTACACACATAAAAAGAAATGACTGCCACATTTAATAAAAGTGATTTTATACCTTCGCTTTTCAGGAGTTTCAGACGGAACTTCATTATTTTCAGATTCAGTTCCATGCTCGTCATCACCACCTTTGCTACCCTCTTTGTCATTGTGATCACCATGCATATCACCACCTTTGCCACCCTGCTCATCATCATCATCTTTATCATCATGCATATCACCACCTTTGCTAACCCTCCTTGTCATTATCATCCTTGCTACCCTCCTTGTCATCATCATCCTCATCATCATGCATATCACTATCTTCATTGTTCTCCTCTTCCTCCTCCTCCTCCTCCTCCTCCTCCTCCTCCTCAATCTCCTCCTCTTCCTTGTGCTCCTCCATATCCTCCTCAACCTTGTCATCCTCCTCCTCCTCCCCCTCCTCCTCAGTTTCAAGCCATATTTCCTTTGAAAATTAAAATATTTCATCCAAAGTGTAATTACGAAAATCATTCACTTCTCTTTCTATCAAGTTCATTAGACCAACTTCATTAACTTTTAAGATTTTCTCTTCGATGAAATTAGAAGCCTTTCTTGCCTCTCCTGAACTTCAGTAAGCTCCTCATCCAACTCCTTTCTTTGCATATCTGATATACGCAGCTTTTCCTTCACTGCACCTATGCTATTTTCTTGTTTCTGCCTCCGGTACTCATCCAAAAGCAATCTCTCTTCATCAGTGTAAGCCTTTACCCATCCTGGTTGCATCTGAAAACATGCCGAAGTATCAACATTGATCACATGTGTACAATTTTTTACTCATGTTGTAAGAGTGTACATTGTTGTACACAAGACAAATTTCTTAAAATTTATCAACAATGTACAATCTTGTACACCTTATTAAAGGTGTATATCAATGTACATATACTATCAACAATGTACAATCCTGTACACCTTATTAAAGGTGTATATCAATGTACATATACTATCGTGAGAAAGTTTTTTGAGATACCTTTTTCATGGCGTCATTCAGGTCTTTCTCGATTGTATTACTAACGTCGTTGATGATCCACCTGAGAAGCCTTGGCACACCTTCCTCATTGCTTGGTTGCATGCTTTTGTTGTGTTCAGCAAACCAATGCTGCATTAAAAAATAGGTGAATAGTTAGAAATGTAAGAGAAAGGAACAAACACAATGAACAGAATTATTTAAAATGGTGAATGGATACATCATGTGTACAACTGTGTGTACATGTAAACTCACCAACAGATAAATCACACAACCATTAACTTTAAGTGGTGAATCGATATGTTTCATAATGCTCGCCATGAAATCCTCATGTATATGAACTGGCCAGCAAGTTTTCTTCATCCTATCCAAAGACTCAAAAAAGTGTGCATACTGGTTCTTGCTAATCATACTTCCGTTTGCCTGGGTAAAAAATACCGTGATACATAAGTACATAGTAAACATCACCATTAAGTCTTTAGCGTTTCTTTCAATCTCCAATTGCGACTTTGGTTTTAGCTTCATGATACGTACGATTTCATCCTCCACATCTTTTTTTCCCCAGCTCATTTCGTTTCTTAAGAGTCAATCTGTTTATCAGCGGACCGTATCTTTTTTCATCTGCAGTTTTTACATCTTATCCTTTTTAAAGTTTCGTTGCCACCATCTCAAGCCCATAAATTAGAAACAAATCCTCAGGTTCACTCTTTACTGCCACTTTATTGTTCTTCTTGGGAGTATCAAACATGAAATAATGTCCCCCTGTGTCACAATTTTCATGGCGGTACTGTCTCACAATTTTCATGATTGAGTTTGGGTTCTTAGTCCATATATCATCTCTTTTTTTACTAGGATCTTTCTCATCTCTCTGCTCTGCTTTTTTGTGGACAAAGTTATCTACAACAGGCAAGAATGGTCCTTCCTTTTGCTTCTCTAATTGATAATTGGTGAACCATACTTTTCCTCCTCTCTTTTTTCAATCTTCCTCAAAGTTTTTATTCACAAAGTCACTGATTGCATGGAAACTTGATCTATAAGGTTTGTTGGTATCTACGAAAATGAACCAAGAAGAATAACACATACATTATACTCATAACTACAAAATAGTCACATAGGTGTACAACAATGTATACACAAATATGGGTACAACTATTTAACAGGGCACTAATCAAGTAAGAACAATACAGGTGTAAAAGTCTTTACACTCTTACAAAAATCTAACAAAAACAGTTTTGAAACACAACAGTCAGGCATTATAAAGATGAACTGGCATGCTGGTGTACATACAGGTACACTGGTACCACAAGTGGTGAAAAAACAGTTTTGAAACACAACAGTCAGGCAATATGAAGATGAACTAGCATGCTGGTGTACTTATAAGTACACTGGTATCACAAGTGATGATAAAACAGTTTCGAAACACAACAGTCAGGCATTATGAAGATGAACTAGCATGCTGGTGTACTTATATGTACACTGCTATCACAAGTGATGATAAAACAGTTTCGAAACACAACAGTCAGGCATTATGAAGATGATCTGGCATGCTGGTGTACTTATATGTACACTGGTACCACAAGTGAAGATAAAACAGTTTCGAAACACTCTCAGCAGGCAATATGAAGATGAACTGGTATGCTGGTGTACTTATATGTACACTGGTACCACAAGTGATGAAAAAACAGTTTCAAAACACACTCAGCAGGCAATATGAAGATGAACTGGCATGCTGGTGTATGTACACTGGTACCACAAGTGAAGATAAAACAGTTTCGAAACACTCTCAGCAGGCAATATGAAGATGAACTGGCATGCTGGTGTACTCATATGTACACTGGTACCACAAGTGAAGATAAAACAGTTTTGAAACACACTTAGCAGACAATATGAAGATGAACTTGCATGCTGGTGTACTTATATGTACACTGGTACCACAAGTGAAGATAAAACAGTTTCGAAACACGCTCAGCAGGCAATATGAAGATGATCTGGCATGCTGGTGTACTTATAAGTACACTGGTACCACAAGTGAAGATAAAACAGTTTCGAAACACACTCAGCAGGCAATATGAAGATGAACTGGCATGCTGGTGTACTTATATGTACACTGGTATCACAAATGATGATAAAACAGTTTCGAAACACACTCAGCAGTCAATATGAAGATGAACTGGCATGCTGATGTACTTATAAGTACACTGGTACCACAAGTGAAGATAAAACAGTTTTGAAACACACTCAGCAGGCAGTATGAAGATGAACTGGCATGCTGGTGTACTTATATGTACACTGGTATCACAAGTGATGATAAACACAGTTTTGAAACACACTCAGCATGCAGTATGAAGATGAACTGGCATGCTGGTGTACATACAGGTACACTGGTACCACAAGTGAAGATAAAACAGTTTCGAAACACAACATTCAGTACCACAACATACAGAACATGACACCAATCAGTACAACAACATGTGAGTGTAGTAGTATATACACATGAACAAGAAATCTAAAAAAAAATTGTTCAAAACAAGACAAGTCTGAACACAAATCACTGCAACAACATGGTGGTGTATATATCTGTACACACCAACAACAAGAGATGGACAACAGTTTGAAAACACACACATCAGAACATATAAACATGATATAACATGTCGGTGTACAGATCTGTACACTGGTAAAACACAATAGATGGTCAACAGTTTGAAGTAGCATTACCCTTTTTTGCTTGACCAGATGTTGATTTCTTTGAAGTTTTTGATTTCTTCTTAGGTGGTGGTGATTTTGAAGTATCTTCTGCTACACTTGATGTTGAAACTGCTGTAGATTTTAATTTCTTCTTAGGTGGTGGTGATTTTTAAGTATCTTCTTCAATTGTTGCTGTTGAAACTGCTGTAGATTTTGATCTCGTCTTCGGTCCTTGTGATTTTGAAGTATCTTCTTCAACTGTTGCTGTTGTATCAGAAGATTTTTCTGTTGATTTTCGCTTTGCAACTCTTTTTTTAGCAATCACCATGATGTTACTGCTACTGTATTCATCAATTCTTTGAAGATTTAAGGTTTGATTATGAATCTTTAGGGTTTCGATTTTTGATTTTGGATTTTAGGTTAAAGTTTTCTCTGGGTTTTCTTTTCTCTGAGTTTTATTATCTTCTCTCTGCTAAATGAAATAGTAACATTTCCGTGTGTTTTTTCAGTTTTTTTTTCTCCGAACCAACGTGTCTCTTCCGCATTAACTGTATCAGTTACAAAACAGTTCTAATTCGCTGCACGTGTGCTTTATGAGACGCGTGCGAAGGATAGCAGCGTCTTTACACATTTTCAAATAAGAATTGGACTAATTTGTTCCTAGTCGGATCGGGGTGGACTAATCCGTATCTTTGGGGGCGGTTTCGGACTAAACCGTTTTTTCCCCAAATCCAAAAGCCAAATATTAGATGGGCATTTGGCTTTCCGCGTTCACGATTGTATATGTCATCCGTGGTCGAAAGCATATTGGGTTAATCGATGTACATTGTGCAGATGCAAACGTCCTCGGGCATCCAACTCAAAACCAATTGGCAATGAGTGAAGCGGCCCTTCCATATTATATTTTAAGTTAATTAAGTAGATTCTATCGATGTAGGTCTATTGTTCTTTCACATAAACGTACAATGGTGTCAATGGATTCAGTTTTGTTTGGCTATCGCTAGAAATAAATCTCCACTTTGTTATAAAAGTTGGTTCTAGTTTTTAACAATTTGGGGTCTTAAAAATGGTGGAAACGAAGTAAAAAAATCATCAAAATCATTGATCTTCCTCGGTTTAGTACTTTAGTTAAAATACAAATCTTTTTACAGTAGATTAATGTCATTTCTTTACTAATACTTTAGGTTGAACGTTTTTAAGAAGAAAATCTAATACTCCACTGCGCACTAAAACTGGATATAACTCTTTAAATTTTGGCCAAAATACAAAAAGAAAAAAAAAACGTTCGAAATAGATTTACCCCACTGCGAACTAAAATTGCTAAGCTCCAATTTTAATTCATAATTGAACCCTTGGTTTTGGTTCCGTTACGGGTACCATTGTCAGTAGTGGCAAAGCCAGCTTATGGCAGAAATAGGCAGTTACATCACCCAACTCATTTCATGGAATTCTTTTTTTTTGAATCTGAGCCATTTAACATATTTGGACACCAGAAACAGAAATCAAGAGTAAAAACAGTTTGCTTCACAAAAAGTTAATTATTATTTTTTCTAAAAATTAAGTAATCAATAAATTTTGGATTTTTTTATTTCTAGAAAACAAAAAAACAACTCCAGAATATGTATCCAACTTTTGGTTGTCCCTCCCCTCGGTAACATTTCATCCCTTTTCCTGCCCTTCCATACAATCCTAGCTCCGCCCCTTATTGGCAAATGACAACCGACACCTCCCAAATCAAATGATACTTTATTAAGAAAAGTAGTAATAGTGGGAGATTTAAGTTCATAAATGTATGTACGTGTCAATCAGGATGAGATCGACATGTAATAGTGAATCGGAACATCACCAATTTGACAAAAAAAACAAGCCTAACTTTCTTGTGACTAGTTTGACAACGGATGGGGAAAAGAAATATTGTCTCATACTTTCATGTAATTTTCTGTGGACAACAGAGTATGTATACTTTATTCACCTTTTTTAATTGTCTGTCCTCAATGAGTCATCTTCTTGCAAAATGAGTCATCTTTCTTGCAAGATTTTCACGTGGATGAGTGCGCCGCTGCTCTGTGCAGCATATAGCATGGAGGGAGGATATGGATGTGTTCCAGACGCAAGTGTGTTCCGTGTCACTGCCTTAGCATTGTGATTATCTACGTGTAAACTCGTACCATGACATATGTCATTCAACAAAGTCTATATAATGTACCACATTTCGCGTCTTGATGATAGGAACACCTTGAAAATCTCTTGATTACAAAACCAAGTTTATCCAAAAATCTTCTTTCATTTCTTCATTGCGTTTTCTTTTTTTTTCTTTGGTTTGATCTGTCTGAATTTCCAGTTCTTGGTTAGTGCACTGCACACTTGATCTAGCTTAAATTTAGTGTTGTTGTTCTTGATCATGGAAGGTCCTTTGCCAATTACATCTATGAATCATATCTCGCTTGTGTGCAGATCAGCTGAGAAATCTCTTGAATTTTATCAGAATGTTCTTGGGTTTTATCCGATTAGAAGACCTGGATCATTTGATTTTGATGGAGCTTGGTAATAACCATGAAACCTTAATTATTATCCAATCCAATTATGAATCAATCATCTGTTTTGGCTAATTTTGGAATATTATTTGTTTATTTATTTACTTATTTAGGTTATTCAATTATGGCATTGGAATTCATCTCTTGCAGTCGGAAAACCCAGAAAATATGTCAAAGAAAATGAGCATAAATCCCAAAGACCAACACATCTCTTTCCAGGTAGAATTTCTAGCTACTTCAAATCATTTTTTTTAGCAGATAATTTGGCAGATCTCAATGGTAAACATGGCTGTTCTTGTGTTGGCTATCCACTGAATTTTTTAACACAAATTTTGCTTCATTTTTGCATCTGGAATTAACAAAATGCGACAAATTTAATGTGTTTGCATAATTGTACTTTATGTTTATGGTACACATGATGAAAGTTTGCATTATTGAATGTACTACAAGTACATAAGTACAAGCACTATCATGCAAACTGACATAATAGTAGTGCGCTAAACCAACAAGGACAATCCAAGTTGGCCGGGAGCCGGATTCTCTCATTCTTGAGGTCACCAGATTCTCATTCTTGAGGTCATCAGATCGAGTCTCTACACCAGAGTTTGGGGTTCTTGGAAAACCCCTCTAATCTTTCACGTTTTCACCTAAAACAAATTTTCTAGGTTGATTAAGAAAGTTTCTATATACTGAAATGAAATGTTTTTTGTGTAGTGTGAAAGCATGGCCATGGTGGAGAAAAAACTCAAAGACATGGGGATTGACTATATTCAGAGAACAGTTGAAGAAGGTGGAGTTTACGTCGATCAATTGTTCTTCCATGACCCGGATGGTTTTATGATTGAAATTTGTAACTGCGATAATCTTCCGGTTATACCACTCACTGGAGAAGCTCCAGTTCAAATGCAAGCGTGTTCGAGAATCAACAAGTTGAAGAATAAGATTCAAATTCAACAGAATCAACAACAGCAGCAACAAAAACTTATGGTTCAACATGTTTCTCCTTTGCATGTGTAGGAAGGATAGAAAGTGTCAGTTTGTTGTAGGATCTAGCTTGATGACTAGATTTGCAGGGTTAGTGTATTGGGGTATATGGGGGTTTCTGGAGAGTCCCTCAATCTCTTGTTAGTCCTTAAGGACTTTAATGGAGTCTGTTTGATATCCCAAATATCCATGTTAGTCGACTCCGGACCTTTATTTTTTGTAAGTTTATAAAAGCTTGTTTTATTACTCACTAGAGATTTTATGAAGTTCTTTAGAAGAGACTCGCTGCTGGAACTGGCTAAATTTTCAGCGCCGCTCTTTGCACAAACTACCCAAATTTCATCAATATTAATCTTGTAACCGCAGGAAATGCTACGGCACAGCCCAAATAATGCAACTATGAATGAATCCAAGACATGATGATAAAATGAGGACACCCAAATAATGTAACTATAAAATGAGGACACTGGCACACCCAAATAATGTAACTATGAATGAATCTAAGACATGGTGATAAAATGATATGATGATAAAATGAGGACACCCAAATAATGTAACTATGAATGAATCTAAGACACGATGATAAAATGAGGATTATTATTAAGAAGAGAATGATAATTTAAGTATGTTCTTACAACCAAACCCTAACTTGGCTCTCAAAAATATCACTCACCACATAACCCCCACCGTATAAAATTACCCGACCCACTTTTACACTCACCATATAAAATTACTCAACCCATTTTTACAATGCCCTAATAAAATTCCTCAACCACTTTTACAATGCCCCAAGGCTCCCTTTTACTTCGCTGATAATTATACAATTCACGTGATCCTACCTTTTACTTTTCATTGTTACTTCGCCGATAATCATACAATTCACGTGATCCTACCTTTTACTTCGCTACTTTCATTTTCGTTATAGAATTCCATTTTATTTCGTCGACAACCCCGGAGATTTGTCTGTACAGCTGTTCTTATTTCTTGTCCAACAATCTTCCTTCGCTAGAGATCACTTCTCTTCGCTTCGGTACTCTTCGCTGGTTGGATTAGACGAATTATCTTCTTCGTTTGATCCCTTCGTTCATCTTGATACTATTACTTCGTCATTCTCTTCATTTTCGTGGCTGCCACTTCGTAAACTCCATTTTCATAAAAGTTTGTTGTGTTTTCTGATGACTGATTTGACCTTTTAAGCATCTTAATAAATGCCTTGTCTCGAAACTTGGTGATAATATCTTCCGAGGAGATTTCGCCTTTTATTTCGCTTCTTCACAACCCTACACGTGGTGAGGATATTTTCTGTATCTACATTTTGCCTTTTCTGTTTTCGCTCAAATGAGAATAAGAGTGGAAAGTGAATTTTTCTGCAGTTAATGCTATCGCCATGTCCCCGGAATTTTCGCTACCACTTTTTCCACGCGTGATTAACTCATTTTATGACCGGTACGTGTCAGTTACTTCATTCCTTTACCGTCTTTATCCAGTTGCTCTTCCCGTATATATATAGTTTGGTAAGAGAAAACTTTCTCCTTTTCTTTCAGTTTTCAAATCTTCAACTTCTCTGCTGCTGCTCATCTTCTTCATTCGTTTTCACCGGAGTTCCATCTTCTTTTCTTTGATTTTACCTTTCCTTTGCGCCTTTTCTTCATCTCTGAATCACGATGGCTCCCAAGAAAGATCAATCAGCATCATCATCCAAGAGCTTGAAAGATTTTCAGAAAGAACTGGGATCAAAGGGCTTCATTCTTTCTCCTCTTACTGGTTCTCAGAAGAACATGGAGTTGCATTACGGGTGAATCAACTCTGAATATTGGTCCCCTTCTAGGGTCATCGTTACTTTGGGTCAACTAAGAGCAGGTTTACCAATTCCTTTGTATGATCCTGTGAACCCCCTCTTCTACGAAGTGCTCACGAGATTGAAAATCAAGCGAGGGGTGTTCCAGTTAAGTGGAAATGATATTCGTATCTTGAACGAGTTTGATCTTCGATCTGTCAAGAAAACAAACGCTGAATGTCCTGAAGACTCTCAGTTCAGTTAGTCGGTCATTGAGTTCTGGTCTATAGGCTATTCTTGTTCTTCTTGTTAGCTACAAACTCGTTCTTAGAGTCAACAACCATATTTGGTTATATCACCAAATCTGTAACAATACTTGGCTGTATCTCTTAGTATAAATAAGAGTCCCATCTCCACAAGATTAGTGTGGAAGACATTCACCTGAAATCCCCTTCTGTCTTGGTATCAGGCTTTTGATCCAAACAGCTTCCGCAACACCCAAAGCAAAAAAAAAAAACTCCAATGGCAGCTAACACAAATAGCTTGCGTCAAATACAAATACATCATCTTGTTACCCTGAAACACACAGAAACAAATCATTTACTATGGAAAACCCATTTCAAACCTATTCTAAAAGGATATGGTCTAACTGGTTTCATTGATGGAACCAAAGAAAAACCAGTCAGAAATCTCCCTGATAGTGAAGATATAAACCCAGAATTTGCTGAGTATGAATCCCAGGATTCTCTGCTAGTAGGATGGCTGAATTCTACTTTAACTCCTGAAGTTCTAAGTACGGTTGCAGGTCTGGAAACATCCAAGCTTGTATGGGATAAACTAGAATCGGAGTTTGCACCTAAAACCTTTGCTCATCAAATGAGTCTCAAAAAACAGCTACACTGCTTAACAAAAGGTAATAAGTCTTTGAAAGCTTATTTAAATGATGCTAAGATTCTATTTGATCAACTTGCAGCATCAGGATATACAGTCTCTTCCGATGAAATGAAGCAATCCATAAGCAATGGATTAAATCAATCTTATGATCCCATTGTAACTGCATTAAGCACTGTAGAAGCAATGGATATACAGACGTTTAATGCTCATCTACTCACCTTTGAAATGAGGCTTGAACAGCAGCTAGCACAAATACAACAACCAATTGCAAATCTCGTCACCTCCAACTCAATTATATCAAAAAAGAATGGACCAGGAAGGTTTAACAATCAACCAAAAGGCCAATATCAGCACACCAACAACAACAATCGTCGCTTTCAAAAACCACAAAGGGTTTTCTCTCAGGAAGAATCACTCTGTCAGATATGCAAGAAACGAAACCACACTGCAGATCGATGCTGGTTTCGCTATGATAGAAGCAACATACACCAGACCAAAGCACCTACAGCTTATATTGCTTTACCTGGAGGCTCAGCTGAAACACAGTGGGTAACAGATACAGGTGCTACTCATCATTTGACGGCTGATATCAGAAACCTGAGTATACCACATGAATATGCTGGTACAGAACAAGTAAAAGTTGGTAATGGTAATTCTCTGGAAATAGCAAACACTGGTACAGCATCATTTACTTATAATTCTCGATGCTATCATCTTAATAACATCTTCCATGTGCCAAAAATCAAAACTAATCTTCTATCAGTCTATCAGTTTTGCAAAGACAATAACGTATACTTTGAGTTTCACACAAATTTCTTTGTTGTGAAGGACAATTCCACGGGCGTCACGCTGCTGCGGGGGACGAATAGGAATGGGTTATACATCTTTGATGGAGTAGGTGGCATAAATGGCTCAATTTCTCCAAAGTCTTTTGTCTCTGCTAGTCTGCCAACTTGGCACCAGCGTTTAGGACATCCAATGTTCAGGACTGTCTCCAGAATAGTTCGCAACTTTGATCTCCAGGTTTCAAATAACAGATTTGGACACTATCATGCTTGTCATACCAGTAAAAGTTCCAAACTACCATTTCCTATTAGTACAACAACTTTTAGTCAACCTTTAAGTTTAATTGTTTCAGACATTTGGGTGTCTCCTCATTCATCAATAAATGGCTTTCGTTATTATATGCTCCTTATGGATGTTTACTCACACTTTACCTGGATTTTTCCTTTGGTTCAACGATCAGATGCTCTGTCCACTTTCAAACAGTTTCATGCACAAATTGAAAATCTTACTGAGCATAAGCTAAAGATCTTTCAGTCAGATAATGCCCTAGAGTACAAAAAATTCACTTCTTATTTAAACAACTGTGGCATCCAACATCGTTTTTCATGTCCTCATACATCGCCTCAAAATGGGTTTGCCGAGCGTAGAATAAGGCACATAACTGAGAGTGGACTAGCTCTGCTCTTTCAAGCCAATATGCCAAAGGATTATTGGCCTGAGGCTTTCTCCACAGCTTGCTATCTAATCAACAGAATTCCAAAATCTGTTTCTGATACAAAAACCCCTCTAGAGTTGTTATGGTCAAAAACACCAGATTACTCCTTTTTACGAGTTTTTGGTTGTTTGGCATATCCATGTCTTCGCCAATATAACTCAAACAAGCTAGAGCCTAGGTCCCTACCTTGTGTCTTTCTAGGGTATAGCAATGCTCACAAAGGCTATGTATGTCTGCATCTTCCGACACATAGAAAGTACATTTCTAGGCATGTTCGCTTTGTTGAAGACTCATTCCCATTCGCTACTCCTCAGCAGCAAACATCTGTGAATTGCCCGGAAAGTGCATCAACAAGTACGCAGTTCTTATCTTCTGGAGCATTCAGGACGCAGCAGCCTGTAGTTCATCATGTGGCACAGCAGTGTGTGCCAGCAACCCTACATCAAGCTTCTCAGGTCCCTGTTACTTCAGAAATACCGGCATTGTCTGCACCAGAAACTGATACACATACAGCAGATGCAACTTCACCTATTCATTCTTTGCACTCTGATCGAGTGTCAGAGGCACCAGTTCTTGTCACAGGCCAGCAAGAGGGTCATACAATGATGACTAGGGCTAAAGCAGGCATTACAAAACCTATTCAAAAGCTGTGTTTGACTACCACAAAACACCCGTTGCATGAAGAAGATTTTATGGAACCCACTTGCTACTCCAAAGCATGTAAAAGTCCCATTTGGAGAAAGGCAATGGACGAGCAGATAAATGCACTGATACGTAATGGAACTTGGTCACTGGTAAAATATGAAGTTGGTATGAATGTTGTAGGCTCAAAGTGGGTATATCGTGTTAAGCAAAATCCTGACGGTAGTATTGGTCGTCACAAAGCACGTTTGGTGGCAAAAGGTTTTCACCAGCAGGAAGGGTTAGATTATGGAGAAACATTTAGTCCTGTAATTAAACCTTGTACGATACGGCTGGTTCTGTCGATTGCTGTTATGAACAAATGGTCTCTTCGGCAGTTAGATGTAGAGAATGCTTTCTTACATGGTATCTTGGAAGAAGAGGTATACATGAAACAACCTGCTGGATATGTAGATCCTAATTACCCAACTCATGTCTGCAGATTGCACAAGTCGTTATATGGTCTCAAGCAAGCACCACGAGCTTGGTTCTCGAGACTCAGTGGACATCTTCTTCGGTTTGGTTTTACTGCTTCCATTGCTGACAGCTCCTTATTTATTCTTAAAACATCCGGTTTCATTACTTATGTTCTCATTTATGTTGACGATATTATAGTCACTGGCTCTGATTCTGCGCAGCTCAATAGACTGATTGCAGAGCTAAGCTCAGTTTTTGTTGTCAGGGATATGGGTAATTTATCGTACTTCTTGGGAATTGAAGTTCTCAGACAAGATCAGAATTTAGTTCTCACACAAAGGAAGTATGTTGCTGATCTACTACGGCGTACCAAATTGGAAGGAATTAAACCTGTGAGTACGCCTCTGCCTGTCAATGCGAAAATTCAAAAATATGGAACAACAAAGTTTGAAGACCCGACGTTGTACAGAAGTGTGGTGGGTGCATTACAGTACCTACACATAACGCGTCCAGATATCTCTGTTGCAGTCAACAAAGTATGCCAGTATATGCATGAGCCATTCATTGAGCATTGGGAGATAGTTAAGAGGATTCTAAGATACCTGAAGAAAACTATTGATTATGGTTTATTCCTGAGACCCAACTCTGAGTATTCTATCCACGCTTATTCTGATGCCGACTGGGCTGGAAGCCTAGATGATCGAAGGTCTACAAGTGGGTATTGTATCTACTTTGGAGGGAATCTCATTTCCTGGAGCGCTCGAAAACAAAAGACTGTCTCGAGGTCTTCTACTGAGGCTGAGTATCGAGGGGTTGCAATCACTACGTCAGAGCTCATCTGGATACAATCTCTTTTACAGGAATTGGGTATCAAGCCATCCATTCCAACATTGTGGTGTGATAACTTGGGTGCCACCTACCTCTCAGCTAATCCAGTATTTCATGCCCGCACTAAGCATATAGAAATTGACTATCATTTCGTTCGAGAAAGAGTGGCAGGAAAACTTCTTAATGTAAGATTTATCAGCTCAAAGGATCAGCTAGCTGATGTGTTTACGAAGGGTCTAGCAACGCCAAGATTTCAATACATCCGTGACAAGTTGAACATTCGTCAACTCAGGCTCAACTTGAGGGGGAGTGTCAAGAAAACAAACGCTGAATGTCCTGAAGACTCTCAGTTCAGTTAGTCGGTCATTGAGTTCTGGTCTATAGGCTATTCTTGTTCTTCTTGTTAGCTACAAACTCGTTCTTAGAGTCAACAACCATATTTGGTTATATCACCAAATCTGTAACAATACTTGGCTGTATCTCTTAGTATAAATAAGAGTCCCATCTCCACAAGATTAGTGTGGAAGACATTCACCTGAAATCCCCTTCTGTCTCGATCTACGGATGTTGGTCTTTCTCAAGCTCCTAATTTCGTTAAAGAGTATGTGACTTAAAGCTACACTGCTGGCTCTTTTCTGAAGAATTATTACCCTTAAACTCTGCCGAAGCGCCCTCTTCAAGGATGGGATATTCGTTTTACGAGAACCACTGACGATGTTGCTCAACCTATTTTCCTGGATGTTGATCCTAGAGGTTATAAAAAAATGATCGTATTCGCCATTCCAACGATGAGGATTAGAGGATGTATCCTCTCGCTCTTGAAGGTCCTTGGGTCTGGGGTATTGACGAGAATGGAGATGTTCGCACTGGTCCGGCTCCTGATCATCGCCATTTTGCTCGCTATGAGCCTTGGGTGCTCGTCTGGCCTGAAATGCCTGTTGGGGTAATTTTTGCCTTCCTTGTATTTCGTCACTTTCTTATATTTGTCTTCGCAACCTTAACCTTTTCTTCTTTTCAGTATATCTCTCCTCCCCTTAGTTTGATCAAATCTCGTACAAAGAATCGAGATAAATCTCCTAAGTCACCTCATCCTGAGCAGGTAATTCTAATTCGCTTATTTCTTAACTCTTCTCTTTCACTTTCTTATCTAACTATTTTCTATTTGGCAGAATGTTGATTCCGGCACCAAGCCGCCAGCTAAAAAACGTCCTCGCAAGACTCTGGATGTGGACAAGCTTGCCGAGATCAAAGATCCTATGAGTTCTGCTAACGAGAAGACAAAGCTTCCTCCTTCGCAACACCAAGATGCCTCGCACAAAGAAGTCCCTTCTTCTTCCGTAGCGAAGAAGACTTTTCGCAAGGGTACTCCTCCAGTCCTGCATGTGTTTCCTACTTCCAACTTGTCTACTTCTCCTCTGAAACCTTCTCTGGGTGATCCAAATTCGAAATGCAAGGAGAAGTCTACTGGTTATCGGTCTCAAGCTGAAGGGCCTGATCTCTTCTATCAACCTGATTTGGAATTCTGGACGAACATTTTCATGGCAGCCAAGACCAGCAGCTCCGTAGATTCTCCTGCTCTTGACTCTCTAGTCTCCATGTGTTATGACACATTCATCGGAAGCGATCAAGATTCCTTGGAAAATGATTCTCTGGCTCTTAGTATCCAGCAGCATGCGGGTTTAATGGCTTTGGTAACTCTTCTGTCTATTGTTCCTTTACTTTCATACTTTTTTTTTATTTCGTTTTCGCTGTTCTCATTCTTCTTCGTCCCTTCGTAGGAATCCAACCGCCATCTCGCTAATCTCGTGGAGAGTTGAGCATCTCATGAGAGATTAAGTCATGCTACTACTTGTATTCATGATTTGGAAAAGGATATCGCTGATGAGAAGGTGCACGTGAAGAAGATTGAACAGAAGAACAAGGACTTAAGTGGTAAGATTTTTTGCTTTGCAGTTTCGTTATCTTAGCTTAATTCACCCTTTTTATTGTATCTTTATTTTATCCTTCGTCAAGCTCGATGTGTGAAACGTCAACTGGAAGCTGGCGAAGCTAATTACAAGGTTGAAGATGTACAGGCTGAAAACTTGAACTTGACGAGCCAAATAGATAGTTTAGGTACTGAGAATGAAATACTGAAGGACAAAATTGAATCCCTTTATTCTCAAGTGGATCAACTGACTATTCAGCATGACAATATTGAAAGGTTAAATCTTCGTCTTCATAACGAGAGGATTGATTAGGAGCGAGAGTATAGGGTAGCTGAATATCATATAGGCACTATTTATGACGAGAATCAGGAGTTGAAGATTGAACTTAGGTGAACTGAAAAGAAATTTAAGTCTCTAAGGGGTCTTTATTCTTCGTCTCAGGGTTCAATTGAGCAATTGAAAGAAGATAAAATTAGAATAATCAAGAGGAAAGATAAAACTGAGGATATTCTTCGTAGGGATCGTAACGAAGTTCATGACCTTAGAGATGATAATGGTCGCTTGGAAGATGAAGTCAAATTTTATCCTTGCTCGCTTAGATAGGGTTGCTCCTCTGCAGGAGAGGAAGTCTAGTAAATCTTGTTCCAGCGAGAAACGAATAATATCTAGTAAGGATAAAAAACAGGTTATGGTTTGTCGTGATGAGGATCGAACTGTATCTCGCTAGACTGATAGACAAGCTTATTCGTACTACGAAGAATGTTCTCAGCTTGAAGCTGCGAATTTTGAAATTGCAAGATTAGATAGTCTAAATGAAGATATCCAACAGACCTTGAATTCCACCCTTCTTCAGAAGGAAGGTAGTTATCATAGTATTTTACTTCATTTTGGTTCTCGCTATTTTATTCCTTATTACCTTGTTTTGCCTTTGCAGAGACTGAGACCAACTTAATGAATCAAATCATCAACCTATCTCATGAAAGGAGTGAGTATGCTAGAAAGATTACCACCTTGGAGGAAGAAGTTTAAAGTCTAAATGAGGTTCTTAACCAGATGGAGAGAGATGCTCTAAAGATCTCCAGGCAAGCTCAACAAATTGCCAACATTTCCAAACAAAAGTTTGCGGATGAACTTTGTGATAAACACGGCCTACCCCGCAAAGTGCTTGTGTTTGACGAGGTATTTGAGGATGGGAAACCTGAAAGAGAAGTTGTTGAAACAGATGTTGCGGATGGTGATGACGAGGATGTTGGTGACGAAGATAGTGATGATGAAGAAAATTATGATGAAATCCTTAAGGTTGATACTTCAAAGGTCTCTGGGAAGGGTAAGGTTTCAACTGATGCGAATCCACCCGAGCGACCTTCGGTTACTATGGAGCCTTCCAAGCAACTTCAAAATACTAACGAAGCCTCTGTTTCTCGTTCCGTTGACGAAGATGCTATCCCTTTGAACCAGCTGGTTAATCAGACTTGATCTTTTTGTTTGCTTGTTTTGTGACATTTCTTCGCTACTTACCTTATAACATTTCGTTTTGAACTGGGCGTTCCCAAGCTTGGGGGCATACTTACTTTGTGAATCTTTCTACTTGTTAATCTTGTTTTCTTTACATCTTCTATGCTGCTTATTATTTGTTTGTTACACGAAGGTTCTACTACATACTTGGAGTGTCATGATTAGAGTCTATTAAATATAACATGGTTAGAATATATTTGACATAACATGATTAGTATAACATTTTCCTTTCACTAATTCCAATATCAATTTCTCTATCTTATGATAATTTCTCTCAGCAGAGTTGAAGGTTATGCTGATGTAGTATATCGGTTTTTCTACTCCTCCATCTGAGCGAAGCAGTACAGCGCTAAGAGCATTTGGTGTTGCTGCGAGGTAAATCAATAATTCTTCGCCAAGTTCTGGTTTTTGCAGGATAAAAACTTTACGAGGTAATCTTTTATACTCTGCAATGCTTGCTCGCATTCTTGCGTCCACGTAAATTTTATTCCTTTCTTTAAGATGTCAAAGAAATGCTTACATTTATCTGAAGATCTAGAGATGAATCTCCCTAGTGCTGCTAGCTGCCCGTTTAACTTCTGCACATCTCTTATAGTTGCTGGAGATGGCATATCCAGTATAGCTTGCACCTTCGCATGATCCACTTCAATACCATTCTTCGAGACTATATGCCCCAGGAACTTCGCTGATTCAACTCCAAAAATGTATTTCGCAGGATTTATCTTCATCTTGTAGTTTCGCATTTGATCAAAGATCTCATTTAAATCTTTTATATGATCTCCAGATTCCTTCGTCTTAACGAGCATATTGTCGACATAAACCTCCAGTATGGTGTGTACCCAGCAAATATCTTTTCTACCATTCGCTGGTAAGTGGCTCCTGCACTCTTCAAGCCAAAGGGCATTCGTGTGTAACAGTATAACCCTCTTGGAGCGAAGAAAGCAGTGTGTTCTTAGTCTTCTTCAGCGAGTGGTATTTGATTATATCCCAAGTACCCATCCATCAATGAAGTCTATGATATCCTGATGCTGATTCCACCATTTGAGGTATACTTGGTAAAGGAAAACTATCCTTCGGGCATGCCGTATTCAAGTCACTAAAATCGATGCATATGCGTATCCCCTTGTTCTTTTTCGGAACTATCACCATGTTCGCAATCCAATCTGGGTACTTCGCTGGTCTTATAATGCCAGAATCGATCATCTTATTGAGTTTTGCCTCAATCTGCTCGTGATAGGTAGTTGTTATCTTCCTGATGCGTTGCCTCACTGGTTTTATCGCTGGTTTGATATCAAGTTTGTGATAACAACTGATGGGTCAATCCATGGTATTTCATTCATTCCCCATGTAAACACATCTCGATAATCTTGCAATAATTTCGTTAATCTTTCTTCTTCGTCTACCTCCATCTTCGTTCCAACCTTCACCATCTTTGGTTCTTCGTCAGTTCCCAAATTTATTTATTTCGTTGTCTCAACCACTGCGAAGTTCATAACTAGTTCTCCGAGCAGGGATGGTTCCTTTAACTGCTATAAAGGATCTCCTTCCTTCTCGAGAATTTTACTTGGGATAGCCCACCCTTCTTTAGCATTGTCCATGTATATCATCAGTTCTTCCTCCTTTCTCGTTTCCAACACCCTTTTCCTTTGCTTCTTCTTCTTCTTTATCTTTTCTTCGTAATTTTGGACATCTAGCTTGTTGCAATCCTTCGCCTCTTGGACATCTCCTTTTATCTCTCCTATTCCATTGGGCATCGGAAATCGAATATCTTGGTGAAATGTCGACGCAACTCCTTTTATCCCAAGCACCCAAGGCTTTCTTATGAGCGCATTATACTGTGAGTCTACATTCACAACACAAAATGTGACTTCGGTCTCCAACTCCCCAACGAGAATGTTCATGGTTAATTATCCTTTTAGTCTTGATGCAATCCCATTGAACACGTAAATATTGTAGGTAGATGGTATAAGATCAGAGTCTGTGTACCCCATGGTCTTAAATGCATGATAGAAGAGAATGTCCACCGAACTCCCTGTATCTACGAGTATCTTGTCTATTGCCCAGATCTTTCTCTCCTTATCGATATCCATCTCCCAGCGAGAATGTTTTCCCATGGACAAAGTTACAACCAGCGGATCGGTATGCGATGCTCCTCCTTCGGGTGCATCTTCTGCCAATAATGAAATTGTTCGCTTCTGCCATTCTTTAAATGGTTCTACCTTTGCAACAATGAATATATCGTTTCCATTGAAATCTCTTTTGTGCACTCTCCTTAACACATTATCGTGGAAATCTTCAATACTTTTCGCTGAATGAATTATGGAATTGCAGTTCAAACGTCGAGCATCTCTTTCTATCTCAATTCGATACAATGGTGTTGCTTGTTGTGCTTGATCTTGAATGGGCTCATGCGGTGGTGGTGGTAAAGTTTGGTTTTCTTAGAAATGGTTCAGCTTCCCTTGCTCAATCATACGAAGTATGATTCGCTGGATGTTCTTACAATCGTTTTTAGTGTGTCCATGAAAGCGATGATATCTGCAAAACTCATGACTTTTTTTTCTGTGTGGTGGTTCTATCCCCAATTTAGAGGTGTATGAATTTCCTCCATTAAAATCACTGCTTCCAAGATTTTTTCCACACTGGTATTGAGTCGAGGAAGCTTTACATCTTCAAATATTGGAGCATTATGTCTTCGTTCACCATATCTCTGATTCTGGTAATTCCTTCGCTGATCTTCCGAGTAATTCCCTCGCTGATCTCCCGAGTAATTTCCTCGTTGATCATAATTCCTCCCTCTTGGCTCTTCATACCTTCTTCCTTGATTTCCTTCTCCATATCGCTTATATTCTCGGTTGATCCATTCCTCATCTCCACTTGATACCGCAACAAGTTTCGACTGATTTGCATTTGAGGACTCGCCCTTTTCAAATTTAGAAACATTTTCCACTACGTTGGCTGTTCGCGGAAGAAGTCGCGAAGTTCCTTCCTTCGACGGGATCATGCTTACATTCACCTCTCTCTGCTTTTCCTCCAAGGCAATATATTCTTCCTGGTACTCTCTCAACTCCTTGATTTTCATAGTGTCTTTCAATCTAAATATCTGAGTGTATAAAAGATCAGTCGCAAACATAGCATTCACGAAAGCGAGAATGAAATTTCTTTCTTCTACCCTTCTAGCGAGCTCACTACAGATTGTCCTCCACCTCGTTACCAAACTTTGCAAACTTTCATTGGGTCTTTGTATCAAGTTAAATAATGTTTCGATCCCAGGTTTCAATAAATTATTGCTTATGTATGTCGCCAGAAACATCCTTTGTAACTTCTTGAAGGATGAGATGGATCCCTCTGGTAAGCCATCAAACCGTGCTAAAGCTTCTCCCGCCAAACTCGCTGGGAAGTACTTGCACATAACATCATCATCACGTCCCTACTGCAGCAATGAGATAGTATACTGCTTAAGATGTTGTACCGCAATGAGATAATATACTTCAATGAGATAGTATGCTTCCTAACACTGGGATTGTACACTTCGCAGGAATTCTCGCATGCAAAATCTCGTAAGTAAAAGGTGATTTCCTCGCTTCTTCGATTGTTTCCGCCAGCTGCATCCTTCCTCCTCTTCATGAATTATTTATTAATGTTCTCATATCTCGCAACTCATTCAACACCATATAATTTAAATTCCCTTCGTTGGGTTGCCTCGATCCATTAGCGTACCTCGCTTCTTCATCTTGTCTTTCTTCAGCTTCTCGTCTTGCTCTTCTTTCCTTCTCTCTCTTTTCTTCCTCTCTTCTACTTTCTTCTATTGCTCTTCGCAAGTCTCTTTCTTCGCTAGACTCTCGATATCGCCGTCTTCTTTGATCTATTCCTTCTTCATCATCATCCATTGCGTGCAAATGTCTTCTTCTTGACGAGCTCATACTTGTCCTTGATTCAGAATCTCCAGTTCTTGTTCGTGAATCATTGTTAGACCTTTCTTCATTGAGCCTATGGTTTTCTTGCGCCAAGTCTGCATTTTTCCTGGCGAGTCTTATTCGCTGTTCCACCAAATCTCTCTCCCTTTCTCTTTCTTAATGAAGCCTTTCACTTAGCTGCTCGATTGTCATGTTCTCCTCATTAATATTTTCTTCCACCTCTTCCCAAGTTCATTATTCATCTTCTTCAGTTTCGGTGTCAGTTGTATGCACTGATCCTTCTCGGTAATTATTTCTATCGAGATTTGTATTCTGCTGTAAAATTGCACCATCCCTTTCTCCTGCAGCCGAAGTTTCTCCCATGGTAAATCTTACTTCTCTCATTTCCAATGTTTCTCCTATTTCCATTCTTCCTCTTTGCCTTTCTTCAACACGCTCACTTCTTCTTGAAGTTATCATATGCTGAGCTCTTTCTGCAACTCTCGTTATTCGATGATTCTAGTTACCACTTTTCGACCGAACAATGATTAATAACACCGCCTCTGAGTTACTCGACTCACTAAGTTACTTAGAAAACCACAACTGATGAAGAACGATTTAACCAAGTTGTCTACAATACTTAAGATAAACTCCTTTTATCAAATCCGACACCTCTCAATAATGAAAATCACAATAAAATTTTGAGGTATTATAAAGATCTTACTATACTCTATATCTCAAAATCATAATAATTATTCTGAAGCCTCGGTAAGTCGAGTCAGAGCCTAGAGCAGACATGACCAGTGTATCTCGCGATGATGTACTAGGAATCAGTCCTTGATCTCAAATAGGGTGAGTCGTGCTTAAAGGAGATATGCATATCTCCGCTCTGGGTCATAAGTCCGCCGGGGACGTTTTTACGCATCTACCAGCAGTATCTCATCGAGGATGTATACTAGGAATCATGGCATCACAATCAGCTACGTCTCGCGAAGACATGCTGGAATTGTGTCTGTTCTGGTTCATAAGTCTGTCGGGGACGTTTTACGCTCTACAGAACCTACGTGACCAGCAGTATCTCGTCGAGGATGTGCGCTAGGAGTCACGGCATCACGACCAGCAGTGTCTCGCTGGGACGTATACTAGAAATCGTGGCTATGGGTGCCTTGAGGACCAAGGGCTTAATTTCTCCCGTGAGAGTTGAGTTTTGTCTATGGTCTTGAAATGACGCTTTTGCCTCTTGTCCAAATTTCACCATCTACACTAAGACACGATGATAAAATGAGGATTATTATTAAGAAGATAATGATAATTTGAGTATGTTCTTACAGCCAAACCCTAACTTAACTCTCAAAAATATCTCTCACCACATAACCCTCACCATATAAAATTACTCAACCCCCTTTTACAATGCCTCAAGGCTCTCTTTTATACACAATCAGTGAAGTGGAGTACATCTCATTGTTACTTCGCTGATAATCACACAATTCACGTGATCCTACCTTTTACTTCGTTACTTTCATTTTCGATATAGAATTCCATTTTATTTCGCCGATAACACCGGAGACTTGTCTATACAGCTGTCCTTATTTCTTGTCTAACAATCTTCCTTCGCTAGAGATCTCTTCTCTTCGCTTCGGTACTCTTCGCTGGTTGGATTAGACGAATCATCTTCTTCATTTGATCCCTTCGTTCATCTTGTTACTATTACTTCGTCATTCTCTTCACTTCGTGGATGCCACTTCGTAAACTCCATTTTCATACAAGTTTTGTTGTGTCTTCTGACGACTGATTTGACCTTTTAAGCATCTTAATGAATGCCTTATCTCGAAACTTGGTGATCATATCTTCTGATGAGATTTCACATTTTATCTCGCTTCTTCACAAGCCTACACGTGGCGAGGATATTTTCTGTATCTACAATCCTCATTGTGATTAAGTTATTCAGCAAGCCAAACCCAATGTTTTTTTTTCTGGTGCAGCATGACTAAGTCTGGTTTCCCAGATTGTGGCTTGTTTCTTCCCTTTTTTTTTTTTTTTTTTTTGTAACCGGAGGTGTTTAATTCTTCTTGTTTCCTCCAATCTTCATCCAGACCAAAACGATAATGGGTATGCTATAATGGAAATTTTTACCATTTTGGCATGCCACAAATGCTAAACTCATATGGTGTTTTCGCCATTTTGATTCAACAATTGCTAGTAATCCATATTAAGATGTTCATGGTTTATGTACTAAGGACTAGCTGTTGATTTTGTTTTGTAAATCACTAGTAGGGCTGTCAATAATAGTCCGAAATCCGAAATCCGTTTCCGAGAATTCATGATCCTATAGGATTTTATCCGTTATATCGGATATCGGATGTCGGATCGGATTTCTTATCGGATTTTTTCCCATTAACGTAACGGAATCGGATTAGACCCCATCCGATTGTTAAGTTCCGACATCCGATAACACATAGGAATGTATTAGTAATTTCCTACCTCTAGGATAAAGATGTTGACTATCGGAAATTGTATTCTTATAAATTATCATACATTATCGGAATTTCTAACCGGATTAGTAATTTTTATTCCCTTTTACCCAATTTTTTCATATTTTTAGGAATTATCGGAAGTTATCGGAATTTTTCGGATTTCCGATAAGTTAACCTATCGGAATCGGATTCGAATTTTAAAATTCCGTCGGATGTTATCGGATTTCGGGAATTCCTATAACTACTAACCTATCGGAATCGGATTTCCTAAAATCCGTCGGATTTTCATCCATTGCCAGCCCTAATCACTAGCTGCCTTGGTTCAAAAAATACCTTCTTTAAGGGTTTATTCATTTTCGTTTTTTCTATTTATTTGAAAATACGTTTTTTCTATTTATTTGAAAATACGATTATAGTATTGAGCATGTGATTTTACTCTTCTTTTTTTTTTTTTTTTTTTTTTTTGTGAGATTAGGAGCTTTGAATCTTTTGATTCATTTTTTTGTGTATTTGGATTGTTTATAGGCTCGTCTAGATGAGATCCGAAAATAATCAAGCAGAAAAATCGGTAACAGATTCAATGTACGTGTGGGTGTATATTAAGTGTAAGAATAAAAGTTGTGTCGTATTTATTACTAAAGTACCCCCACAACTTTTCTATCGGATAAAAGAAGAGAGATTCTCCATTAAAGAACCTTAACAGAGTGAGATGGAGGTGATATGTAGATTCTCAAATCGATTATCTCCAATCTCAATAGCTGATAAATGCTTCAGAAATTCAATAAACAAACAATTTATAAGAACCCCAATTCTGGGTTCTTGTCTAATTCAAGAAAAATCATTCAAATCCAAGGTTTTAGACCTTGAAAAGCCAGCATTCAATGGCAATACTAACTTGATCACTTCGAAACCCTTTTCTTCTTCTTCTTCTACTAAAGCAGGTTGGTTACTGGGTATAACAGGAGAAAAGAAACAAATCTTGCCTGAGATAGTTAAAGCTGGAGATCCTGTTCTTCATGAACCTGCTCGTGATGTTTCTGTTGATGAGATTGGGTCTGAAAAGATTGAAAGAATTATTGATAATATGATTAAAGTCATGAGACAAGCACCTGGTGTTGGTCTTGCTGCTCCTCAGATTGGCATTCCCTTAAAGGTTCTCCTCTCTGACTTTCTTAGGTTCATACTTGCTGCATTTTGTTTGGAAAATCTGTATCTGTTTGTTTGTTTTGATTGCTGTTAGAATTCAATTCATGGGTTTAGCTAGTTGCTTATTAAGTTTCCTCTTAGTATGCCCCATTTCTTGGTTAATTTATCACCAACTAGAAATGAAATGATAGCTTTGTCTGGCAGTTGGTATGTTCAAGTAGTTTATGGCATTGAGTTGAATTTGGTTAATGAGTTTATAGTGTTGCCAATTGTGATGTAACTACTAGTAATGTAGGTTTTGAATAAACTGTTAATCTTGTTTGCATTCCGTTGAATTTTGATTTTAGCTTACGGTGTTGTTGATTGTGATGTTCCTACTAGTTTATGTCTTGAATAAACTGTTAATCATGTTGCCTTCTGCTGAAATTGATTAGTTAGTTTATAGTGTTGCCACTTGCCAATTGTGAGGTTCCCACTAGTACTCCATGTCTTGAATAAACAGTTAATCTTGTTTGCATTCAGGTTCTTCAATCCTAGTTTCTTGGGTTTTTGGTGGGTTTTCGACTGCGTAATTTGTCAGTGTATATTTGATTCAGGAGGTATGAGTGAAACATTTTGTTCCTGAAGAGATTACAGATGGTAATTGGTTCAATGATTCTGTTGTAGAATGAATGTCCAAATGTGTCATGTCTGATTAAAGAAAAATGCATAGAGAGATTGTAAGAGTCCAACTTTGTGAAATATTTGAACTTCATGTAAACCGAAAACATTCAAGGTTATAAAATGTTTGATGAGAAAATGAATAGAACAACATGGGGAATTTGGATTAGTGCAATGACTATTGAGTTTTATTAGTGTCATTTTCAAGAAGGTTGCCTCAGGTTGTATTTACTAAAATCAGCTGCGTCTGTGAAAGATTGATAAATGGTGGGGTCGAAATGAATAGTCTAGTTGTATCAATTTCATATACATCCACATTGTCATACAAAGCTCAAGAGTTAATGAAATCACAATAACGCAATTTATCTTGTGGTTCTGCAGATTATTGTTTTGGAAGATACGAAAGAGTATATTGGTTATGCTCCAAAGCAGGATATCAAAGAACAAGATAGACGCGTTTTTGATCTTCTGGTAAGTTAGTTTCTCTATGAAGATCTTACACCAATAATTTAGTGCTTTTATTTTCGTTTTTTTCTCATCAACAAAAAACTTTTTATTTCTACAGAGCTAGTAGTTAACGTTTCTCTCGAAGCAGGTCATACTGAACCCCAAGCTTAAAAAGAAGGGCAGCAAGACTGCATTGTTCTTTGAAGGCTGCCTGAGGTAAGAAAACAGACTTAACCTCACTGCCTTTCTGTTTACTGCTCATAACAGCTTATTTGGTTAACCAACACCTACTTTAATTCTTTTGTGTTAGACGTATAGCAATTATCTGGAAACATCCTAGTTGAAAACTACTTTCTTTTTTGGCCTTTGCATCATTAATAATCCAAATATGTTTTATCATGAGCTAATAGTGATATTGTTTTTATTTGTATCATGGTAAAGTGTTGACGGCTTTAGGGCAGTGGTTGAACGTCATCTTGAGGTGGAAGTTACGGGTGTAGGACGTGATGGCAAGCCCTTGAAAGTAGAAGCTTCCGGTTGGCAGGCTCGAATCTTACAACATGAGTGTGATCATCTAGATGGCACAATCTATGTTGATAAAATGGTTCCAAGAACATTTAGAACTGTTGAGAACCTTGACTTGCCTCTTCCCTCTGCAGTCCCTAAACTCGGAGTGCTCAACTCGTAGGTGGGAATGTCGGTGAACATTGTTGCACTAAATTTTGTCATTGTAATTGTTGAAAATTCAGCTTCATAAACCTCTACTCTATGTTGCCTTTGTAGTACTCAAGATAAAGGTGTGAATCATCTATTGTTATCCTATAGCTTAACTCATATTTGGGACTATTTTATAGCTAACTTCACAGGAATCATGAGCCTACCCTGATAATGCAGATGGACAAGTGGTCTTCTGGAAATTTGGAGAAGAAAAGAGAAACTGCTGTGGCCTATTGTGTCATTTGTGATTTTGTGGGCAATATGGGCTAAAAAAAGGGTAAAGATAAAGACAGAATAATTCTTGAAGTCAAGAGTCTTAATATTTTGGGGGATTGAATTATGATTGGTTTAAGATCATTTCTTTTATTGATTTACTGATTAATTGGAAGGTAATTATACCAATTGGTTACTATGTATTGTATTTTGCCTGGATTATGAGTTTAGGTTGTTTCTCTTTTTTTCCTTTCAATAGAATTTCAACTTGAAAATACGGAGAAGCCACTAAAAATGTTTTTAGCTCACATTCTTGGTCTAGCTTATCCATCGTTCACATGATCTAGTCAAAACTTGCAATCAAACGCTGAGCCAGTTATAAACAAATGTGGGCAATTGCCTTTATTAGTGCACACATTGTTGTGATGATGCATTCACACATTGTTATAAGCCTATTTGGATACAAGAAGTAAAAATGGAGAAGCAGAAATCAGCCTGCTACTTCTTGTTTTTTTATCTTCCGGAAGTCAAAGCTATTTCATTAGTGTACATCGAAACATGCTATGTTGTGACAAAAGCCGTGTAAAAACGAAGGGGGTAAATATCGTGTACCGAAGAGTTTGTAACGCACAACAATTTTTTAGGTTTGTCCAATAACTTTGTCCCGCCCGATTTAGAACAAAAATTAGGGTTTCAAGGATAGGAAAAATCAGGTAAATTTTCAAATTTTTCTCTTCATTCAGTGATGTTTAATTTTTTATGCTCTTCTTTAGATCTCGTTGAGTTGGAGTATCTATATCCAAAACTTGAACCAAATTTCATGATTTTTATCACTTGACCTGGTTCCCAATTCATGGCGGACACTACTGTTATAATGAAACAAAAGCATTGAATAAGTGAAATATCAGTATGAGTTTTTTAGTCACCATTTTTACTAGTACAAAGTGATTTTGGGCATTTTATGTGAAATGTGAAATTGGGTTCTGATAATAGTTTTGTTAGTTTATAATGGTGTGGTGATTTTTGTTCTTTGACTGGATAGTTTTTTTATTGTATCTATGTGTCGGGAATTGTGTGAAACCTCCTTTTGTTTCGAATAGATGTGTTTGTAATCTAGATGCTTTGAATAACCACCAAGGTCGTCGTTGTCTTTGACATTTTACCGTTCCTGTTATATGAAGCAGTAGGTTCCAGAATCCTACATCATAGTTCATGACAAGATTTGATATGAGTTTTCTTTGGTTTTGCTGTTTGTAATATGTTGTATGTTATTCTGCTAGAGGAAGGGGGTACGACAATTTCAACATGTTTTTGCTGACTGCTTTTACAGTATGATGTTTTTCATCTTGAATTGTACATCCTAGTCTTTGTAGTTTTATGACCATTTAAAATGAAACCAGGAGGATCTGCTGCCGTTAGACGTGTCCCTAGCTAGATTCCGTGTGGGAATTCTTGTGATGCCACTCCATTGAGGACTTATACTTACACTCTTAGTGGGCTTTCTGAGGCAGGTGTTCAAATCTTCTAATGTTTTCCCTCCATTATAGATTTCGTAACTGTTTCCTAGAACAAGATCAAGTGTTAGCAAGTTTCAAAAACTTCCTCTCTCTCAAACATGGCTTCCATTCTTTCGTCCATATTCCTCATCCAAATCCGTCTTCTCTTAACCGTTCAATGCTTTCTTATTTACACAATAATCTTCCATCCTTAGCTCTTGAGACACTAAGAAAGCAGATTCAATTTGGTGGTTCGAGTGCATTAAACGAGAACACCATTGCCATTGCTTTTAAATCTTGTCGTGGAAACCTAAAAACTGGTTCTCAAATACATGGCTTAGCAATCTCAGCTGGATTCGATTCCTATGTTACCGTTCATAATTCGTTGATGAGTTTCTATTGTAAATCTGGGCAGTTTAGTCGAGCTTTTGATATTTTTAGGAGTCTAGAAAACCCAGACATTGTGTCTTGGAATACCATTCTTTCGGGTTTCCAATGTAGTGAAGATGCTATGGAGTTTGCGGTTGAAATGCATCGAAAAGGGGTTGTTTTTGATGCAGTAACGTATACAACTGTAATTTCCTTTTGTTCAGATCCTCCAGAGCTTCTTGGAATTCAGGTTCACTCTCAGATATTAAAATCTGGGTTTGGGGCTGAAAATTATGTGGGTAACGCTCTTATAACAATGTATTCAAGGTGGTGCCAACTAGAAGAAGCTAAAATGGTGTTTGATGAAATGGCTTATAGAGATTTGGTTTCTTGGAACGCAGTTATCTGTGGATATGTGCAAGAAGGAAATAATGGACTTGAGGCTATTTTGCTTTTCGTGGATATGGTAAGAGAAGGTTCAAAGCTCGATCATGTTTCATTTTCAAGTGCAATATCAGCCTGTGGTCACGTAAAAAACTTGGATATGGGGAGACAAGTACACAGTTTAGCTTTGAAAACTGGGTATGGTGTTCATGTTTCAGTATGTAATGTTCTGATTTCGATGTATTCGAAATGTGAGATTACCGACAGTGCTAAAATGGTTTTTGAGAGTATGACTGATCGAAATGTGGTGTCATGGACTACCATGATTTCGCTAAATGAAGAAACTGCAGTTTCTCTATTTAAAGAAATGCAACTTGATGGAGTTTGTCCAAATGAAGTCACTTATGTGGGGCTAATCCAAGCAATTTCTACTCAAGATTTAGTGAAAGGAGGAAAAATGATTCACGGGTGTTGTATTAAGACAGGGTTTATAACCAAATTGAATGTTTCTAACAGTTTCATAACCATGTACGCTAAGTTTGAGTATATGGAAGAATCAAGGAAAGTGTTTAATGAATTAAGTCACAAAGAGATTGTTTCATGGAATGCATTGATTTCTGGTTATGCTCAAAATGGGCTATATCAAGAAGCTTTGGAGACATTTTTGTCAGCAATTCTGGAGTCCTTGCGACCAAACAAATTTACCTTCGGTAGTGTATTGAATGTGATTGCATCTGCCGAACCTGTATCACTAAGACATGGACGACGTTGCCATTCCCACATTATCAAGCTAGGCTTACACACAGAAATTAGTGTTTTAGGAGCTCTGCTTGATATGTACGCTAAACGTGGAAGTATTGATGAATCTAGGGCTGTTTTTGAGGAGACTACAGAAAGAAGCTTAGTTGCTTGGACTGCTATAATTTCGGCTTATTCAAGACATGGGGATTTCGAAACTGTGGTGAGCTTATATGAGGAGATGATTAAAGAAGGAGTAAAACCAGATTCGATTACGTTTCTTCCAATATTAGCAGTCTGTGGCCGAAGAGGAATGGTTGACATGGGTATGAAAATCTTCAACTCCATGGTGAGTGATCATAAAATTGAGCCTTCACCTGAGCATTATTCGTCAATGGTGGATATGTTAGGAAGAGCTGGTAGGTTGGACTTAGCAGAAGAATTTATGGATAAAATGCCAACAAAACCTGGACTGCCAGTGTTGCAGAGCTTGCTTGGGTCTTGTAGAACTCATGGTAATGTTGAGCTGGGTATAAAGGTGGGAGAAGTTCTAATTGGGATGGAACCAGAGGAGTCTGGTTCTTATGTGTTGATGTCTCATATGTATGCAGAGAAAGGAGAGTGGGAGAAAGTAGCAAAGATAAGGAAAGGGATGAGAGACAAAGGAGTGAAGAAACAAACAGGGTTAAGTTGGGCAGATGTTGGTGAGGTTCATGGTTCTATGTATATGCATGGTTTCTGCTCAGAGGATAAATCTCATCCGCAAACTGAAGATATATATAAAATGGTAGAATATATAGGGTTGGAGATGAAGCTGTTAGAGATGCAAAATCAGAGAATCGGGAAAGACAATATATATTTATATAATGGCTGAAAGGTAGAATTTTCTTCTAATATAGCAAATAGAGGATTTTGTTGTCCTTGCATATACTTTTATATGTAATGCCTGACGAGTTGATTAAAAGTTTTAGCTTGAATTGATGAATGTTGGCTGCTAGATAAGGATGAGATATTTGGTCATGATGTACTTCCAGCATAGAACTATTCAGTTAGTTTAAAGTCGTGTGATAAGTTGTCTGTCTAACATTATTGGTATACCAGCAAAGAACTCTTCTGTTAACATTCATCTGTTGGAACCAGAAATTGACCAAGTCACAAGTAGCATTATAGGCATTTTGTTGACACGGTAGCATATGTAACATTCACTGCAACGCTGTGGTTAGAAGGAAGCAGAACTATATATGAGCCAGGTTTAAGAGTAATACAGCTTCGGCGTTGGTAGTTAGTGGTCTCTATTCATAAGTGTATTGAATTGTAGTATGGATTTTTTTTATTTTTTTATTTTGTGTGTGTGTGGATATGGTTTGCATTTGATGGCATGGAACACAGAATTTTTTATAGTTAATTCCTGAAATATATTACCACAAGATTGTGTGGACTTGCCAAGCATGCTTACAAGCTTAAGCTGCACATCCCCCACCGTCCCTCTAGACGTGCAACATGAAGTTGAATTTTAACTGTTTTTGCTTAGTTAAATTGTTGTTATTGTCCTTGTACTGTGACTTCGTGCTTCGGATATCTCATAATCACTTCTTCTTTGTGCTGCTGGTTCAAAACATACTTCTTGTTTGTCAAACTGTGGTACACTGTTTTCCTTTCTATTTTCTATTCAACTTTGATGTTGCTTTATATCTTTTCTTATTTTGTCGTTCATGTTAAAAGAAATGTGACATTTTTCTTTTCTCTTGCAGATTGAGATTTAAACTGTAGGTTATTCTACTAGAGGAAGGGGTTATGGCAAGTACAGCATGTTTTGTTATTGTCAGCAAGAATGACATTCCCGTTTATGAAGCTGAAGTTGGCTCTGCTCTCAAAGTATGAATTTTTTCTTTTTAGAACTGTATGACCTTATATTCAAAATTATGAAGTGATGACTACATGCTACTAACTTAGCAAATGATGAGAAGATTTTTCACTTTCTTGTGATACCATTGTATATGCTGCCATGAGTTTGCTTCTTCGCATGCTTCATTTTTTTGTAGATTAATTGTTGTAATTAAAAGTATAACATCCTGGGAAGATTTGGGATACTAATAGAGGTTGTAAGATATATATTTTTTGTCATATCATTATTTTGTAGAAATGAGTTTGCTTCTTCGCACGCTTCACTTTTTCTTACATAAAATGTTGGAGTTGACGAGAAAATTTTGCAGTAATTGTGCATAAAATTGACTCACCTTATGCACGACATTTACCCAACAATTTGGTGCTTTACTCGGTCTATTTTTATTGGAAGCGCTATGTGCTATATATCATCATGTTCAATGTCCTTTGCCAGGCTTGCTTCTGTATGTTTATTTACTTTCCACTTTACCCTGGTGTGTTACTTTGTTCCATCAATGGTCGCATTCCTTGTTTACAATTTATATATTTGTTGGCAAGGTTCTTTTGTTATCAGTTCTTAATTTCCTAAGATTATCATGACAGAAAGAAGATGCTGCTCACCAGCACCAATTTATTTTACATGCAGCGTTGGATGTTGTTCAAGACCTTGCTTGGACGACTAGTGCTATGTGAGTATATATACCAAAGTCCTTTTTCTTGCCCGTTCATCTTTTTCCCCACTAAGACATTCTGCTTGACAATTTGGGCACAGGTTCTTGAAGTCGGTGGATAGGTTCAACGACTTGGTGGTGTCTGTATATGTTACTGCTGGTCATATCCTACAAAATGGGAATTGATATACTTATTTATCGCATAACTCTAGAATAACTTACAGACTAATATATTGTGAAGCATCATTAGGATAAAGCATTATTATGATCATTATAAATCTTGGATAGGTAAAGCCGAAATTAAGTTAGTGACAAGCGATTGATTGAGTTTTACCAAATGCTACCTTAGTCAATTCTGTATACTAAGAGTTGTTTCCATCATCTGATTTGGGGTTTATTGATTCAAGAGCCAACCAACATTCGACAATTGCAGATAGATGTCTGTGTACACAATGCATGATATTCCCCATAGGTTAATCGAAGGTTAATTAATTTTGTGAACTGTTGCTTCATGATCTCTATAGTCGTATAACTCAGTATTTCGCAGCAGCTTTTTAGTTTTGTTCTTTTGTCTTCTTTGACCAACCATTTCATACACACACGATTGATGCTACTTCATGACTCGAGAAGTGAAGATGGGATCAAAAGCTTTTTTCAAGATGTCCATGAGCTGTATATAAAGGTAATAATTCAGTTTGAAAGAGCCACTTTTCCTTTGTGTTTATGAGGTCCTTGGTGCTGCTCTGTTAATCCTCAGTAGTTACGTTAAATGTTAACTTTATTCATTTTGCTTAGTGTCTCCCTCTGTTACTCCTGCAGATCCTTCTTAATCCCCTCTATATTCCTGGATCGCGCATAACATCATCTCATTTTGATACGAAAGTCAGGGCCCTAGCAAGAAAGTATCTGTAGTAACCCAGTTTTCGCTGTCAACGGTGAAGATGAAGACAATTCTTGTGAAAAGTGGAACTTGGGATAGGTGGTTAGTCGTTTAAGTTGACGTTTGTCTTCAACATCCTTCATTCTGATTCTCGTGCTGTGTTTAATGTTGTTGTACAATTTCTCTTTTTAAGAAAAGCAGATAAGTTGGAACAGAAATGTTTGTAATACCTTTTGTCTTAAGTTTGAACAACTCTGTTTCTTAACAGAAGACATTTTCTTCTAGATAATGTTTGTAGAGCCTTAAGTTCAAACATTCAACATAGACCGATAACCCAGGTTTCCGTAAGATAACTTTAGCGTGCTTTTTCTAAAGAATGATTTTTTGGGCACTAACTCAAAAATGAAGGGGGACTACTGAGTGATAAGAATGTCTACCCTATACTTATAAGGGGTGTCCTAAAGTGTGGAAATGACTAACCTACCCTTAACCTAATTAAAATTAAAACTAATCTAATAAATATACATATACCTAATCTAAATCATTAACAAAACAAAATCAAAATCAAAATCATAACAAATCCTTTACTTTTAATTTTTCACAAATCCGTTACTATTAGAGGGTTCATTTTCTTCTCTTCTTTCAGCTTCATCGTCTCGATTCAAAGAAATTTCCACAAACCCATTACTTGTGATTCGTTTTTGGTTGAAAAAATGAGTAGTAATCATCAAAATGAGTTGGAAATTGAAGTTGCGGATAGAAGTTCGGCTAGGAATTATGTGAAACAGTTTGTCGAACTAGCCGAACTCAGCTTTAATGGAGTTTTTTCTTTCAGAAAAAAGTTCAGTTACCTCGTAAAAAAAAATTCCCAGCCGAACTTTTAGTTCGGTTACGTCGCAACTTTTTTTCATTTTTTTTCCCAGTCGAACTTTTAGTTCGGTTACGTCGCAATTTTTTTCTCCTAACCGAGCTTTTCTCTGAAAACATACATATTGAGTTCGGTTACGTCGATTTTTTTTCCCAACCGAACTTTTAGTTCGGTTACGTCGCAACTTTTTTTCATTTTTTTTCCCAGCCGAAATTTTAGTTCGGTTACGTCGCAATTTTTTTCTCCTAACCGAACTTTTCTCTGAAAGAAAAAACTCCATTAAAGATGAGTTCGGCTACCTGTGTTTTCAGAAACATTAGCCGAACTACACTTGCAGATGAGTTCGGCTACCTGTTCTTCAGATGTCGTAACCGAAGTTTATTTCCATGGTCGAAATCAGTTTATAAATTTTTCATTTTTTCGAAAGTTTTGGCCAATTCAAGCAACATTAACTAAATTTGAAGTATACCAAAGTACCCGAAACCCTCATTTCGAAATCAACCATCTTAAAAAAAAGAAAAAAAAACAAAACCAAAACCAAAACCCTCTTCTTCTTCTCAAAAATTATTTTTCTAAAAACACCCGACTAATTAATCTAGCCTCACTAAACACTAATTAATTTAACTTAATTATTTAACTAATCCTTACACTAACTAATCATTACCCTAACTAATTTAACTAAGAAGGGTAAGTTTGGTATTAACATAAATACTTAGATAAGGGGTGACCCAAAATTACTCCAAATATCCACCAAAAAAATGAAGAGTAGTCCCCCTCCATTTTTGAGTAGTGCCCAAAAATCGTTCTTTCTAAAACTGTGCTGTAAGTCTTGACTATGCCGACCGTGGCCCAAGAATGTAGAAATTAACGTTTAATCCCTTTTTTAGTGGGCTTTAGACTGTCTAGTCCAACCACCTAAAGCCTAGTACCGGGAGGTCCTGATTTACCATATCTAGAACGAGTTGGTCCAAATCTTAACGATTCCGTCCAAATTGTATTTCTTTGCTGACTAAAATAACCCCCTCACACAAAAATGTATTTTGATTTGTTCGTAAACCAATTTTTCATTTCATTTCTCCAGCAACAGATCTCTGCAACAATAATGAGGAGATTCAGAACCTCTATACGAGAAGAATCGATTTCCAGTTCATCTGTTAGATTTCAGGTTAGTGTTTGAACTTTGACTACTCTTTATTCATTTTGATTACTCATTCGATTTTGTATGTAATTCGATTTTTTATCGATTCCGGATGTTTGATTTAGTGATTAGAAATGATTATGATCCAATATTTTCTCATATCTCTCTACTTCTCGTCTCTAGCGATCTGTTGATGAAGAATTTTAGTTAGATTTTCTTATTCTAGATCTTATATTTTAGGGGCTGGATGGCAGAAGAGGAGGAAAAATGAAGACGGTTTAGTAATGGAAGAAGCTGAAACTTTTGTAGCAATATCTCAAGAGACGGAAAAGCTACGTTTTATTGATCAAAAAAAAAACGGAAAAGCTTATCAACAGAATTTTTTAAAAAAGATTGAGTGATTGACTCAACAGGTAGTAGTAATCTTCATTTTCGCTTGTTCATATAATTATGCCCTAATTTGTTGTTATTTAAAAAAAATGTCTTTTCCGCTCAATTTCTTCTCCCTAGCTTTTATATATGCTTGATGCAGGAAAAATACTTTTCAAATATCTTAGTAATGAATTTGAAGAAATTCAAAGATTTAATAGAGGGCTCTTTTAGTGATTTTGAATTTTTGAAATTTCCTTTTAAGATAGGGAATCATAAGGAACAGATTGAGAAATGACATGATGAGATTAAGGAACAGGGTTACCGGACTGAATGAACGGAAAAGGAAATATTCGTCTTCAAATAACTTGCTCTCTATTCCAGAATATTCAAATTTAATCCCCTTGATAAGGTAATAGTAGCAACATTTAATTATTGCATTCAATTAGGAAATTTAGCATTTGATTGTCGATATAACAGATGAGTAACATTGTATACCTCCTGTTCTCCCATTTAGAAGCAATTAATTTGGAATATAAGTTCATGTAATTAACATAGAAGTTGAAGCATTTGATGACCCTAAAAGTAGCATTCAGACAAGTAAAAAAATTAAAAAGCTTTTTAATTTAAGTTCATTTTCTTTTTGTGGTACCTGGCAAAACTATCGTTTCGAGGGTCTCGGCTGTTTGCGTTTGTTTCAGAGTGTTAAGCAAGGTATCGGTCCCTTATGCAATGTATTGTTGATCTCTTCCATGACCTTATGTATTCCTTGAATGCAAGGTGTTTGGCTTTGCTTACCACCTGCACACATGACAATAATGAAATTCGTCCTTTAGATCTAGGAAAATTTCCTCCCTGGAATGTCACTCTTGCTGGTGGGAAGACACGTCAGATGAATATCCCACATCCATTGGGTAACCCTGTGATTGGTCTTCCACTTGGTAACAACATGTTTGTTGCCTTTTTAAATAATTTCCATGGTGTTGGATTTCGCTGAACCTCCCTTACCTTTTTTCAGTTAATTTCCGGTGGTTATCAAGCGTTGCTGCGTACGGTGCAGGGTATGAGAGATGTCATTACTCACATGGTTCAAGATTTAGCTCGATACCAGCAGGATGCAGCTCACTCTAGGTAGGATGCAACTCGCTTTTTCCAGGATGCAAACCGTTTTTATGGTGAGCCTGAGGAGTTGAAGTCCAGAATGGGTGGTAACGCGGTGGTTTCTCTGGACTTAATGGTATGTCCCTAAGTTTGGAATTTTGGATTTTGTTTCAATAATTGATTGCTGCCTCTGAAACACGGGCAGTTTGTATTGAGAAACCTGTGCACCTGCCTCCACCAAAATCCAACGATACGCCTTTCATCCCATGTCTCCTGGTCCATGAATCTGTTATACAAGAGAATATGGATAAGTCTGATGACTTTCCCCGACGCGTAGATGTCCCCACAAGTGCAGTACTAGGTTTTGATTGTTGACTCAACAACATTATCTATTTTGAATTTCATAGATATCACTCCTCCCTTCGAAGCATCCACAAATGTTTCTGGTCACTCCTCCCTTAAAGCTTGTTAATTTAAGTTCATTTTATTCTTAACGATGGTTTTGCCAGGTACCCTAAAAACAATAGTTTTTCAATACTAGAGCAAAGAAATTAAAAAGCTTTAAATTTGGTATCTTTTGTTTCCAACGTTATCGTTACAAATTTTATATCCTATGACATGCTATGTTGTTTGCCCACTCAGAGGGTCTCCATGAAAGTTAAGAGCATGATGTGAGTCACTTTCACAATTTTTTTCATTATGTGAAGCTCAATGTGAACAATCCACATTTCTTGATTCCCTTTATAAGCATTATTTTATTTTATTTTTTTGCATCGAGTCCATGTGTTATGTATCTTATAGACAAAGTATGTGTTGTTGGTGATGGAGCATGCGGCAAAAAAATGTGGCATTATATTTGATTAAAATGTGTTGGTGGATGTTGGCTCGTTCTCTTCAAAGTATAGGTGTACATAGTTGTGCACCTATTTATTGTTAACGTGTAGGTAGTTGTACACCTATTTTGATTCTAAGAAACTTCCTTCATTTAAAGTTTATTTTAAATGTTTTCTTGGTACTACTGAATCAAGAACTTCTTTAGGTGAGCATGTTCGGTTGCTTAATGACGTTATTACTCTCCCATTTTTGCTTTGTTTCTTTTTTTAGGTTCTGAGGTTTTGGTTGTAACACAGGAAGATTTTGAGATGTTGGTGGCCAAAGTAGTGAAGAAGGAAACATATAAGAACAGGTCACTCAGAGTTTGAAAGTTGAAATTATAGTCATCAAAACTCAGATTTAGGACTCTTCTGGTCAAGGTCAGTTTTTTTTTTCTTTCTCATTTGGGGTTTCAGATTTTTAGTGTCGAACTTTTTTTTTTGTCGGTTTGGGTTTTTGTTTGATTTAGTCTAATGTCAATGTATTAGCTTTTGTTGAACTAGATTTTGTTTAAGATCATATGTGATATATTGAATTCCATAGTATGGTTCTTAATTATTTCTTTGTTAAGATTAATGAAAGATATGTCAGATCTTAAGAAAATCATCGTAGATTAGTAGTCTTGATTCCATCTGTGTAGATAATAACTCTATGACCCATTTATAGAAAAGGGTGCTTGAATGGTTACCATACCTTACGACATGAGAGTGGCTTCTACTTTCTGTCGATGAACGTTAATCTATGAACATTAATTTGTATGTACATTGCTTTACTAGTTTGTGCACATTTGGTTTTTAGATAATTAATGTGTACAAATATGTTAATTATCTAGGTGTACATAGTTGTACACATGTTATTCATTTTGAAGTCTAAGAAATTAGGGAAAGCACTAATGTGTACATAGTTGTACACACATGTTGAGAACTTGGTTTATTATTTGGTTTTAATTTGTTCTCTCTTTTGAACATCCTTAAGCCATATATTTCATTGTTGAGAATGTCTTTAGTATGACTACCTAAAATATTTTTTGATCGAGGGTGATTTCAACGCCCAAAACATGAAAATGAACATCTTAAGCTTGCCTAAATAACTAGGGTATAAACATTTGCATACTAGTATGGTTTGTGATGAATTGATGTCCTATCCTGTGGGTATGGATGCTAGAGTTAGGTTTTGTAGAGGTGTACATATTTGTACTCTACTATACTCTGTTAAGATTTGATTTTGAACTTGACTTATGAACTTCTGAGTGAGATTAACGTAAACTGAGTTTGGGTAGGAACAAAGTTAACTGTTTGCATAAAGTTAATGAACCATTGTAGGTTTATGTAGGCACCATAGGCGATGGGTTTCCGATAAATTGGTAACTGAAGCTACTAAGAGCTTGAGTTCACCAAGAAGATACTATTTCCAGATGCGAAAAATTATCATGCCTGGTCCCACCGACAGGTTTGCAGTTCCTTCCATTTCCATTTCCTCGTTGTTTTGCCTACTGATGGTTCATAAATAAACATGTACATAATCTGTATTTTCTTCCCCTTAAAGTTAATTTGTTCGGTTTTCAAAATGTTTAGTTTTTTCTATTTTGTAACGATAGTAGTTGATTTCTAATATTCCTAGATGAATAGATCATCTCTCATTGATTTCCTTACGAGCACATATGTTGGACTGGACATCGAGAGTAACACTTTATAGCAGATTAATGGGTTCAATTGCTAATACAATCTTCTTCTTCTTTTTTTGGTGGGCACACCAGAGTTATTTCGTAGTGACAAGATCTCCTCTCTTTGGAGGCCTTCAGACAATGAGCATAAGGTTGTCAGTGACGGGATTCAAGCTCTTATTTTTACAACTTTATCCACTATGGTAAGTTCATATTGATTTTTAACGTGTACATTGTTGTACACCTGTTGATTGATAATGTGTACATATTTGTACACCTGATTGCTAATGTGTACATAGTTGTGCACATATTGATTCTTTTTGAAGTTCACCATAGTTTTTGAATTTATGAAGGCCTTGATCCGGTTTTCAATATATGATTACGATCCAAAATTGGACTTCAGATTCGAGATCGATGCATCTTAGTCTCTATTACCCATCAAACAAATTTGAATTTCATCTATTTTCAATTTCGATCTCATCTGAATACATATCTGCTTTGTGGAATGTCTTGGCATTTTTTTATTTCCTATCAGATATAAGGCTCCCAATATAACAGTTAGCTTGGACAGATGAAGTATAAGTGTACATTGTTGTACACATGTTAAAGAAATTACATGTGTACATAATAGCCCACTCTAGGACTCTTAATCAAATTTTAGTGAACAATCTTTTTTCATTTCTTAGATTTATATGAGTCATTGATTATTGGTTATGCCAGAAATTACATGTGTACATATTAGTACACCTATAATACAAGTGTACATTGTTGTACACATGTGACATAAATTACATGTGTATATGATATCCCACACTAGGACTCTTAATCAAATTTTAGTGGACAATCTTTTTTCGTTTCTGGGTTTGGACTTTGGTCTTTGTAATTTTGTATAAATGAGTGATTCTCTAAAATGAGTAGTGGATTAATTCTCATCTTACAGATGAAGCATTTATTGGAATGTCAAAGCGGTCATACATGGAGGTGGTAATGAACGGTTTAAACTCCAACGACTCAGTTGATGTTGGTCCGATCGCTGCATTAGTTTTTCAATTTCAGGTATGTAAGAGTGTTAGTATATTCACTTTATTTTGTTTGGTTAGGATCGACTGACATTGGAAATAAGAGACGTGAGAGTAGTTGATATTGACCTTAATGGCACTCCTCCTATTGGGGTGGTACTTTCTCATCCTGAAGATATGCAAGCAGTTACTAAACTGAAAAATTGAAATTTCTTTAATTTTTCTTGGTTTATATTATTTTTCTTGGATTTTGTTAGATTTTTGTAGATGTGTACATACTTGTACTCCAATGTGTTATGCCATGGATGAAAGTAGATCTAGCCTGTTTTGTGTGAGCATGGACGTTAAACTTGTTAGATTTTGTAGATGTGTACATTAATTGTACACTGATGCATCATGTCATGGACATATGACCTGTTTTGTAGTCAATGTTGGATTTGTGCCAACATTGACACTGATGTATTATGTCATACTTGTATACATGTATATGTGCACATGCTGTTTTATGTGTACATAGTTATACACTTGTTGATTCTTAATGTGCACATAATTATACACACTTGATCGCTAATGTTCACATGTTTGTACACATGTTGATTTTTAATAAGCACACATGTTAATAAATAAATGTGATTAAGTAAGGAAGACAACATCATGTTTTAACCTTTTTGATTAACATATATCTTGCAAATTTTCGATGATAGCTTTAGCTCAAGAATGAAGTATTTTAAGCTCTCTTTGATACTTGAAGTATAAACATAATCTTACATGTTTAAATTGAAATCTTATTACAATGCTAAGGTAAAAGAATGTCTTGATTCTTCGTAAGTTTTCTGTATGAGCATGATACATAATAGCTTGAGTTTAATTACAACTTTTTCATTTCATCTCCGTGTATGCTTGAGCTTGCCTGATAACAAAATGTTGCAAAACCTTTGGCATACTTGTAGCTTTATATGTTCTCAGTTATTGTTAGTTGTCGTTTTTGCCTGGAAAAGTGTTCACTCTTTATCCAACATGTGTAGATAGTTTTACATATGTTTATTGTTAATGTGTACATTTTTTTTTTGAAGCAGTTAATGTGTACATAGTTTTGCACATGTTGATTCTTTTTGAAGCTGACAGTAATTTTTGAATTATGAAGCCCTTGACCCGATTTTTATGATTACGGTCGAAAATTGGACTTCAATCTCATACATTGGGGGTGATTTATGGGATGACATAACCTGAATCTTGTTTTGTATATGTTTCTTTTCGATGAAATTTACAAAGAACATCTTGACGACATGTATGTAACTGCAGTTTTTCTTTACTCTCTGGTTTTTTTCATCTGTACAAAGTGGTGCCTACTTTTTTGTTTAATATTCGTATTTGTCTGCAGACGCCCAGGTGCTGATAAAATCTACAATGTTTTCAACAATCAACTTCCTGCAGCTCTGAAAAAATTGAACCCTTGAACAAGGATATCGCTGTCTCATTGAATCTTCGTTACAGGTCATGTAGAGGTAGCAGGTGATGCAGCAGGCATTACTTTAACTCACTTCCTATATTACCTATCAAACATAGTTGTACACACTAGTGTAAATTAACATTTTTAAAAAATGAAAATTATATAGTCATATGGGTCTAAAGTATGTGAATTTTGGATGAACGGTTCAAAAGATAAATTGATTTTTAATTATTTTTATACTTCAAAATTGCTGACATCATCATGAGTCACTTTGGACTAAATTGTAAATATTTGAAATAAATTGTAAATCAAGAAGGTTATTTGTGTATTTTCCATATTTGTAATAACTTTTGGACTAATTTGTACCTGGTTGACTAGGCCTGGACTAAATTGTACTCTTTGACGCATTTTTGGACTAAACCGTATTTCTCCCCCCCAAGAATTTGTGGGGCTGCTCAAAGTTGGCACGGAACAGGATTAATTTCTTCATATTGCCTCTTGCCAATTGGTGTTTGTAAGATTAATTTCTTCATGTCCCTTGTTTGGTTCTTCATTTGAACCTTCAAAATCCTCATAAATAGCTTAATTTGGGGTTTGTGTTTCATTAATAAAATTTTGATGATCTAAAGAGTCTTGCATTGAGGATCATGTCATGTACTTGAGTGTACGATGACAAAATTGGATCGAGACTTAAGGGTAACTTCCTGATTCTCACGAATCAAGCCTTCAGGTTCAATGAAGAACACCGCCTAAAATCGACTAAACGATTCAATTTCATTAATATTCAGATTAGCTTCTCATTACAGGAATTTCAGCTTATAAAGCTACTTATTCTAACCCAACGTCTACTACTAACAAGACCCCACGTGGCTACATCTAAACCACTCATAAAAATGATAAACGCAACCATTATTTGGCTAAGGGCTACCAACTATAGATAATACTAAAGCCAGGTACATGACATTCCACTCTCCTTCAAAACATCCTTGTCCTCGGGGATGAGAATTAAGTGAAGCACCAAAAGTTGGAGAGTCGGCGCATGGTTGAGGATATAGATAGTAGTTGCCGCAACACACATGAGAAAACCAATACCCTCAACGCTATTAAAAACCCATGTGAGGCCCATAAAGTTTCTATACCAAGCCCATCGGTTGACTGCCTTCCTGGTAGACTGCATGTGAGTTGCACAGTCATAATTATTCTCTCAAAATGATCCAATGGAGTTTAACTCTTTAGTATTCGTTTCCCCAAAGTGAACCGATCGCTTGTCTTCATAACTTCCTGTAGAGTAGGCATCAATAAAAGAAGTACCACTTGTATGGACAGTCTTAACTTTAGATGAAATGGTATGATGGAGCTTGAATGACTCCCTCTCTGCATCCACCCACTGATCTACAACCTGAATGGAAAGGCTAACCGGGAAGTACTTTGTTCTCACTCTTGTCACAAAGAATGTTACACTGTTATAACCTGTCATTAGCTTCTTCGTTACAATATGTTCTGTCGAGCCATGACAGCCTCCTGGCAGGTATATAAGAGTCGTCACTTGGCTGCAAGAAGAAGGAAAATGCCAAGCACAATAAGACATGTGCAGACAACTCCACTTAGAATACCTTATGGACATTATTATAACTCCCATTTGAACCACATTAGGATATTGAAGTATCATTAGTCTGAAATGGATTCCTATCCACACAAGTGCCGAAACAAGACAGATATACTCTTTCCCCGTTGGATAAGACAGATCACACATAAAAATATAACAAGGAAGAAAGTATCGAGTGGAATTGCATTTGTATAGACTTATCTGTTGGTTGCCACAAGAATACCAATCACAGTGCAAGGTGTACAAAGAGATCCAACTCGAATGCTTAACCACATAGAAAAGTCTCCTTGCAGCAGCCAAGTGCCAAATGAGAAATCTCATGATGGGTGCTGCAATTTGATGATGTACCTCAGATTTGCGGAACAAAATGCTCCTAGAGGTCCAGTTTACGTCAAAGGACACCACTGAGATACAACTCGTATCACTCCAGCTAACATATCTCAAACTCCACCACCCCGTTGGAACCAATCTGAATTTCCACCTCAAGTACTCGAACCACAACATCACGTCTAGAATTTGAATTACGAGCAAGACTTGAGTTCCCACTATCCGTACAAAGTGTTTAGTCGAGTGATGACTAGTCTTTGACAGATACTGTAAACACCCTAGTTGATAGCAGTAAAGACAGTTTTGTTGAGCATAATAAAAGTAACAAGGACCATTCCTGACAGGACTCGGAAATACATGTACAACCTTTTCTGGAATAAGATGAGTACCACCAAACACATAAGTAGGCCCTCGATAGTGCAATGAGAAACTGACTTTTAGGATTTTGAAATAATTTTTCGCAGATGTCAGCATCAGTATAGAAGTATAGCCTTGGAACAAAAATAAATCACCACTTGCTTTGAAGATTTTAGTCACTTGGGTGGACAGCTTATTTGCGAACATAAAAATTTCCTTGCGCAATCCATAACAACAAACCCCACCATCAGTAAAACTCCACGCAGCACTATCAGGCATGTTAACAAAAAATCCTAGTGCCTTCTCAGTAACCAACAATTGCATAGAAATTATAACTTGGACTACACTATCAACATTTGTTGTACCCATTGCACCACTTTTGGCAACCATATAAACCCACCCATAATCATTCGCTTCTGTGTAATTATCCAGATTCTGAAATATAACCGTACACGAAACATCTAACATCTTAAAATAAAAAATCGACAGCATGATTTTATCAATTTTACCTTGATCAAACAACATTCGACCAGAACCCGAATTGGGAGACATTACATATGTAGCATTAATTTGTGTTAGGTAACTTACCTTGTTGGGTATGCAAGCTTCTTTAAGAAGTTGATCAAACCAAAGACCCAATGATCTAAAATGAAGAACCGAAACCTCATCAAGCAACCCATAGTTTAGTTGCAAAATAAAAAATGATTCTCCCCGCATCTCAGTCATTTGATCAAACCATTTACGAGCGTTTTGAATTTCACCCACTGATACCCGCAGAAGCATCAATGCACAACTAGTTATATTACCATTCACACCCATCAAAGACCTTCCAATGTATCCATCCATTAAATTAAAACACACGTGGAGTATAAACGAACGAGAAGCAACCATATCAAGATATGAATACCCCCTAATGAGTTCAAATGTTTTCCCACGATCAATTACTTTACCGGTAAGGTTAAAACCAGGGTAATGACGACTTCTGACTAAACAACTGGTGATTGATAACTATTTTTCTCTTGAAATTCACAACATCCATTTGAAGCATTTTAACAAACACCTGCCAAGCAGTGCTAGAAACACAACCCTTAGAGAACATACAAGTAATTGGATCACTATATATCGAATCTGACCAGTACCCATGTTTGTGAATCAACTCTAGAACAAGTTTTCTATAATATCCATCCAACAATTTCAAACACACATTAAATTCAGACCCAAACTCACAATAACATTTAGCAAAATAAGAATTCGCTAAACTGAGCTTGATCCCCTTTCCTCAATCAAATAATGAACAAGTAAAATCAGATAGAAAGCTAAAATAATCCCTACAATTCAATTTTCCGTGAATAATGATCCACTCCTTCAAGCTTTCACAGTTCTCGTAACCCATTCGAACATGTTTGTTGCTGTCGAAATCAATCACTTCAGCTTTGCAGATAATTTGAGAATCATCCTTTTCTTCATCGAATAAAAAAGAAGGAATAATTAATTCAGAATCGAGAGAATCATCTTCTTCTTCTAATTGATTTAAAGAGTCTTTGCTGGTAAATTCTCCCTCAATATTCTTTGCTTTTATAACCCCAATTATTGACTCAAACTTCTTCTTTGCCCTGTTGATGAGCTTCAGAAATTGCTGAAGATTGTACTCTCGAGTTGGAGAGTCATCTTCTCGAAAGTGAGTATCATATAACCATTGCAGATTAAGTAGATCATCCCTTAATCTCTCTTCTTCATTCATTGCAACATCAAGCTCCGCCATGGCTGAAACACCAAGGACCGGAACTGCTCTGATACCAATTGTCATGTACTTGAGTGTACGATGACAAGATTGGATCGAGACTTAAGGGTAACTTCCTGATTCTCACGAATCAAGCCTTCAGGTTCAATGAAGAACACTGCCTAAAATCGACTAAACGATTCAATTTCATTAATATTCAGATTAGCTTTTCATTACAGGAATTTCAGCTTATAAAGCTACTTCTTCTAACCTAACATCTATGACTAACAAGACCCCACGTGGCTACATCTAAACCACTCATACAAATGATAAACGCAACTATTATTTGGCTAAGGGCTACCAACTATAGATAATACTAAACAATGACAAACATTCGCTATGGGCACGTCCACTACTAGCCAGGTACATGACAGATCATCATCAAAAAAATGTACGTAAACACCGTCTACTTTTGGAAAAATATTCGCCAAACTTCAAATTTCCTAGCAGAATCACCGATTACTAAAAACTCTAAAACCTTCGAAGTCCTAGTTTTTATATTTTTCTCCAAAACATTTTCTTTTTCCTTTCCTATTCTCTCTCTGCAACTTAACACAAGCTGTAATAACGCGTTTGGATACAAATCTAAAAGTAATTTTTTGATTTCTAGAAGTTAAAAAACAATAAAAATTTAAAACTACTTCTAGAATAAAAAAAAATCGACTTTTTATGAAGCAAACTATCTTTGTTTCTGACTTCTGCTTTTTGTATCCAAACACGCTATAAATCTATCAACTCATTAAAATATTCGGCTAATTCAATAAGGGTAGTTTAGCCATTATTCTAAAATATATGGATAAGGGCTTCTTTACACCTTGGTTTGTTTTCTTCGTTCATTCCCAATTACTTTCAGCAACCCCAATCGAGGTTCAGAGAAAAGAGGAGGAGGAAAGAGGAGAGGAGAGCAATTGAACCCCTTAATCAAACAGAAGAAGAGGAAACAACTTGTTGAAGCAGCAGCATGGCTCACCCCCTTTTGAATTCTTTCATTGCATTCAATACCAGAAGAAAAAGATCATGTCAACTAGAAATTGATCAAGGAGAAGAAGAGCAACAGCAAAATGGGATGCATACCAGAGGAGCAGGTAGTACAAATTATCATCTTCCTGAGGAATTGATGATTGAAGTATTCTGACGAGATTACCACTCCGGACTCTAGCAGTTTGCTGTTGCGTCAGTAAGTTATGGTATAATTCTACCCTTAATGATTCAAGATTTTCTGTGATTCACTATATTCAAAACAAAAATAAAGAATTTCTAGTCTTGAATCTACTTAATGTATCTAGAGACGGCAGGGGGGAATTTACTTTTTTTTTCAGTTTATTAGGACGAGAAAATGTGGAAATTAGTATACTGTCAGCTGTAAGTGTTCTAGATACATATGAACTAGTAGGTTATTGCAATGGTTTAACTTGTATGAAACTAGTCACTGAACCTAATGATACTCGTGGTTTCATAATTGTCCTTAACCCGAACAGGGGTGAATCACTTGTCCAATCTTATCTACTTCCTACTGGGGGTTACATCTGCATGTGTCATGGTTTTGGTTTTGATTCATTATCACAAGTATACAAGGTTGTAATTGTTTTTACTTCAAAAGCCAACAGGGAGTATCTTTGCATGGTCATTACATTGGGAACTATTTAATGGAGAAATGTACTTACTAGTTTCTTCGATATCTCACCACCACCGGGTTCTTCCCTTTTTCATAGTCGAATGTTCACTAGAACTTCAAGTATGTTATGTAGACAATCCACCTTTTACGGGGGTGATCTTTTCTGGAGGACGAAGAATCAAGTTAGTAATAGTAATTACATTGAAATGTTGCTCTCATTGACCTCCATACCGAGAAGATTCACTTCATTCGACTCCCGGCTGAATGTACACTGACAACACCGACATTTGAGCGTCAGTATCTAGCAGATGATCATCTTCTGGAGTTTAAAGGATACCCTTGTATTGCACGTTCTGAGAGGGTAATAAGATCCAAAAATAATCATTGCGGCCATGGCTGCAATTATCAGACCGGTGTCTGTTCTTGTTGTTACAAGGTTCATATGTATATATTAAAAGACAAGGACGAGAAAGTATGGGCAAGAGAGGAAACTTTCGATGTTCAGATTATGGATCGGGAAAGCTCACTACCAACTCCACTCTGCTGCTACTTTGACGCTTCTGCTCCTACTCCTCCTACACGTATATTAGCTTTCTCCAATCAGGTATTATTGTATTGGTTTAATGGGGAACGTCTTATACTCTATAATTTGCAAGAGAAACATCTCAAGGTGGTGGAATTCTCCCTCTCCTATTCTAGTGTTTTTCAAACTAAAATGAACGAAGACCTAGAGCGTCGTATTGGTGATGATGATAATATTAATTGCCCGTCCATGGATTATCAGCTGCGCGCTCAAGTGGAGAACATCGTTTCTCTGAAAACCTTCATTCCTAAAGAAGCTAAAATTAGTGAATCTGATTGTGCTGATGTGATACACCATTTAGATAATAACCTAGCGACAGGATGGCTGACTACGGGAAGAAGTAAACATACTTTTTATTCTTTAATTTAGTTAGTTTTTTCCTATTTCAGTTTTCTATTCAGACTACTTCTTTTTCATATGAGTGTTGTTTATGTTTATTTATTTCTTGAAGATCTATGCTTAAGACTGGATAGACATTGCAATTGCTAATATGCTTAAACAGGTTTTTGATTCTATTCACATTTATTAGTTATTTGGATGAAAGCAATCACAATGTTTTATTTTCTGGGATCTCACATAGAATTCCTGTCATTCAAACTTGAAGCTGATAAAAACAATTGCAGGGGGTTATACGCTTGATTGGAATATATGGAATGTGATTATTTACAATTTTATTTGTAGCCTTAGGAACTGAAAATGTCTCGGTCGCTTTCACGTTTCACTTAGACTGTACCGTGCTTTTAACTTAAAGTTATGCTTAAATCTGTATTGTCATGTGTTAGCTTTGGGGGTATGACATTGTGCATGGTTGAGATACATAACTTGGATGTTGAGTTACTTACTCAGTCAGACAATAGTTTGTTATGTAGTTTACAGTAGTTATTATGATTATATGATAGTTCTTCTTGTACATTTTGTTATGACTTGATAAAAATAAAAGTATTTATGGATTAATTTAGTATATTTGTTTCTTATTGAGGAAGATATCATTTAAGATTTTGATTGATTAAATTTAAAAATAAGTTTGTAATTATAAAAAATTGAAGGATATATTTGAGAGTTTGACTAAAAAATATGACTATAAACGGAAGTTGGCCAGTATTTTAGGACAGACGAAAATAGAATAGAGGACAGAAATTTTAGGACAGAGGGAGTACAATATTATTTTATTTCATTTTCAGATCAGAGCTTGTACTTCAAAACTTCCCTTGGCTCACATTCTACAGCATAATTACGTAGAACCAAACTAATACCTAAATTACTAGTGACGCATAAAAAAAATCAATATAAACACTCCCTCTGTTTCAGAAAAAGTGAGCCAATTATTAGGCAAAAACAAAAAATAATGAAATAAAAGTATCACTTTTCCTAAATCCAAAATAATATTACTTTTTTTTTGTTGGTTTTGGGGGAGACCAAGCACCAGCAATGCTAAGGACACCAATTGAGACATCCGAAGTTCCAAATGGTCAAGATTGTTTTTGACTCATACTAGTTTCTCACCCGTGCGATGCATGGGTCTGTTTCTTGCTTATGAAACATTGGAGGTTTGTAATAAATCACTAAGTATGATACTCTTCTTATAAATAAAAAATCAATACGCTAATATTTGAGTTGGTGCGCAAGAAAATAAAATGAATCAAAAAGGGCTAAGATAAATGTAAGTTCCAAGGGAGACAACGCAATGGAAAAGAACTTCTTATTAGCATTCTTTCATATCCTCTTTCTCATGGCCTTAAAAGCATTATTCTCTGTCCTGGTAAGTAATGATCGTTGTGCTGGATGTAAAGCATTATTTCATTTCCTTTTTGTCTTGGTATGAAGAGTATCATAATTATTGACCTTCAAGACCATGAACTGGTTTGATCCAGTTCCCATATTGAATCCTACAAACTGCACATCCAAAAATTACATTTTGACTATCATATTATCAAACAGTGCCAAAATGTCTTTTAGATTGTCCCCATTGAAATTATTAGGAAAATGTATCATTATATTTCTTTTGTAAACATATCACTACAATCCATGAAGATAGTAGTTATTAGGATAACAAATTTCGTATACCTTCTTATAGAGAAGCTCCATGTTATATCCCATGAACTCTTCTGCTGGCCAGTCCATAAACTCCGAGTTGAATTTTATACCTATATGCACCACTAAAGTTAACAGTTCGCATCTAACGTTATTTTTTTATGTTAAGAATTTTTTATAGTACAATGGTTTAGTTGACGGCGCTGAAGCCTTGCATCCAACGCAATATGAATGATTATCCTTTGCGTACGAATTTCCTATTACATTTACAGCAATTCTTGTAATATCTTTCTTTGCCTTCAACCAAACTAACTAATTTTTCTTCAAGAGTTTTCCCCTGTATGGATTATTAATTATTCCCCAGCTCCAAGTACTCTGGATTTTTTAGAAGTTATGGCTGCTCCATTTGCTATGTCCGTTCAAAATAGACTATGGGAGTGTCATGTCTTATGCATCTCCAGAATGTACTTGTAGTTGTTCAAATTTGCTCTCTCTTTTTGGAAGCCACGAACAAAAGGTGCACCCCTCATTAGTTAAGCATTGGACCCCATTGAATATTGAAGGTCACCTGAGCAATTTTCTGCTCTTGCTGCGGAATTATAGAAGAGAATTCTGATGAGAGTTTTGTGGTGAATTTGAGTCGAGCGCAACAAAAAAGACCTTCCGATAGAAAGAGAGATTTCCTGCTGCAACAATGCCATGAACTACAGTTGGACAACATAATGAACTCAATAATGGACCCACAGTCTAAATAATTTGATATTGGTTGTTCACATTAAAAATGCCTATCAGGGTTTCTAATTTCTAAAGATGACTTTTCTTGATTTCAATGCACTCTAATAAGTAAAATATACGGTAAAGATTCACAAAAGATAAGATTAATAAACAAATAACCAATCTTCCCTACTACGAGTCTACAACTCTTGAATAATTCGGATCGAATTGAATTGTCTTATATTCCTCTCTTTTTTTTTTGCTCCATTAATCAGTGTCCATCTCCATTCCAGAGTTTGATGTTCCCTCTCCAAGTTGCAATTCTTAGGAAAGGAAATATAGAAATATATAATTCATGTAAATGAGTCTAGGTAGATATTGGCATGAATGCAGTCAATTATAGCTTGCTGGGTCACATGATCCCGAGAAGGTGAACGGTAAGATATTGGCATAGGCATATCTTCGCTGTAAACGTGTTGTACGATCTCAACTACACAGATGGCTTCACCTTGTTCTCTAAATTATAATTCTGTTGGATTTTCAACTTTCAACTTATGTTAACATGAAAGACATTGTCCTGAAAAAATGTTGCAGGAGCAGTCCTGATTTTGCATTTAGCAACACAACAACAAAGAAAACCCATGTGGCCGGCAGAGTGATAGTCACTAAACTGAATCTAAATAGATTTAAAACTTTTAAACAACTAAAGCTGTAGGACAAAAAAACATTTTCCCTTTTAGGAAGGATTAAAAACACATAGCTAGCTAGTTATTATATTGTTTGGATTGGAGCGGAGGAATAATAATTTTATTAAGAATCATCATGTACAAAGTAAGTAGCATTTAAACCAAAACAAAATAAATAGTTTGAACCTTAAAATAGAACTATACTTGATTTATAAACATGAAATTCAGTTGCAATTGCTAAAAACTACTCTGACAACAATTTCATTTACCAAGATTAGTAAAAAAAAAAGAACATGAATACTGTCTCCACCCACTTCCTAGTTATGCGTAGGCAATGCCGCAATGGCCACCAAGTTTTCTTGCCCTCAGAACAGCTACTAACTCTAGTATTCAAGAAGTTTTGAGAGGACATGCCATTTAGAAGCAATAGCAAACTGAAATAAAAATACATCCAGGCTGAAACCAAATATGCATCTATGGATACCTTCAAATAAAACATAAGCATTGTCAACTCAAGACCAGATGTCTAGATAATACAAACATTCCCGTCAACTGTGGTGCCTGATAGACGCATTTATGTGTCTATTTTCATCTCTATTGTGTATATTTTTAGTACCCATTTTTGTACTAATGTTGGTATTTTATCCCTTTGTAGGTATTTTTGGGGAATAAACATTTTTGGGAAAATTGGCTCGAAAAGTTGTTAAAGGCTCCTGGGAGGACACTTGCTATTCGGACTCTCATTTTGGATAAGGGGTAACCCATTTCCAAGCAGCTGCTAAGCACAGACCGGCACTGGATAGGGGGAGGTCACATTTCTTCTCAAATTTTCAAAACAGATTTTGGCGGGAAAATTTTGTCAGAAAAACAGAATTTCTGTTTCGAATTTTGGATGATTTTTAAGGCGATTCAATGGCTGATTTTCGTTGGGTTAACTCTGTTAAGGATAAACAAGTATGGTATGAGCTGTAGAATCGATTAAACAGGGATAGAAATCCGTGTTGGAGCAAAACAGGGAGAATTCACAATTTGAGTTATTTTCGGTTTACAAAAGAATTTGTGAAGAGTTTACGGCAAGATAGGAGTGTATGGAGTCCTTATTCAGTCCTGGGAGAGTTTAAGAGAGTTTGGAAACCAAGTTGACGCGTAAAAAGAAGATTAAAATCCCGTAACTTGCTGTTGAAAAAGAACGAAAATATTTGGATTAACTCGAGTGATTTTGGGGTTTGGTGGATATATATAGGTTGATTCGAGTCATATTTAGAGGTACGAACAATTTGGGAGAGTTTGGAGAAGTTTAGAGCTATAGAGAAGCGAGAAAAAAATCAACAGAGTCGAGTTCAGAACTTTCCTGCTGCTGCTGAGAAGAAGAAGAAGACGAAGAACATTAGACCTTCAGAGTTAGTCGTAGAGGCAGACTTATTTTCAGTGACAACGAGGTACGGTCGCATCTTCCTTCAGTCACCGAAGCTCTTCAGCAACGACTCGGACTTCTGTTTTAGACCTTCAGCAACTACAGAATCCGCTGCTTAGCACTTTTCACTCTTTTAATCAACTTTTGAACACCAAATATGTATTTTGAGCAAGTGATTAATATGAGGAGCTAAACCCCTTAGCCGAGGCGACGGAGGAAGCCATTGTTCCATGAAAAGTGGTATAGTTCTATTTTAATTATTTATTGCAATTATTTTACATGATTTTTTGCATATAACTTAAAAGAAAAATTGGTTTTTATTGAGTAGTTGTGAAGTGTTTTGATGGGACATGCTTGGTTTTAATACTTTTGATGTTTCATGCTTCGTGCTTACAATTATTACTTCAAAAATCTATTAGAGGCAAATATTAGAATCACTTTAAAGAAGAATATTTCATGAATATTGATTAGAGTTTATCAATTAATTGGTCAATGGTGGAATCCAAAGTCTCGGTATTTTCTTATTATTGTCAAAACAATTCTATTTAATTTTCGAAAATCCTTCACAAGTTCGAGCAACGAACCTTTTTACCACTACAACTATAAAACACATCAGTTTTTGGCGCAATTTGCAGTACCCTAAGAATTAGAGGCTTAGATGATGATGCTTTGAAACTTAGGTTATTTCCTTTTTCCCTGAAAGATAAAGCCAAATCGTGGCTGTATAGTTTGACTGCTGAGTCAATCGAAACATATGAACAACTTACATCTGCCTTTTTCAATAAGTTTTTCCCTAGGCACAAAACATCGTCTATTAGGACGCAAATCTGCACATTTTCACAACAAGAGGGAGAATCTTTGTATAGGTATTTGGAAAGGTTCAATGATTTGTTAACACAATGTCCTCACCATGGTTTAGAAAAGGTTAGACTAGTTCAGATCCTTTATGAGGGTTTAGATTATTCCACAATATCCACGGTTGAAGCTTTGTGTACAGGTGGGTTTTAAAACCAAACTGTTGATGCGGCAATGACATTTTTGAATGAAATCGCCGAAAAGACCCAACAATGGGAAAATAGTAGGGAACCCAAGAAAACAATTCTTTTAAGCAGAGGAAACGTTAATAGGGTAGAAAGAAGCTACGAATCAGATGCCAAGATAGCTGCGATAGCTAAAAGGTTAGAAGCTCTAGAAGTGGGTCACACTAGTGGTAAATTGGATCCTTTTTGGGAAGGACAGAATAATGCAGAGCAAGCCAATGCTCTTTATAATAACACTAGATTCGATAATCGTCAGAAATTTGACCCATATTCAGAAACCTATAATCCTGGGTGGAGAAACCATCCGAACTTTTCATGGACTAAGGGCCAGAATCAAGGTCAGTTTAGTAACTCTAATGCTCCCCCAGAATTTAGTTATGCTAAGAATCCTTCAGGGCCAGCTCAATTTCAGAATCAGTCGGATAAGAGAATCCTAAGCCTAGAGGAGTCCATCGTGTTGTTAACTCAGCAAACTGAAAAACTTCAGCAATCAGTAGAACAAAGTCTACAAGTTAGTAACAAGATAGGACAAGAAAATAGTCAGGCTATTTCCGAGTTGAGAACCCAGATTAGTTTGATAAATGAGTCTTTGAGAGAAAAAGGTAGGTTTCCTAGTCAAACACAACCCAACCCTAGAGGAGTTCATGAAGTAAATATAAAACAATTGAATGCTATTAGAACCCTTAGGAGTGGTAGAATTGTAGACAACAAGGTAACCATGCCCGATAGTGAACCTGTTGTAGTTCAACCCTCAGGATCTCACCCCTCAGGACCACCCATAGCTGAAAAGACCGATAAAGTTTCTGATGATGTAAATTCGGCCCCTGGGAGGTCTGATTTTCTACCTAGAGCCCCATTTCCACAGCTACTAGTACAAACAAAGAATGAATCCAACTTTAATGACATTATGGAGGTTTTTAAGAAAGTTACCATAAACCTTCCGTTACTAGAAGCAATTAGGCAACTCCCGGCTTATGCCAAGTTCCTCAAGGATATGTGTACGCGAAAGCGAAAGCTTAGTGTCCCTAAAAAAGCCTTTTTAGCCTGTCATGTAAGTTCGATCATTCAGAACACCACAACTCCTAAGTATAAAGACCCAGGTGCCCCTACCATTGCTTGCACGATAGGAAAACACAGGGTAGAAAAAGCTTTACTTGACTTAGGAGCTAGTGTGAACTTACTTACGTACCATGTGTACTTACAACTGGGACTTGGTGAATTGAAACCTACCAAGATAACACTGCAGTTAGCTGATAGGTCTGTTAAAATTCCTCGTGGTGTGATAGAAGATGTTCTTATTGAGGTCGACAAGTTTATTTATCCTGTGGATTTTGTAGTCCTAGATACACAACCTGTTCCTGACCCAGAGAATCAACTATCGGTGATTTTAGGTCGCCCATTTTTAGCCACGTCTAATGCTGTCATCAACTGTAGGACCGGACTTATGAACATATCCTTTGGTAATATGACCACTGAACTAAATGTCTTTAATGTTACCAGACAACCTTCTGATTTAGAGGAAGTGAATATGATTAGTACTTTGGTTCAGGATAGTTGGGACGACACTTTGTTTGGTGATTCTTTAGATGAATTTGATGAGACAATTATCTTAGGTGAGATAGAAGACCAAACTTTAGAACTGGAAGAAGCTCTTGAGTATTCTAAAGACTCTGAGGATCCAGAAATTCAAGCCATAGTTAAAGGTCTTATGGAGAGTAGTGATTACCCTAAGTTTGGGGGTAGTGATGGTTCTACTGATCATCAAGTTTCCCCATTAGAAGTCCCTAACTTGGGACTCGAGCCTAGTGCATTTGAGGTATTACTTGAGTCTATTCAGACTCCACAACCCGATCATCCCGATACTATCCAAGAGGAAATCCATCTATTAGAGACCCGTTATTCGGATAAATCTGTTTGTCAAGACATCCATATGAAGCCCAAGTGGGCGCCCCAGATAGGTCCAGTTGTCTTGCAAGAAAGTTTAGACCAGGTTGTGCTCTATCTGTTAATTTTTCTAATCCTGTGCAGTTGTCTCCTATTAGTGGCAATGCTATTTGGTTCCGATGATCCACAGTTATTTCGACTACTGATATATGATTTGAAAGGGAATTAGCCATTTCATGGTACTTGATGTCTGGCTGAAGACTTTAAACTTAGCACTTCTTGGGAGGTAACCCATGGTTCATGCAACACGGTAATATCTTTCCTTAACTCTTTTTCTTCAAATGGTAACAGTTTCTCTTTGTTCATGCTTTTAATTTTATCTTTAGAACATTGAGGACAATGTTAGATTTAAGTTTGGGGGTATGGGAGAAACTTTTTAGTTGCATTATAAACTCCAGAGCCTAGAAATTTATGCCTATTAAGGAGTGCACTAACCAATCTAAGTGGATGGAAGCATTTTGGTTTAGGAGTTGAGGAACCAATCTGATTAGATGGAAACATCTAAAAGAGTCTATTCATAAAAGCACAGAGCTCAGGTGTTAGAAATAACATGATAGTTTCGCCATATCTCGTTGAGTCCTTTTCATTTTATTTTCTTTTAAAAATATGTTTCTCTAAGTGATTAGGTGGGGCTCACGATTCAAGTTGTTACCAATGCTAGGGTGAAATAGAGTGATTGAGATACAAAAAAAGAAAAGAAAAAGAGACCAGACCAATTAGACCAATCGGAATAAATATTAACACTTGGATAGCAATATATGTGTGTTCTCCCTGTCTCCGTCGCCTAAACAAGCGTGGAACGCAGGATCCACGGGAATTACCATGTAATCTGCTGACAAGAAGCATGCGCTTGGATCCAGAAGATCTAATCATGTCGTTAAAAAAAAAAAAAAAAAAAAAAAATTAAAAAA
>JAJJMB010012081.1:4423267-4564071 GCA_023531105.1 Papaver atlanticum
AAAAAAAAAAAAAAAAAAAAAAAAAAATTAAAAAATTAAAAAATTAAAAAAAACTAAAAAAAAAACATAAATAAATAAATGTGTGTTCAATAAATCGACCGCTGGTTCCCTTGTATATGCCAGACGAGTTGATCTAGAATTAGGATTATCGACCACTGGTTCCCTTGTATATGCCAGTTGTGTTGATATTAGTCAGACCGGTATCTCCGTCCATTAGGATAGGTTCATCTTGGTGGAGGCCTTCAGACAGATATGAGAAAACACCGTTCACTTAGTCAACATCAAAACCAGCTATGTTTTTCTATATCCATCTCTTAATCTTTCCATTGATTTGTTGACTCCGGATATTGATGTCCATAGTGCAACTATCTTAGTAGAGCTCTGTCACTTATATATGAATTTTAGTATATCTGAGTATACAACAATTGGAATTTCGCATCAGGGTACTTCCTCCCGTAATCAATAAGTATGCCAACCAAGGAGGTTCTTTAGTGCATTCCAAGGTTCTGCGTAGATAGCTAGGGTCTGGAGTAAAGGTTTTGTGGGTACATCTCTGGTAAACCCTCCCGAGACTATAACTCGGCCGCTAGGGCCACCTAGGGGTTTAAAGGCTTGTTGCACATGCTAAGTGCAACCGACGATGCCTGCGACAGTGAGTTAGGATTTTATTTTGTAGTTTTAATTTGCTCGGGACTAGCAAATAAGTGCCACTACCTAAATTGATTCCCCAACAGGGTGATTCAAAAATATCTCCATCCCTATTAAAACTGAGATCCCATGAAACCTAAACTCACCGTTTTTGCGCTTCATACGGGCTCCAAATTTGCAGTTGTACTACCCCCATTAAGACAATACTTGTAATATAGTAACAATTATAGAAAACATCTTTCAGAAATAAAACGTGCATGAAACCAGTAATCCTAAGTTAAAACATCCAAGAAAAATTATTTAGAACTTTATTTTTATTAATTATTAATACCTGCAATGTGAACAACCTGTCTTCAAATCGAGTTCTTTAACCAAGAAATGTGGGTAGCTTTACTAAGAAGGGAGCAGAAGTCACAGAGAAGAAAACCCTGAGAGTAGTACCTTCAGTTTTGTCTTGCAGAACCTCTTAAATATCAGCAACATAAAAATACATATCAAAATCTCAAAAAAATTTACAGAAAATTTAAGATACATGGTACTTATAATCTTATAAAAAGACATAGTACTTACAATCTTATAAAAAGCTCTCTTTCTCGCATCTCACATCCTTCCTGCATAAGTAAAAGAGACACAATCAACAAAAATAATAAAAAATAATATGATTTGCACTCTTGCACTAATTCGAAGATGTCGATCAAACTTATATGCAACTTATAATCAGACAATCTAAGGAAGAGCTTACTTGCACTTACTTGTAACGTATTATCAACAGAAACTCGTTCCAAGGCCAAAAGACTTAAGACAATAAGCAAATAGTACTAAAATGAAAATGAAACTGAAATTCCATATTTAAATTGCTCAAACATATTCCAAAAAAAAAATCCAAACACTTATGGAAGTCACTACTCATTGATACTTGACCATTGAAAGTGTTAAGGGATCTTCTTAGAAACAACTCGCGTAGTCCTTTACCATACACTTGTTAGACATATCACATTTTCTACACCACTTACAATACACTGTTAAGCAATCACCAATCAGTGGAGATATTCATGATAGGCTTACCTGAGTATGCTCGACAATGTGACCACTTTCGTGTAGTAACCTGATGAAATCATTATTATAACCCATTTAAACAATGTAAAATATATTCATTCGATCTTTATCGCATCCAAAGTCAATAAAAGTTCTTCCAATAATTTCTCGTTCTATTATATTCATCTACATGGGTAAATAAACCTTTTCGCCTGAAATTTATCTCTCAACCAATACCATATATGAACTAAACTCCCTTTTCTTTTTCGGTCTTTAGCGTAATGAGTTCAAGAAGCAAATTCTAGGTCATGAGCTGATTACGATCAAAATCGCAAAACAAACCAAAAAAATATTATCTCACAAACGCCAACAACATTAGCACGAGCATCTAGCTCACATTTACGTAGAGTATGGGAGCTCATACATGGCAAAAGCAGCAGATCAGATTTCTTAAATAGTCACAACAGGCAGATTTATCACAATTCCACAGTCGAAGCTTCTCTACCATTCTTGTCACAACAATTCAGGGATCCAAAACTAAGTAAACACTGATTTTAATTGAAAATTCTCAAATAACAAAAAAAATAAACGAAATCGCTTACCGATTCACTGGGAATAACCATTGATAAAGGAAAAGCAAATCTTGGATATTCATCGATCAACCCTGCACAAACAAAATAAAAAATTACGGTTTACAGATCATCGAAACAATTGGCAAAAAAACTTTATCACGGAATGAAACCCTAACAATTTTCAATTTGAATAAAGAATTAGAACAAAATAAAAATCATCCGACCAGCTTTCAAAGGAGAGGCGCAGCAATCGACTGCGCACATTTCTATTATATCCTTCAAAACAAATATGACAACCACAATCGTAATCGTAAGCATGCGTAAACAAAATAAACGAAATAAAAAACAGAAGATTACGAAAGCCACGCCGAAACAAAGAGGCTTGGATTTTGCTCAAGCGTTTTTATACACGAAGAGAATATTATTTTTGGAATTTATATCTTATAATTACTAAGAAAAATTGTAAATATTTTTCCTTCCCTAATTTTAATTTGCATATTAATTATTTTGGAAAATAATTACCACAATTAGAAATTTTGGAATTAAATAAATTTTATAATTACCAATAAAAAAACGATACAATCATAATTTTGTTTTATCTATGCATTTATTTTCAGAAAATATCTATAATATTGTTATTTTTGGTCACTAAATTAAATTGTAATACTGGCGGAAAGTTTTTTGTTTAGCAATATTTCTTAATTTTATTTACTTTTTCCAAAAAATATGAAGAAATTATTTTATCTTACTTTTATTGTTTTTTTTTTCTGGAATGAATAATATTATCAAGAAATATTGAAACAAAATTCAAAGTTTTCGTTTTGTTTTCAAAATAATCTTGTTGTTCTCACCACAATTTTCTGTTTTTTCTTTATAGTTTTTTTTTTTTTTGCTTAATAATTTTTTATTTTAACTATTTGGTAGGATTTGTTGATTTTTCGGAGGAAGAAACGCAATTTGATCATCAACAGGTATTTTTATTTTAAATTTTAGTCAATCATCATCTAAATTTGATGAATAATTTCTTACTTTGATCTCAATCGTACTTAGTACTTGTAAAATTAGCAGCTTGGAATTGTAATTATGATTACTTTAACTTTAACAAGTGTAATCGGACATTGGACATTTATTTTTAATTTTATAGTCAATTTAATTCTCCGATGAAAATCATGATGCAAAATTTAACATTAATAGTTCAATCATGATGAATAGTATAAACATGATTTTACCTTAATTATTTATTTGTGTGCTTAACTGTTAGAATTTAGTTATGATTTTTAAACAATTATTTATTTATTTATTTGGTAATTTATATGATTTTGTAAGATTTAATTATTTTATGCAATAAATATGATTGTCTAGAATATATATTGTGGGGCAGAAGATATTTTCTTGCATTTTTCTGTCCAAAATATTATAAAATTACTATAAAAAGTTAAAATAATAGGGTCAGAAGCTCCAAAAAAAAACTATGTTTTTATATAGAGAATGGTATCCCAAAAATATTTGGTATCTGCCCCGTAAAATAGAGGATTTTCTCGCATAAAAAAAAAAAAAAAAACATTGAAAAGCCCACCCCACCGCACCCGACCCTTCAGTCAGTGTCTATCAATGGCGGCAAAACCAGAAGAAGAAGAAGCTGCTCGGCTAAAAACCCTAGCTGAAGAAAAATACAAAGAATCAGAACTAGAATCAGCGTTAGAATACGCAAGACAAGCAGAATCTCTAAATCAAAACCTAGACGGGATCAGGGAATTAGTAACTACATATAGCATTCTCCAGGAGGCATCATCATCACCAACACCAAATTGGTACAAAATCCTCCAGGTAGAATCTTTTTCTCATATAAATACTATCAAGAAACAGTATAGAAAACTTGCCCTAACTCTACACCCAGATAAAAATCCATCTTGTTCGGCTTCCGAGGAAGCATTTAAACATGTCAGTGAAGCATTTAGGTTACTTTCTGATAAAATTAGGAAAAAAGATTTTGATGTTAAGCTTAAAATTGCTATGCAATCGGCTGCCGTTTCAAGTAATGGTATTCGTGATGATGGAACTGAGAAAGTTGATATGTTTGCGACGAAATGTGTGAGTTGTAAATCAGTTCATCAATTTGAGAGGAGGAAGTTTATTGGTCAGAGTTTAGTTTGCCCTAGATGTAAAAAGAGTTTTGTAGCTGAAGAAATGAGGGTTAATGATGGTGAATTGGATGATGGTGATGAAACTAGGGTTGTGGTGGATAGGAGTCGGAGAAAGCGTAAAGCTACTATTACTGATTTCTTGGATAGGATAGGGTTAACATCGAAAGTGCCTAAGAAGAAGGTGAAATTCGCGGACGAAATGACTTTGTCGGAGATGCAAATGAAAGCCAAGCGTAAAAATGAGGAGGGAACGGTAGGAATTGATAAAGACATGGGGAAGGAGAAGGAGAAAGCGTGGAAAGTGAAGGAAACGATGGATAAAGGGGAAAACACAAAGGAGAAAATGACGTTGAAAGAAATGGCAGAGAAAATCGAGAAGAAGAAGAAGATGGACGCAGTGCAGAACGCAGAAAAGGTGAATGAGAAGACTATGACATTGAAGGATATGTTGAAGAAAATGGAGGTGGAGAAAGAGCAGAAAATGAAGACAGCGGAAAACACCGGAAAGTTGAAAGAGAAAAAGGTGAAAAAAGTGAAAGACATAACGGAAATATTGGGGACGGAGAAAGCAATGACATTGAAGGAAATGCTGGGAGACATTGAGAAGAAAAAGGAAAAGAAGAGCAAAACAGTGGAAACCACGGAAAAAGACACGGCGAAAGAAGGAGAAACGATGAAAGAGAAAACACTGACATTGAAAGAAATGGTGGAGAAACTGGGAAAGGCCAAGGGGAAAGATAAGGGGGAGGAACCAGAAAAGGCCAAGGACAAAAACAAAGTGGAGAAGAAGAGTAAGGGAAAAAAGAAAGGGAAGGAGAAGAAGAAAACAAAGAAGAAAGAGAAGGGGAAGGAAAGGGAAGAGAGAGTTGTTGTTGCAGTTTCTGAGAGAAGTAATGATCTTGAAGCTATGGCAGTGGAAGATTCGGATTTTTATAGCTTTGATAAGGATAGGTCAGAGCACTGTTTCAAGAAATGTCAAATATGGGCTGCTTATGGTGATGATGATGGAATGCCTCGGCATTACGGTTTAGTTGATGAAATTATTTCGTTAAATCCATTTAAGGTGAAAGTGAGTTGGTTAGATTTGCAAGGAAAGGGAGACAATGTGTCATCATGTTTGGAAAGATCAGGTTGTCAGATTTCATGCGGCAAGTTTAAGGTTGATGGGAAGACTGTTGTGAATTCTGTGAATATCTTCTCTCATATTGTCGAATGTGAAAGGGTGGCTAGAGAGATCTACATGATTTACCCAAAAAAGGGTTCAGTCTGGGCACTTTATGGGGGTTCAGATAGGCATGATATAAACCAAGGGAATGTAGTTAATGGATGTTATGATATAGTTGTAATTCTCACTAATTATAGTGAGATGCATGGTCTGAGTGTAGCATATCTTGATAAGGTTAAATGGTTCAAGACAATTTTTGAGAGACGTGAAATTGGTGGTCATGCTGTTAGATGGATTGAGAAAGACAATGTTCGACTATTTTCTCATCAGATCCCTTCAAGGAAGCTCTTGGGGACAGAGGCTCCAGGCCTTCCAAAAGATTGTTGGGAGCTTGACCCTGCTGCACTTCCTCAAGATTTACTTGTTGTCGAGAAAGATTACTTGCTTGGAGCAGCTTGACTTATCTTGAATTTGCTTCCTGTCTTTTCAGGTTTGATTTCAAACATGTTTCAGTTGTTATAACTGTCTCCCCAAGTAAGTTAGCTACATGGTCTTTGACGTCAGAACAATCAGTGTAGTACTGCTAGTTAATTACAAGTGTAGTGTAATTATAAGAAACTATCAGACACATCCATTTCAAGTGTGCGTCTGTGAGTTTTATCACGAGATATGCATTTTATGTGCAATGTGAAATTGGATCCTTAATGATTTTTGCTAGTTTTCAATTGCTGTGGTGCTGCTGCTTTGCGTGTACAATTGGGTAATTTTTCATGTATCACTGAGGTATGGATATTTGTGTGCAACCTCTTTGTTTTCGACATTGGTAAGGATATTTGTGACCGTGTGTATATATGTACATGTCCTTTTTATTCATCCTTCTGTGTCTGTTTTTCCTGATCTCCGTGATTTATCTTTTTAGGTCTAAGGTCCGTGTTGTCTTCTCATTTTATCATTCCTGCTATATGAAGGAGTAGGTTCCAGGATTATAGTTCAAGATTTAATTTTCTTTTTCTTTTTCTTTCCTTTTGCAGTTTGTAATATGTTGTATGTTATTCTGCTAGAGTAAGGGGGTACGACAATTTCTTCTTGAATTATAGTATGATGTTTTTGCTGACTGCTTTTACAGTATGATGTTTTTCTTCTTGAATTATACATCCTAGTCCTTGTAGTTAGTACCTTGATTTGTGATCATTTAATATGAAACCAGGAGGATTGCTATTAGACGTGTCCTAAGCTAGGTTGCATGCAGGAATTTATGTGATGCCACTCTAGCAATTAAATTTATGCAGTCACTCCATTGAATACTTATACTTGCAGGTTTAAGCATTCTTAGTGGGTTTTCCGAGGCAGGTGTTGAAATTTTCTGATGTTTTCCATCCATTGTAGATTAACTGTTTCCTAGAACAAGATCAAGTGTTATCAAGTTTCAAAAATTTCCTCTTTCTGAAACATGGCTTCCACTTTTTCGTTCACATTCCTCATCCAAATCAGTCTTCTGTTAACCATTCAATGCATTCTTATTTACACAGAAGTCTTCCGTTCTTAGTTCTGGAAACACTAAAAAAGCAGATTCAATTTGGTTGTACGAGTGCATTATACGAAAACACCCATTGCTATTGCTTTTAATTCTTGTCGTGGAAACTTAAAAACTGGTTCTCAAATACATGGCTTAGCAATCTCAGCTGGATTTGATTCCTATGTTACTGTTCATAATTCGCTAATGAGTTTCTATTGCAAATCTGGGCAGTTTAATCGAGCTTAGATTGTTTAGGAGTCTAAAAAACACAGGCATCATGTCTTGGAATACCATTCTTTTGGGTTTCCAATGTAGTGAAGATGCTGTGGAGTTTGCTGTTGAAATGCATCGAAAAGGGGTGTTTTAGATGCAGTAATATACACAACCGTAATTTCCTTTTGTTCGGATCCTCCAGAGCTTCTTGGAATTCAGATTGACTCTCAGATACTAAAATCTGAGTTTGGGGCTCAGAATTTTGTGACTAGAATGAGCTACAATGGTTTTTGTTGAAATGGCTTATAGAGATTTGGTATCTTGGGAAGAGAGATTGTACAACAAACCATAGATGAAATGTTAGTAATATATTTAGTTTGAGCAACACTGTTTTTTAAGAAAGAAAAATGATTTCCTTTCAGTTCTTTTCTTTGTTTCGATCCTTTTCTACCAATGGTGGGTATAATTTGTAGAGCTGTAAGTTTCTTATCAAATGGGCGTTGGAATTATGTGGTTTATTTGTCTTTGAAAGAAAACAGTTCCAGATCCACAGATTCCACACACATGATCTTCCACACCAAAATGAAACAAGAGTAATGAATGTTTTCTTTATGTTCTTATAATAACAAGTACAAACTACAAAGATACACAGCACAGCAAGAGCAAAAATAAACTTAACTTTAGCTGCTGATGCCATCCCTACCCATAACTAACCTACAGCAGGATTCCGCATTAAATCTATCAGGAGTAGATGGCTTGATACACACAACAAAGACAAGAGAATATAAAAAACAGAAACTCATCCCTTGATCATAAATTACTAGAATCCTGACAATGTAGAACTGACATTTTACTATTTACACAAGGGTGAGGCAAAAAAGGGAGGCGTGAAAGGTTTAGGACGCAACAAAATGGATTCCATGTAAATTTTAGCAGTTGATACCGCACTGCTGACCTCTTGCGGCAGCTTTTGTGGCAGCAGAGGTGAAAGGATCGATACGAACCCACAGCAGTGAGAAGATGGAAGCAAGGAGGATTGACCACACAATAACAATGGTTGGGGTACGATTCTGTCGACCTAACAAACCCTTCAAGAACGGGTACAGATGAAGAATGACCCATATAGCGAAAAACAGTTTCCCAAAGAGTGGACCCCATGATTGGTATCCACTGTTTATGGCGTATGAAACACCTGCAACAATACCCACCATGTTCACAATGAGGACAGTAGTTGGAGGGATGAGAAGAGCAGTCCATTTGAAAAGGTAAAGCTCGGCAAAGTCCCCTTCATCATCGGTTGCCTTGGATGTGACCGTGAAGTTGGTGTCAATACCACCAAGAACCTTCAATAGACCTTGGAAGACAGCGAAAAGATGTGCAGATGTACCACCAATGACCCAAAACTGCTCATTTCTCCACCAGTCATCAATCCCGACACCACTCCATCGAAGCTCAAGGACTCCAGTAACAGCAATGGAAAGAAAGAGTAGAATAAACCAGATACCAGCATAGTTGCTTATCTGCACACATATAATAGAAGTTTAACGTACATGCATAAGCAATTAAGAGAACAGGAAATTTGATAAAACTAAAGCAAAAATTGCGGATAAGATGAAAGTTAGCTGACCTCAGGGATGATAAATTTCCCAGTAAGAAGACAGATTGCAGGCAGTATACAGTACGCAAGTAGCGGAAGAGAGGTGAGAGGGTAAACGATGGTATTTATGTAAGCTAGTCTCTCTAACAACCTCAATCTTCCACTGTAACCATACCAAATGGGGCAATGCCTACTTAGAAGAATTTCAATTGATCCCAAGGCCCATCGAAGAACTTGATTCAAACGATCTGAAAGATTGATTGGAGCAGATCCCTTAAAGGCAGGACGAGGAGGCACACAATAAACAGATATCCATCCTCGAGCATGCATTTTGAATCCAGTCAAAATATCTTCTGTCACAGACCCATAAATCCAGCCAATCTGATTGCATAAAAGAAAGAAACCCAGTTAGAGTTTGTCTACCAACACAATTCCCACAGAAGATGTCATTTGGTGGCACTTTTTAACTTACCTCTTTACCCCATTCGGATTTATCCTCATAACCACAGCTAATGACATGAATGGCTTCTTTCAGAAGAGATGCAGGATTCGTTGATTGTGGTATCCCACCTTGTTCCATGAATGTTGATGAAATAAAAACTGGGGATTGACCAAATCGCTTCTCTAAGCTCTTCTGAGACATAAGAAGTGATCTTTCATCTTCGTAGCCTGAACACAATGATGGACAAGAGAACATGTTAGCTTTATCACAAGGCAGGGGACAGATAAGATAGGATAACTTAACTGGAAAGTGGAAGCCTAGAAATGAAGAACTTGAAGAGGATTATTATTTCATAAATATAAATGTTAGAATTTGCATTTTCCCACCAAACAAATCACTTATAACATTTGACATATGACTGCAGCAGAAACTTATTCATGTGATCCTACCTATGGTTTAAAGGGGGTCAATAGCTGTGTTAGATGATCATCAACAAAAAGACATCTGTAAGTTTTGACAAACTCTTACCTTCCACACCTTCGTCAATGTCTTCCATGTTGAAAATGGGAACATTAGATTCACTTCGTTTCATTCCTCGCTTTTTATCATTGTACTTCTTGTTTCCATTTCTTCCCTTCTTTCTTGATCCACCACAACAGCTCTTAATAATAATGTTAGGCTCCAAGTCAGCTTCGCTGAGGACTGGATCATAACCATATAGAGCTTGTCTGTTAAAACAACATCCTGTTCCCACATAAACTGGACCTTGGACGCCATCCAATGCTTTCAAATTGATCTACATCAAATACAAACAATGAGCCATGATGCACATGTAAGGTTGGATCTTTTTAACTTGAGAAACAAAAAATGTGAGATACATACATCAAAGAAGACGATGTTGCGATTGGCATATCGATCGTGAAGATCAATGCCGTCAAATCTCTGTGGGAATTGAACATAACAGGTTCTCTTTCCATATGCAGGGTCCATCATGAAACACATGGCCTCTCTAACAGCTTGACTGTTATTGAAGTAGTGATCACAATCGACATTCAGAAGATAGGCACCGTTGGTAAGAACAGCTGACACTCGAACCTGTTAAACAGGAGATAAAGAGACGAACATGTCAGTGGTAAACCATTGAACTGCGTTGCTTCACTGTCATAGAAAGGTGGTGGTGTTATCTATCTAGCAACTGGTGCCTAGAACACCAATTAACACAGCTGCATGGCTAACATTTTTCCCTTCTCTTTTTTTTTTGCATATTTTGAAGTGTACCAATCTGATTGAAGTTTTCCATGTTTTGCACTTAAGTGCAAAAAACTTAAAGCTACCCCTATAAGTGAATATTTTGTATGCACGGACAGGTTTTGATATAGCAGTGTTTCTGATATCTGAGACAACATATTAATGAGCTGTTGTAAGGAATACAGGATGTATAGTGAAAAAAGATTTAAGCACCACTAACCAAAGCATTCATTGCACCGGCTTTCTTGTGATGTTGGAAACCTGGTCGCTTCTCACGAGAAACATACACAAGTCTAGGTAGCTCATTTCCATCGGTGTCAAGCCCTCCACTGTGTCCTAAGAACACCTGCATTTCCAAGAAACAAAGGAATATGCTTAATAAACAATAAGGAGAAACATGCAATATGAAATTAATTATGCACTGATATCAGGGTATAAGGGAAGTTATGATACCTGGATCATGCCAGGATGATCCCTAGGGTTATTTCCAGGCCAAGGAGTTCCATCCTGCATTGTCCAACCTTCTTCTGGCATTTTCTGTGCTTTCGCCACTAGAGCATTGATCCTAACCTTGAATTCCTCATATTCCCTCTGGAAAAAATAAAAAAATATATTCCTCATTGTTAGTAGTTGATACCCGGATGATCGAACACGACTGGTTTCATCATGTGGTCAATTATCTTACCTTCATCGACCTCCTCTCTTTGACAAAAGAAGGTTGTATCTTGTCCTTCAGATAATCTATCTTCTGCTGAAAGTAGAATTCAGGAGCCCGAGGTTCAATATTGTGCTTCTTGCAGAAAGGGACCCACTTTCTTGCAAATTCTGAGGTCTCAGATAGAGATTCAAAGGTCAACATTGCAGACCCATCATCCGAAACGTAGCAAGACACTTTGTCAACAGGATAATCCACGGCAAGAATGGACAACACAGTATTTGCTGTTACTAGAGGAGGCTCTTTGAGAGGATCCACCGTACTGACAAAGATATCTACAGGAGCTAACTGTGAAGGCTCCCCTGGTCGATCATATCTGTTTAGGTGAAGCAAGTGTTACAAATTATACTGTTTAAGTATCTGTAGAACGGAAAAGTGACAAGTCGCGATGAGAAATGAGGTAGCAAACCTTATAGCGAGACGGTCAAGATAAGTCTCACGGTTGATGGGATACCATTTCGGAAATTGATCAAGAATCCAAGACAATGCAAACCAGATCTCACAAATAACTGACACTAACCATAGAGCGTAAGCCTCGTCAACAGGGTGGGTAACACGGTATTGCAAGAAGAAACCCAGGATAATAAGCCGAAGTATGATCACAATACGGTAAGGGGTCAGGTGGGAATTAGAAATAGGCACAATTCGACTCATAGGTTGACGAGCATCGTCAGCCCTGCAGTAGATGAATATAAACAAAATATTAATATTTTAGAAGTGAGCTACTGATACATAAAAAGTTTGAGAAAAGGCAAAGTTCAAATTAAAAAGAATGTATCTTGGTAAAGTGAGTGCTTAGCTTACATTGGTAGAATTTCTCCATTTGAACCAGTTCCTTCCATGTCTCCCTTTCCCTCAGGATATCTACTGCTCATTTGCGTAATATTTTTCTCCTGTTTGAGCTTCCAGCCCTCAACTCTTTCTTTCCAATCAACACTGCCAAGTCCATAAGAATTCAAGTCCTTTGAGGGGTCCACAACTCTCACGGGAACTGATATGACATAAAGGAACAAATTTATGAGTGTTACAAATTCTAAGCGGAACTAGTTCCAAGAATGCTTATAGACGATTCAAAAATTAGCATTACCTGGTTGACTAGGGTCTATATAAGAAAGAGCACGCTTTTCACTTCCCAGAGGACCTGAATGCGTGGTTCGCACTGACTGGTTATCTGGTGTTGCAGGCATTTCTCCAGATACCTGAAAATATTTGTATTTGGGTAAGCAAACAATAATGCTAGACCAACTCCGGCAACTTTAACCAACATGTGATTTCAAAAGCGCTCGATGATTTTCCTAAACCTAGACTTAGTGGCATCTGTCTTTGAATAAAAATGCATTATTTTCCTTATTTTTGTGCTACCCCAATAAAGCAACCTATACAGTTTTGTGAAGAAGGGAGAATAACGAAAGTTGCATAATGGGCGTTCGATATTTCTTTCCTATATATCTGTAGGAAGCAATAAGTACAAAAGCATTAACTTCACTTACTTGGCGACCATTAGTAAGACGTGGAATAGGGAGTTGTGACTCATGTCTAGAGGATGAAGAGAGGTCGACGTCTTCTCCTTGCCACTGTCTCCTTGCAAACTCATTCTCAAGGTCATCGATATCATCCTCGTCATCATCTCCCTCGACTCTTGGACTCCCTGACATTTACAATCTTTATTAGCCTGAATCGCATTGAAAGTCTAACATAAAAATTAATCAAACCCATCTAAGTAATAATAAACGGAAAAACAAACCTTTGAGTCTTTTGTACCGAGTCTTGCACTGGGGACAAGAACGATTCCCCTCTCTTCTCTCATACTCATAACAAGGTCGACAAACCGGGAATGCACACTCATTACAAGCAACAAAGACATCACCTTTCTCAGTAACCCCGACAGTATCTCCACAGATCTGACACACTTGACCATTCAAATTTTTCGACGGCTTTAACTGCATCATCCACAAATTTCTATTTTAATAAGAGGATGCAAAAAATATTCGAAAACGAAGTAATTCATTTCAATCCATATCTACAAGCCTCAAAAGGAATCACATTTAAGAACTAGATGTGACCCAATAACAACTAGATGTCGAACTGGAGCTGACAGTGATAGTACCCCCAAAATTCACCGACACTAAATCTTAATCAGTAAACACACCAACACTCTTTAAACTTCTTTTTACCCAACTATACGGTGAAAAACACAGCAAAAACTCTATTCATCTCTAACTAAACAATGCATTAGATCTATCCAAATCATAATTCACCTAAATCTTAGCTCAAATAAAAAATGCAAAATGCCCAAGTAACTTAAAAATCTGTGAAAAAAAGTAGAAGCCCAGATCCCATCTCAAAAACCACCTCTAATTGGCACTGAACTGAGAAATAAAAACTCCACCTTTACACAATAAGTTTGTAAATTTCAGTGAGAATGAGTAACCAAAAGCTCAATTACAAGAAAAAAGAAGCTCAATTTCAGATTTTCTAAATAGATCTCAGCTCCTAAACCCACAAATTTGATACTACTAAAACTCATTGCTGTAAATCTAGTCGATTTATGATGATCATCATCCATCCATCTAATAACACAATCCAGCTCAAATTTCATTATCACTAAATGAGTCAAACAATCAGATCCAAATATAGAAAATTAATAATTAAAAATATTGTTTTCGGATTAGAATCAAACCCCGGCATCTCCTTCATTTCTTATCATAACAAACTCATTCCGATTATGAGAACCAGCTACCATTCCCGCCTTTGCTTCCATCACTGCTGAATTTACAGAGATCAATCAGTCTACTGACTACTCTGGGTCTCTCTCTACACTGCTTCAGAGCTTCTAAATCAGATTGATGATGATAATGATGGGTGTGAGATGAGATGAGATTCACTCTCTCACTCAGATTTCCTCCCCATTTTCGCTCTGGGTCTGGTTCTGGGTCTCTCTTCTTCACTGCTTCAAGAGCTTCTTTTCTGTGTGTCTTTTCAATTTTTTCATGGTCTATGGAAGAGAATACCGGATGGACTAGTTAACCTGGGTCCCACGCAAACTGTCTGTGTTTGGGTTGGCTCCTACTGGCTTCCACTTGGCTTGGCTCTTCAAGTTCACTCCACTTGGTTGTTGGTTTTATTTGGGAACCAAAATTCACTTGAGCTACTGGTTTAATGTTGGGAACCATAGGCAAATGACATTTATACCATGTTCAAAGTGTCGGCGCACGTCGTGGTACTAGTCTGCCCATTTGTTTATTTATTTGATTAAAAATGTTTTTTTTTTCCAATGCAGTCACTCACTTGACTTGGTAATGAGGTGTGAGAAACGAGAAACAAAAATTGTTATAGGAAATTGAAACTTACCAACCCAGTAGTTGTTGTGATTGTTTTGTTATAGTATATGGATTTAACAAAAAGAAAAATTGTGAAATTTAGTAACTTCCCACTTTTTTCTTTTTTCTTTTTAAGGAAACTTATTAGTTTTTCACTTTTTCTCTAAGAGCATCCACAATGGTGAAAAGTACATAAGCGGCCAAGAACATCAAGCTATATCTAGCTTTAGCATTGCCATTTTGGCGAAAAGCACTATGATGTGAAGAAAAACCATAGCTAGACGGTATTTTAAAGTGGATTTTTAGTTGAAGCTCAATCTCAAATACCACCTCATGTAATTCCAATAGAACGCTAAAACAAACATTTAAATTACTCTTCATTGGATCTTATTATCAAACAAACTTTTAAAGTGAATCTAGCTTATTGGTGGAGTTTTAAGTTTTCTCCATGTAATACTCACTTTAAAACTGTGCTAGCCGTCGGGCACTGTTCTAATCTGTTTGGCCAAGTTAAACATATCAACTTGGCATTTGGCTTCTGTCGGTTATAGCAAACCCCCTCGTGCTTCAATTTTTATGCCTCGGAAATGTATTCTGAACAAGTATCACAGATACAGTGTTAATTACATCTTGGTTAAGAAGAAGGTTATGACTTTCAGATGGAAATTCTCTATTAATGATGAGGTGATGCTTAAGATATATGGCTATATGAGAGATGAGTCTGGGGGATTCAGTTTTATTATTAGAGCATGTCTTGGCTTTCCGAGTCTGTCGCTTCTCTTGAAATCCAAGGTGCTAACCTTGCTCAATGGTGACGATCCACCTCTGCAGAGATTTTATTGTTTTTTATAACATGTTCAATGGTAAGGATCATATGCTTCGTTAGGAAACTATTCATATTTGGAAAAGGATTTGCCAGCTTGATCATATGGAATTAAGTTTTAATTTGATGGAGATTCTGGAAGGGGATAGGAGTCTAAAAACTTACTTCGTTCTTAGGTGGAGTTTTTTTTTTGGTTAGGGTCTTTTTAACCCTGCGGATTGTATCAAAACATTTTTTTTCTATAATTCACAGGGAAGGGGAATAACTGGCATTCTGGCAAGTATGCAGACGGTTCACTTGTTATAAAGAAAAAATAAAAATAAAGTTGGAGCCATTTCCTCGAAAATAAACTACTTAAGGTGGTTTTATAAACAAATCTGAAAATAAAATTTTCTGGTTAAAGCCTAAAGGTTATATTAAAGTTTAAACTTCAAAGAGGTCTACTACCAACAAGTCCATGTAGCTGGGGAAAGACCCCCACCCACCCACCCACCCCCACTGATGCTCAGGAGTTTCGAACTCAGGTCGCAGGTATCATCACCCAACAACTTTACCACTATACCATATTGACATCTGCAATCTAACAATAAATTGGAAGATCAAACTGCGTTAACAGACGAAATTCGGTACAAAATCAATGATGTTGATGTAACTAAAAAATAATTGTCACGCCAACAGAAAATCAAACGGAACATTTTAAAAGCTTCTTTACCTTCTTCAGCAACAAAACTAGGATTCTCAACTAAATTTCTTGCTCTGAAATTGAAACTTATAGCGCTTTACCCGTTTATAAATCTGAATCCACCACATAGCATGTCGCCTTTTTTGTCTTTGCTTTTGTTTAGAAGATCCGAAAATATTCCTAAAATTTGTATCTCTTCCTTGTACATATATCTAATGCCAGTTGGAGTTAGAAGCATCACTATATAAATAAAAACAAGATAAATCTATTTGTTCGATCATTATACCAATAAAATGTAGTTGTGTTTTTAAAAATAACAGTTAAACAAACATCGAATGAACTATAACCTTTCATCCTACTCGTGATGTGCAACAAGGTAATTCCTTATTAGCATAACATATATAATCACCATATCTCTCTTAAGTAGACTAATTCGACATGCTCAATCCAAGGTCTTATCAAGGAGTCACACCATGTAGACATAATCCTTACATTACACACCTATTGTTTACTTTTCAGCAAGGCTAAGTGAGATGATAATATGTAAAACCTAATGAAAATCATTCATAAATTCAGTCTTCTATGTGGTCAGGGGATAAACTACAACAAATCAGATGTTTATTTTAATTTTAACCTCTCTCATACAATTTGTGAAAACATTTTGCAAACGATGAATACGCAACACATACATGAAGCACAACAGAAAATATCTGGGAATTCACCTCAATGAACCATTGGTAAAAATGAAGCATAAGTTGCAAACCGTAAATTATCAATCAATTAGCAGGTGCCTCCACTCAAATTTAGTTTGCTCTCAATTTCATGGTTTTTTTTCACATGAATTAATTCATTATGCCTCAAACCACCATACAATTTATGAATCAAACCCAGAGATAGCATTAGTGGAGCAAACCCGTCTCTGGAATGTAGGCACTGGTAAGCCAATTTATACTTGAAAACGTCATTGGCTCACAACTTCTTATATTCAGTTTCCTCATAAGTTCGAACTTTCAGCACCACAGTTAACTTTTTCTTCAAGCTTCAACAAAATTTAAGCCCTTCACATATTCAACATATTACTAAAATAACATTACTCCAACATACTGATGTAATTAGGGACAAGCTTCTGTCGGACATGAGCTAAGATTGTGCTTACCTTTGCATATAAATTAGTGTTGTCCTTTCTAATAAAAAATTTAAAATAAAATCAGTTAAAAAAAACATGCCTCTTATTAATCCTTCGCTATTTTGATCTCTCTTACAAGTCTATTGCATTGCATTTAGAAGTATGGTTCCATGACTTTCGTCATATAAGCCACTGTTGATTATGTCTTATTTCTCATCGAGTATCTCCTTAGCAAATTGTCCTCCTGATCCATAGCAGTAGAAAGTTACTTCTTCTTGCTCAACTTCTTTGATAATTATTTTTGCATTTTTATTTCTCCCAGCAAATACAATCGTTGGGTTATCCGCATTAAATGAAGCAAATATAATACCATAACTTATATTTTGTATATTAAACCCTTTCATATGATTGCGAATTATGAGGAGGTTTGTGATTCTTATCGTTATAGACAGATTCCACGAGTTGTGCACACTGTAAAGGAGTAAGATTTCGAAATCGAGCCTGTTATGAAAACAAAATAAAATTAAATAATGTTAAAGTTCAAAAAAACTTTTGGGAAGGTAAATTGGCATATACACATTGTGACAAATCATTTTCAGATATATATGCAAGCATTAAACAAATGAGCTGCAACAATATTGTATCATTAGCAGACTCAACAGGTGGAGAAGCTGCGACAATCTTTACCGAACAATAACCTCAAAACTGCATCTACCCATAGCTTTTGCTAGTAAACAAAGAGAACCACCAATAATACTCGTACAATAAAATTCTAGCATTTTCTTTATCATTATGAATAATATGGTTTATTGTGTAATGATTTTTCTTTATTATTTTTCTTCACACTTTAACATCCTCCTCCAAGAAAATCGTGAGAAAACTCGATAATGCATCGATATTACCTTTATCGAAATATTTCCAACGTGTTCAAACCATAATAAATATTATAAACATATTAATGCTTGAAAAAATTGCACTGATAATCTACAAAAACGTTTGGCTTATTTGTACTTGGTATTCCGTAACGAAATTTGTAAGATTACCTATTTTTCTTCTTTTTCCTACCAATGGGTTCAACTTTGTATAAAACCTATCCGGCTCGGCAGACTTCCAAGATGCTTAACGAGTCACAAATTACTTGTTTTTCTTCGGTTTATAATGTTCTGGCTTGACCGTCAATTTGTAATCTAAAAGTCAAAGGACCTACATGGAGAAGATTAGGAGGAGTTAATGGGGAGGAACCGCCTGAAACCAAAGGAATTGTCTTCCCTAATTTATAATATTCATTTTTTGTCTTTAGAGTAAAAGTAGCGGATGATCTAATAGACTTATTATTATTTTTTAGTTTTTCTTTTGGCGAATCTCTCTCGCATTCCCAACTCTCTCACTCCTTCCCTTTCTCGGTAATCAAGTAGACGTAAAACAAAAACGTCTCTCTCGGTGAACAAAAGTGTGAATAAGAGTAGATGGATCATTTTTGATCTAACGGCATCACATGATTTGTCAAAGAGTAGATAAGTGTTATTGTCTGAATTATTGAGTTTGTATATGAATATAATTGAAGGCCAGTCCATATGTTTTTTACGGGGAGGTGTGAAAAGACGAGGGTATCCAAATATACCTCAATCCAAAACTTTTCCACCCATAAGTCCTCTTACCGAAAGTGATTGTCTATGGACTGAGTCGAGACAATACAACGAATCGGTATTCACACTTTGTGTGATCGTCTATGGATACTAGATCGAGACAATACAACAATCAAAGTGTGATTACTTGATAATAGGTTCGGACTTAACCAAACTCTATTGGATCACTATCAAGTAATACGGAATTAACGTTTGTGTATTTTACTTTAATTATAATAAAAACAATTATAATTGCGGAAATATAAAAGTAAAAGACACATCAAGATTTTGTTAATGAGGAAACCGAAAATGCAGAAAAACCCCGGGACCTAGTCCAGAATTGAATACTCTCAAAATTAAGCCGCTATACAAAATCTAAACCAACTTCGTATAGTTGAGACCAAGCAACTAAACCTGTAGTTCACCTAGTTTCTTCAGTATCCCTGCGCTTCCGACATTCGATAAGTGCACGCACTACAACAATTCCTTTGGTTCGTATTCCAAACAGTAAAGGAACAACAAATCTGTCCGGTAACAACTCTATTCAATCTCAGTGATATGAGTTTGACAAAGGCTCTTCTGTTTACTCCAATAAACTCCTTTGTCGGGTTCTAGATCTATCTATTCAACAACTACCAAAGTAGCTGTGTTTAGACTAAGCAATCAACCAATATAGAGTCTACCAAGATACTATATAGTGATGCCGATCTACGCAACTAATCAATCAAATCTTTCAAAGATAAACCGATTATAGTTGGATCCCAGCCGATCAAGTTTTGTGCACACCAAAGATTATGAAACCAATAAGAAATATTCTTTGTCTTCAAATCTTCTTAGATCTTCAATAAACACCTGCACACCACAATTTGAATCTCTTATGATCAATCACGCACAGAACGGAGTCTGTTAACAATGGATTATCACAAGACGTCTTTAGATCTACAAACTGTTCTAAAGATCCCGTCGACACTTCGATCTAGTTTGAGTGAATCTTATATTAGAAGAGAAGATTCTCAAGAATAAACAAACTAGGTGCAATCAAAGTTCAACAACCGTTAGTCAATCAAATCAATCGAAAACTAATAACACTGCAATTATCTAGTTTCCCACCAACGGTACTCGTAGAGCTTCTTGATCCCAAAGAAGTCTTTAAACGAGCGGTCGTAAGAGATTTCGCCTAATTAGGTTACTTTCCTCTCCGAATAGACGGCTCCACCAGTAACAACACAACAAGGTAGTTTTGCTGGCTCTTAGGATTAGTTTGCTCGAAATGCAAACTTAGGTATTTATAGACCAAGGATGTTTGGACACCAAGGAATTTCCAAAACCGAATATTCTCAAGATATGCAATAAAAGCCCAAATCGGTTTTCATAATTCCTGGAAATGCTCTGTCCAATATATTCCGAAATCTCACTAGAAAATCTCCAATTAGTAAATGCACATTACCAATTTTTATTCTCCAGAGATATGCATTTAATTGCTGGTAATTAAAAGCATATAAAATTAATAACCTTAATTAAAAGATTCTTAATTTATTTTGGTCAGGGATCTCCTTGAGTAATTAAGGAATATCTTTGAACAATAAAAGATAAGAATTACTGAACATGTTCAAAGTATGTCGACATCCTTTTCTTTGTAAATCCTTTTTCATATTTACAATCTTGGAACCGATTTACCACACTTCCAAACAAGTTTAGAATTGGTTCATCTGATTTCCAAGAACTATGTGATTGATCAAATATCAAATCAACAATCATGGGTTTATGGTTCTACCAAACACAAGGATCGGTTCTACCTCCATATGGTTACTAGGACCGGTTACATCAGTTACCATGATCGGTTATATCAATTACCAGGACCGATTACCATATTCTCATGGTATTACTTGTGATCGGTCACACCAGTTACTAGGATCGGTTACACCAATTACTAGGACCGGTTACACCATTACAAGGATCGATTACACAACTTTTTTTTGATCGGTCACACCAATTACTAGGCTCGGTTACACCAATTACTAGGATCGGTCACACCAATTACAAATATCGATCATACCATCTTAGGTGATTACTTAGGATCGGTTGCACTAATAAAAGTCATACCAATACATAAGTCAGGCACTGTGAATAGTTTTACCAAGATACATAACAGATTATGATCGGTTCTTCTAATCCACACATATTAGTAATCCAAAGATATGCAATGAATAACAATACCAATAAGCCTAGCGATTTCCCTTTCGATATACATAACAAGTTTATGAATGTACTTCCTTTAAACAAATGCAAGCATTGTTTCCTAGGAAGAAATCTTCACCTTTACCCATACACATAATCACAATAGCATTCATACGATTATGTTGATGTCTTATATACGAAGTTCAAAAGATAAGTGTTATACTTCGTATTATAATTCCTTAATACTATGTCTAACTAGAGTATAATATCATTCACAGCTTCGCAGTTATGTTTTCAATATAGCACGACTTGAAAGATACGTTAGGAATGAAACAGTTCAAGTCAAAATATTACTAACCTTAAGAGGAAGGATGATGTCTTCGATGTAGCTCTTTACTTTTTCACATTCTTCAAGTCTTCGAGTAATACTTGTATGTCTCATATCCTAGTCTTTCTAGTTTAACATATACGAAGTTGACTCTAGTACATAATCAAGCGACTCTTTAAATGAGTTTTGATTCACTAAAATATGACAACCAAACTTGACATACCAATGCTTGGTGGGTTCAACCGAGCAATGCTCTAACAAGGTGTGTTGACCAAAGTGTTAATTGTGAGTCATTTATCATCACTACGACCTTTTCAATGTTTAAGAGAACGAAACAACTCATTTGTGGTCATAATCGGATCAAACATACACCGTTCCTACAAAAATTGGTCTTTGGGAGAACATTGCTCCTTTTTGGTTAAAAACTCCCATTAGAGAAAAACATAGTGTTTTTATTTGAATTTTGATAAATGAATTTCCATTCCTATTAAGAAAAAGGTAGGGTTTGGACTCTTAAGGAATTATTGACCTTTACGTTAATTTCACTTTCCCATACATTTTAAAAGTTTCATCTCAGTTAAAAGACGCAATTTTCAGATTTCTATTTTACAATCAAATAATTAAAACTAGGCTTGGATCTAATGTCTTTGTGATAGACGCATTTATGTGTCTATTTTCATCTCTATTGTGTATAATGTTAGTACCCATTTTTGTACTTATTTTGGTATTTTATCTCTTTGTATGTGTTTTTTGGAGAAATAAGCTTTTGCGGCGAAATTGGCTCGAAAAGTTGATAATTTCAACCCAAGGGACGAGTATTATGTGGACTCCAGCAACGGATAAGGGGCGACCATTGGATAAGGGGTAACCTTTCCCCTTCACGTTCAAATTCTGAATTTGGACGGGAAACAAAAAACGTGAAGGTTGTTTTCTGGCAGTTTTGGTGGTAGTGATTTTGAGGAGTTTAAGGTCGATTAAACCTCTGATTTTCATAGGGTAGACTCCTTATGGGTCTAGGAATCTAACATGGGTGTTGAAATCGATTAAACTGGGCTCAATCGACGGGTTTTGATCTCAACGGCAAAATATGGAAAGTCACGTGTGTGACCGATTTTAGGAAATTTTAGAGAGATTAAAGGCAAGATTTTCTTCCCAAAGCTTAATATCTATCTAAGGAAGAGTTTAGAATCAAAAGGAAAGCCCAGATATGCGTGGAAATCCTAAAAAGAAATTGCCGCAACTTTGCCGTGAAGAGAAAGAAAGAGATTTCGGAAGATTTTTGAGAGATTTAATCGCTCTTTTTGATATAAATAGATTGTTTGGGTCATATAGAAGGGGTGTAGAGAGTTTGGGGGGCTGATAAGGGCTGAGGAGTGAGAAATCAAGACGAACAGAAAGCTACTTGCTGCTGTTTTCTGCTGGTGCGGAGCTGAAGAACACGAAGAACATAAGACGCACACGGAACAGTCGCGAAGAACACGAAGAACTTCGACCCACACCGAACCGTCGCAGTAGCAGTCTTATATTCAACTACAGAAAGTTGTTATCGTTTTTGACTGTCGTTGCTTAATACTTTCAGCGACCATTACCTTCCTTACAAAAAGCTTTCTGTAACTACAGCTCGTCCTTTTTAATAAAAACACCTTATTTGATCAATGAAATCAACTTTTGAGCATATTTCTAATATGAGGAGCTAAACCCCAACACTGGGATGACGGAGGAAACCCTATTTCACGCATGTGGTAATTATAATAATTCTTTTATGACTATTTGCATTGATTTTTAATTGATTTATGATTTTTATTGAATGGGTGTGATATTGTTTGATAATGTATGCTTGGTCAATGTATTTTTGATACATCATGCTTTTGATTTACAGTCATTTCTTTTCAAAAATCTACTTTTGGCAAAGAATAAGAGTCCATATTTTTTAATATTTGAGCTATAATTGATTGGAATTATTATTTGAATCACATGAATGAAATTTGGTGGAATCCTAAGTCCCAGTAACTCTCGCACCTTTGTAATATTTTCTTATTATTGTTGAAACAACTTTATTTAATTTTCGAAAATCCTTCACAAGCCCGAGTTGAACGAACTCTACTTATCACTTTTTACAACAACTTAAAATTCACATCACTTTGTATCCAACAACTTAATCTTGTTATATGGCAAATTCAGTCATTTATATAATGTTCAATATGTGTTTGATGAAATTCCTCAGATGAATATAGTTAGTTGGACTGCAATAATATATGCTTATACTCAAAACCATAGGCTTGATCTCACGATGGACTTGTTTCATTATATGCATACAGTAGGAGTTAAACTCATTAATTCCTTCACTATGGAAACTTTCATCACCAAGCTTATGTTATGTCTATTGGTAAACCCAATTTTAAAGTTTCTTGATCAAGCATGTGTTCATGAAAGATTTTTTTCTATCTCTACTGAAATGATGAGGGTACCCAAGTACACCACAATCTTTTCGTTTGATCACAACCTATTCAAGACCCACCGTGTATAAACCTCTTTAAGCAACAGCCACTAAAGGAATATTTTAACACGGTGTCCACTTGGAACAGAGTTAGTCCGGACTAGCCTAACAATGTGAGAAATCAAAGCCAAGTGGCGAATCATAATACACCTTATGTGATCGTCCATGGATACAAGATCGAGACAATACAACAACAAGATATTCATTTGATAATAGTTACGTTACAAGACTGAAACATTATAGGATTAATATCAAGTGCCTAGTTAATGTACAAGTGTATTTAATTTAATTATAATGTAAACACAATTATACTTCAGAAATACAGTAAAGCACACACCAGAATTTTGTTAACGAGGAAAACTACAATCTTATAGAAAAACCTCGGGACCTAGTCCAGTTTTGAAGACACAATGAATTAAGACGCTACAAAAAGTAAACTTGTAACTTTGTGTAAAGTGTAGAAGAGACCAAGCAATCTAAAATCCTAGTTACTCAGCTTCAGAAGTATTCTTGTTTTGATAACATCTAGCAGAACCGAAGTTCTCAATAGACGTTAGAATACTAGATATCCTAACAGAACATACGTTCTCTTTAGGACTAGATTTAGTAGATCTTCTTAATGGTTCACAATAACTTTTGCTACCAATCTTTCAATTGGTAAGACAAGATTCCTTTGGATTGTATTCCAAACAGTAAAGGATCAAAACTGTTTGGTAACCAAACTCACTTTCCAATCACAATGCCAAAATATATGATAAAAGCACAGTTACGAATTCTCTATTTTTAAGATCTGTTACCAGATCCGAAGCTCCTAGGTTACGAGATCAAACAAGACAATGATTACCATAATAATCAATCTTGATTACAAGGTTTATGATAAAATCACAAACAACTTGTAGATCTCAAAAGGCTTATGTTTATCGAAATAACTAACTATTTAATCCCGGAAATCAAGTCACATAAAGTCACACTAAGATCAAAACACAAGAACAAAGTGTTCAAATCTTCAAAGTCTTCAATCTTCGATTTAATCTTCAAAGTAACAACCTGCAAAAAGAAACTTGATTCCTTATTGATTTTTCGCACAGAACAGAGTCTGTTAATAATGGAAAATCAATGAATCTATCATGCATATCTATAATAACTTAGATCTGTAAAATCGTTAATCTTTGATCTAGTTTGAGTGTCCTTATATATCAGAAGAGAAGGATTATGGAATAAACAAACTAGGTGCAATCAAAGATTCAACAACCGTTAGTCAATCAAATCAATAATCGAAAACTAAAATAACAATGTAATTATCTAGTTTCCCACCAACAGTACTCGTAGAGCTTCTTGATCCTACAGAAGTCTTAAAACGAGCGGTCGTAAGAGATTTCGCCTAATTAGGGTACTTCTCTCTCCGGATAGACGGCTCCACCAGAAACAACAAAAAATGAAGTTTGCCTGGATCTTAGGATAGTTTGCAAGAAATGCAAACTCAAGTATTTATAGACCAAGGTTGTTTGGAAAACAAGGAAATTCCAAAACCAAAAATATTCTCAAGATATGCAATAAAGTACCTAATTTCGGTTTTCCTATTTCCAATTAATGTCAAACAATATTTCCGAAATCTCTCTTAGAATTTTTTTATTATTAGTTTAACATATTAACTAATAATCCTTTTCTAGAGTATATGCTTTAATTGCTGGTAATTAAATCATACAAAATCGAAAATCATAATTAAATGCTTTGCAATATTTCGGTTTGGGATCACCTTGAGCATCAAGGAATATCTTTGAACAATTAATAATAAGAGTTATGCACATGTTCATATAATGTCGACATCTAGAAGTTTCATATCTTAGCAAACCCTAATTCCAAGTTCACACACAACATAAAGAAATATGTGAATATTGGAAACTCGATTAATTGTTCAATCACAAATGTTTACCAGAAACTCGGTTATGCAAAATGCCCAAGTAACGTAAAAAACTGTGAAAAAAAAATTAAAGACCAGATCCCATCTCAATACCACCTTTAATTTGCACTGAACTGAGAAATAAAAACTCCACCTTTACACAATAAGTTTGTAAATTTTAGTGAGAATGAGTACCAAAAGCTCAATTACAAGAAAAATGAAGCTCAATTTCAGATTTTCTATATAGATCTCAGCTCCTAAACCCACAAATTTGATACTACTAAAATTCATTGTTGTAAATCTAGTCGATTTATGATGATCATCATAGAAAGTCGGTTATGCAAAATGAGTACCAAAATTTCAATTACAAGAAAAAAGAAGCTCGATTTCAGATTTTCTCTACAGATCTCAGCTCCAAACTGGGCTAATAATGTGAGAATATCAAAGCCAAGTTGAAAAATCCAATACACTTTGTGTGATCTTCTATGAATATGAAATCGAGACAATACGACAACAAATTGTTCACTTGATAATAGGTATGGTAATAACCGAAACCTTATATCATCAATATCAAGTGCTTAGTTTACGAACAAGTGAATTTACTTTAAATTATATAAAACAAATATAATTGCGGAATAGTAAAGTAAATGACACAACAATATTTGGTTAACAAGGAAACCACAAATGCAGAAAAACCACGGGGACCTTGTCCACTTTTGAATACTCTTAGAATTAAGACATTATACAAAATCCAATACCAACTTCGTATAGACCAAGTAGACTACCCCTAGCTACTTAGTTCCCTCAGCATCTATGCGCCTTCTTCTAGAGTCACGCACGTGAATAACAAGTCATTTGGATCGTATTCCAAACAGCAAAGAAAGAATCTGTTTGGTAACCACTCTAATCAATCTCTCTAGAATATATGTGAGTTGTTGACAAAGGCTCTTCCATTTAATCTAATAAACTCCTTTGTATGGTTAGATCAATCCAATCTTTATTACCGAAGTAATTAGATCGGAATTCGCAACAATCAAAATAGAACTCAAAGAGAACTATTAGGTGATGCCGATCTCACGCAACTAGACGATCAAATCTATCAAAAATAAATATGATTCCAATTGGATCCCAGCCGATCAAGGTCTATGCACTAAATCCACAAGATAAGAAAACTAATAATTATTCTTCTTCGTCTTCAAATCTTCTATTGCATTCAATAACCTGCACAACAACACTTGAATCCTCTTGTGATCAATCACACACAAAATGGAGTCTGTTAACAATGGATTATCATAAGATGTCTTTAGATCCGAAGATGGTTCTAAAGATCCCGTCGATACTTGGATCTAGTTTGAGTGACCCTTATGTCAAAAGAGAAGGCTCTCAAGAATAATCAAACTAGGTGCAATCAAAGTAACAACAACCGTTAGTCAATCAAATCAATAATCGAAAACTATAATAGCAATGCAGTTATTTAGTTTCCCATCAACGGTTCTCGTAGAGCTTCTTGATCCCGCAGAAGTCTTTAAACGAGCAGTCGTAAGAGATTTCGCATAATTAGGGTACTTTCCCCTCTGGATAGATGGCTCCACTAGAAACAACAAGAAATGAAGTTTTCCTTGCTCTTAGGATAGTTTGCTCGAAATGCAAAATTAGGTATTGTTAGAGCATTGCTCGGTCGAACTCGCAAGCGTTGCTATCTCAAGCTTGTTGTCAAGTTTAGTTGCCAAAACTATAAGTCTTGATTTCTAGTTTACTTATAGCTAAGTCTCGGACTAGGATAGAAAGTGTAGTTGAGCTCTAGACTCCACGACGTTCATCATACAAAGACGAAGAACTACTCAAGGAACTGGTGGAACTTCATCGACTAAAAGGTATGTGGAGACTTGAACTTATCTATCACTCAAAAAGTCTATCTACTCTATCTCCTATCTTGAGACAAAAGTCGTATTGCTATATAGACTTCGATTATACACATTTGCTATTTCGAGCCGAGTTTATCTCGCTTATCTTTTTCTCGAAATATGTGTTGGTAAGCTTTCACTTTGGCCAAGTTCGTCGTTGCAAGTGACGAAAGTCATGTTGATTATTTCAATATCTTGAAAATTGCTTTGATGAAAAATAGTGTGTGAATAACCTCTATTTAACATCCTCTAAGAATGTTTCAGTGATTGAAATAAAGAGTTTAGAACATGTAACCATCCTTGGATATAAGCACATAATGTGTTCGCGCATTAGTGTATAAGTCCAAAACCGGGAACCAAATGTACGCATACTTGTGTGTGTACTAAATGGTTGATGGAGACTGGGTAAGTATGCGTACCCGTACGCATACTGGTGGAAGTTCACGTCTGTGAATTTCTGCTGAGTTTGGAAATCAAAACCAACTCAATCCGGTTACCTAAGTATGCGTACCCATACGCATACTGTCGGAAAGTTCACGTCCGTGAATTTCTGCTGAGTTTGGAAACCAAAACAAACTCAAATCCGGTTACTTAAGTACGCATATCCGTACGCATACTTAAGTGTGTTACTTTCTAAAATTGGTTTATTCGTGAACTTAAATATATATAAACTAAGGAATGCATATTTGCAAACCGTGGCTATAAAGTTCATGAATCGATTCAAGTGAATCAAAACCGATTTTGCTTCGATTGTGTCTTGTATACTTTTATGAGATCTAAGCAATTGAACAACTATCTTACTAGTTCTTTTGAGTCATCTGAACTAGTTATGGTGAAGATGAATATGGTTGATATGAAAGTGCTCATATGGCTAACCATTTGGTTAACTACTGTTGAACTAACTTGGTGTACACGTTTAGGTACGGTTACACAAACCTAAATAGACGTGCATTTCATTTGTGTATAACAAGCTAAGTTTGATCTAACGGTTGAAAGATATTAGATTGAATCTAATGAGGTTTTCATCTAACGGTGAATATTGAATGCTTTGTTACCAAGGTAACTTAGATTGCAAACCCTGATTTGGAGACTATACAAATGAGAACTCTAGCAACTGGGAAAGTTAATCCCCACACCTCCTGTGTGATACTAGTTGTATAAGCTAGAGTTGATTCTCCTTTAACCTTAGGTTTCTACCGAGACCCTGTAGGTTAACGCCTTGAAGACTTCATTGGGATTGTGAAGCCAGACCTAACTATTTTCTCTGTAGTTGCGTGATCTGATCTTGTTGTTTCTATCGTATTGAGTACAATTATAAAATTGGCTCGAGATTAATTTCTCCGATAGGCAAGATAGAAAAGTAGTCACAAACATCTTCGTCTCATCGTTTGTGATTCCGTAATATCTTGTTTCGCTAGTCGATTAAGATTATTGTGAGGTGATTGATAATTCTAGGTTGTTCTTCGGGAATATAAGTCCGGGTTATCGATTGGTTCATGTTCACCTTGATTTATCAAAAGATGGAACAAAACTTATAGGTAATTATGTGGGAGACAGATTTATCTATTCCTGTAGACTTTTCTGTGTGATACAGATTTGTTTATTAAAGTCTTCGACTTTGGGTCGTAGCAACTCTTAGTTGTGGGTGAGATCAGCTAAGGGAATCAAGTGTGTAGTATCCTGCTGGGATCAGAGACGTAAGGAGCGCAACTGTACCTTGGATCAGTGTGAGATTGATTGGGGTTCAACTACAGTCAAAGACGAAGTTAGTTTGTAGTAGGCTAGTGTCTGTAGCGGCTTAATACAATGTGTGTTCAATCTGGACTAGGTCCCGGGGGTTTTCTGCATTTGCGGTTTCCTCGTTAACAAAACTTTTGGTGTCTGTGTTATTTTTTTTCCGCATTATATTTTGTTATATAATTTAAATATCACAGGTTGTACGTTGAATCAATCAATTGGGAAATCCGACCTTTGGTTGTTGATTGAAATTGATTGATACTTGAACATTGGTCTTTGGTACCGTTCAAGTTAATTTCTCTTGTATTCAATTAGACTCGTAGATTTCTATTTGCTTGAGTAAGTATTGAATCGAGAAATTGAGATATAACTCTGTGATATACTTTTTATTAAGATTGAGTCTGACTGTCTAGTTGATTCTCTTAAAAGTATATTGGAGTTAGTCCATACAGATTGCTAAGCGAATTATTGGGTGAGGTTGTTGTACCCCCACTTTTTCAGGTATTTATAGACCAAGGTTGTCTAGACACCAAGAAATTTCCAAAACCGAAATTGTACTTAAGATATGCAATGAATGCCCAAATTCGGTTTTCCTAATTCCAATAAATGTTGTCCAATATTTTCTGAAATCCCTCAAAGAAAATCTCCAATTAATAAATGCACATTACTAAATTCTCTAAAGTTATGCCTTAATTGCTGGTAATTAAAGCACATAAAACTAAAAACCTTAATTAAAAGATTCTCAATTTATTTCGGTATAGGATCACCTTGAGTACCAAGGAATATATTTGAATAATAAATGATAAGAGTTAATGCTCATGTTCAAAGTATGTCGACATCATGAAGCTTCTCATCTTGACAAACCCTAAAACCCTAATTCACACACAACATGAATAAATATGTGAACCATGGTTTTGGTCATGAAACCGATTATACCATCACTCCAAAATATGTTGTGACTGGATATAATATGATTCCCAGGATAGGTTGTAATCAGTTACACCTTGCTCCACAAAGTAGGTTGTGACCGGTTACACCTTTCTTCCCGAAGTACCTTGTGACCGGTTACATATTGCCTCCCAAAGGTAGCTTGTGACCTATTACAACTAACTTCCCAATTCATCTTGTGATCGGTTATACCTTGGTTCCCAGAGTACTTTGTGGCCGGTTACAACTAGCATCCCAACATAGCATGTGATCGGTTACACAATTTGATTTCCAAAGTTACTTGTGATCGATTTCAACTAGCTACATATTATAGGCTATGACTGGTTATACCTCAAGTCTCAACCCAAGTCAAGATAGGTTCTACCACTGTCATCTTCCATTTGTCATCCAAAAGATATTCAATGAATGCAAAGACCAATCATGATTTCCCTTTCGATTATGAAAACGAGTTCATACATCTACTTTCTTAAACTAATGTAATGATACATAGTTTTCTAGGATGAAATCATACCTATATGATGCACACATAATCAAGTAACTAAATATAATAGATTATGTCGATGTCGTATTTACAAAGTTCTAAAAGATAAGCGTTTATACTTCGTAATATGTTTCCTTGATACTTTGATCATACTATTATGACCAAGTTTTATTACTAGAGTATTATATATGATATATACAGCTTCGCATGTTATGTTTTCAATATAGCACGACTTGAAAGATACGTTAGGAACGGAAACAAAATCAAGTCAATATTACTAACCTCAAGTGGAAGGATGATGTCTTCGTTATAGTCGTTACTTCTTCTCATTCTTTAGGTCTTCAGAGTAATACTTGTATGTCTCAACATTCTTAAACTTTCTAGTCTAACCTAAAGGAAGTTGACTCTAGTATTTAATCAAGTGACTCTAGATGAGTTTTTGAACCCACAAAGGAAGCTATTAAGAAGGGAATGGTTGATCAACTTAAGGAAAAAGTTCGCAGAAACCAACTATCGCCAGAGGAATAAGATGAAGAGAGAGCAAAGATTAAAGAAAAAAATGGACAATGAACACGATGAAAATCATAAAAAGTGGTTGCAATTTCTAAAAAATTGGGGATAAAATTGTTTGGTCTCTTACCGGGGATATATACGAAAAGAACTTGAAAGAATTTATTGATAATTGGAACGATGTGTATCTGAGTACACTCTCGTATTGCCGGGAATCGTGGTTGGATAAGTACAAACACATATTTGTCCGTGCATGGACAAACCGATATAAACATTATAAGAATGAAGCTACTAGTATTGCGGAGTCCGCTCATGGGCGATTTAAAGATCTCATTAAATCATGCCAAGAAGATGTTGTTACGGTCACCGTGGCCATGGAATAATACTTCAAAAATGATATCGATAGATCAAGAAGGCATTTCAGAAAAGTTCAATGAAGAGGATGACTCGATATATTATTACCATGATGAGGGAAATAAAACACATGATGAGGGAAATGATATATGAGATAAACTACGAGAAACCGGGTGATGTGTGTATTTTTCCGGAGATGTCCTCTATGGGGCTTCCATGTCGTCATATGATTGTGAAGTACGAAGTGATACCTATTGAGGTTATCGATCCTTTTTGGAGGCAACTCTCTTTCACCCCTCCTCCTACGGAAGTTTTCGGAGAATCACCATGGGATATGAATGAATAAAAAGAATTATACGACCTTTACTCACGAGGCAGCGCGGCTTCCCTCCATATTTTGTTGAGCAAATTAAGGCTACTTACTCAGCCATGGACAACGGAAAATGGATGAAACAATAAAGGGAAAGCCTCCGGGAAGACCACAAACCAAATTGTCAAGGAGAAAAGAGCGGAAAAAAATTGAAACAAATGAGTCAACGTGAAGTTGAACATGAGAAGGTAAGCAACGAGATCCATGTGGGTTCGAGCTATCCGAAGAAAAGCACAAGGAACCGACGGTTCAAAAAAGAGAGGGGGTAGGACACCAAAGGAAGCTACATCAAGTCAACAACAAAAAAGCGAGCAATTCGTAACTGTCCCGGAAGTCGATGAAGCACCGGTTACAAAGAAAATGGGTAGGCCAATGAAGGGAGATAACAAATTGTCTCAACAACAACAAACCGAGCAACCACAAGTTATTCTCAAAGTCATTCCCAAAGTTGAAAATAATATTACGTCAACTCAACAAGACCTTGGTGAGCAATCCGAAGCCGTACCTAATGTTGTTGAAATGGAAGTTGCGAATAAAAGGGGAAGTCCAAGAAAGTTGGCTAGTACATCAACTCAACAACAACAACGTGACTAATCCCAAGTGTTTGTCCCCAACATTAAAAAAACACCGGTTACAAACAACGTGTGTAGACCAAGAAAGAAGTTAGTGCGTCGAGTGAACAATGCATTGTTGAGCAATCCGAAGCCGTACCTAATGTTGTTCAAGCGGTGGTTGCGAAGAAAAGGGGAAGGCCAAGAAAGTACACACTCACATCACCTTATCTACCAATTGAAAGTCTAGAGTTTGCAAAGGATGGGTTGGAGATAATAAAGTTACATAGTGGTAATACGAAGATGTAAAAGGATCCAAAACAGGTAGGCCTTATAGAAATTACCATACCAAAATAGAGGAGTACATAAGGCAACTCCCAGAGATTATTCGTGAGTATATTGTATATACGGATGATGTCGATGGAGATGAAAATTGTGGTTATCATTCCATGAGGAATCTTTGAGTCCGCGGTTGAAAAATGGATGACACCGTGCCAATATGTTAGAAAGAGGATGGCCGATCAACTTGTGAATAAGAAGAGCTTTTATATGGCATCGCTTGACTTTGTCAAAACGTTTAATGATTTGCATGCTCGTGTGATAGGGCCTGAGGAGCCGATGAAGTTCCTTCCTTTTCAATATTGGATGAGAATGCCGGTGTGTGGGCATTTAATAACGGATACATTCAACTGAGTTGTCCATTTTTTCAACGGTATTGCCTCAAAAACATTTGCACCAAAGTGACAAAAGTGTTAAGGATCTCTTAATAACATAAGAATTGTTTTGGCACACGTCAATGGCAATAATTTCATCATTGTCAAGTTAAAGGAAAATTTTCTATTGCCACCGGTTTGTCCAATGACTAAAAACAAAAACATAGTGTCAAATCACTCGGAATCATGGTTGGAGTTGTACGAGGAGAATCACCAACTTTGGGATACTTTAAAGCTATCATTCCCCCGAGAGAATTTATATATTGATATGGGTGAAAACTAGGATGTGTAATTTGGTTTTATGTGGATGATAATCACAACTTTTTGGAGTTACAATTGTAATAATCATATGACTTTTTGATATTTTGAACAATGAACTTTCAAAGTTTGCAACAACATGTTTCTGTAAATTAAATCGTGGGTGCTAACATAAAAAATGGCATCTGTACAATGCCGCAACAGGTTGCTAGAATTGTGTTGATCCAGTCAACAATGTTGGAAGCCTGTCATATTATAGGTTCTTGGGATGCAGGTTTCCGGCATTGTATAAAACTTATTATTCAATGTCGGCAACCATACACAAATCTTTATTCCAGAAAATAATAGACTAACGGCATTCTTAAGAGAAAGTCGATCATGCCTACATGTTATAAAATTTATACAGATAAAATTAAACTAATGTTCTTACTTGACATATGTTCTTAAATTGTTCTAGACTGACATAGTGATTAAAGAACTAATTAAACATAGTCAACCTTAATAACTAAAACATGTTCTTAAATAGAGTTGCAAACAAACACCCATTCTAAATTGTTGAAAACCTAATTACTTTAAAGGAAACACTAATAAACAACTTCTATCACTTGGTCCTACGCTTCTTGTTGACAGGCTTCTTCCTTTCCCCAAACAATTCTTTAGCATTTGGATCTTAAATTTTGTCTATATTTTCCTCGACTTCCTTCATTTCATCCGGGGTCAAAACCTTTCCTTTCTTGTTCTTGCAACTAAACATCCTCCCCAACTTGCCTAGTCGCCTCCTCTATAGTCATAAACAATTATTCAATATGTACTTTTTTAAGTTTCCTATGTATTGAATGCATAAGCAATATAGAAGAACTACGTACCAGTAATATAAGGAGTTGCTGAAGTCCGGTAATAGTATGTTCAGGAGTTGGTGCCGGTAATAGTAGCCATCCCTATCCAGCAAAATTTGTGGCTCCCTTTCCCTCCAATGATGCGGAAGTGGTACTGGGTTGTATGCTACCAGAGTATGAGTCTCATGTGGTTGGAAGCGAGGAAAATCATGAGAGAATTTCTTGGACGACGTCTCCGCAACACATTTTTGCTTATACCCAAGTTGTCGCATTACGCGACGAGGATAGTACATAGCATATGCTTTTGGATGAAACAACGGTCCATTGTAAAATGCAATGTTATCACGCCTCATAAATTGAACCCCTATTTCATTCTTGTATGGGTCAAACACAACCTCCTTGGGGGTCATCGCGTCCAATTTCAGTCTCATCTCTACCAATAAACGATGGGTTTTAGGCTTCGGTCCACTACTGAACTCGTATAACTGAGCATGAGGCTGATGTGGTTGCCAATTTCCCTTTTTGGTCAACCCCCCATGATTCTCGAACAATGATGGCATGTTTTTATATGCCCACACCTAATCCCAGACACAATAGAATTTATAAGAAACAAAATATTCAAAAACTAACATTTATATAGTAACACACGGAACATTACCTAGAGCAGAGTGAAATTCCCACCAAATTAGCATGTCCTTAGAATCTTTACGCATCTCCGCAAAAAAATGTGCCAAGAAAGCGGTGCCCCATGAATACTCATGAACCTTATCCAACGGGTCTTAGAGTTGGAGGAAGTTAACACTCACTCTATTTCCACTTGTGTCTGGAAATACCTTAGTTCCCAAGAGGAATAACAAATACACAGCCGCAGTATGAGGAATTTGTTCGGGATTCCAGACATCTCTCCCTTCCTTCAGCCTTGTACTGCCGAATCAATCTTTGAGCTTAACGAGTTTGATTGTCTTTGTCATGGATGACGAGGACTTGTACAACCTTGCTAGGGACGTTTCCTTGTCCCACCCAAACAACTTCTTATTCGGAAAATATATCTTCGCCCATTCTAGGTCTCGACAGTTATCTCCCTCAAAAATAGCTTTCCCATTAATCTCTAGACCCAATGTTTGTTGAACATCTTCAGGGATCAAAGTCATCTCCCCGAAAGGAAAATGCATGGTGTCAGTTTCACCATAAAACCTCTTCATGAAGCAATCCACAGTAGATGAATCATACTCCACCCAATTTTCGATCACAGGATACAACCCACATGCTCTACTATTGCTTTAACATCTTCACATTCTTCTTCCAAATTCGAGGTATCCATGGATTGATGACGGGAAAGACGTACGGCTTTTTTGTGATCCTATAAAAACAACAGGATACAAACATAAATTTTCTTCATCATAAATAAATAAGTAATAATAAGATGGAAAGACGTCTTACATAAGTTGAATATATTGTGCACGCACAAGAATCCTTATAGCCAAATAAGAGTTGCGGCTCTACCGGTTCACCCCGTTCTTTACCGTCATCACCTTTTAGTATCATGTCATCTTTATAAGGAAGGTGGCATGGGGCCTTTGTTTCTTGGTCCTAGCCTTGAACATCACCTTGTCTCGGTCCTTGTACCACCCCTTTTACTCTTTCACCCTCATCTCTCGATGACCTTTTCTTTAACTTGGTTCAACATCTACTTCTTCCTCGTCTTCCCTCTCAACATTTGTTCCATCCGTATTTTCCCGGATCGTGATTGTATTATGGTTCCTTGGAGGGCTGCGACGTCGAGGAGGTGTGGTCTCAGGATCTACTTCATCAACAACTTTCTTCTTTCCTTTTTTGATTTCCCTTGCTTTAGACCTATATAACAAAAAGAGACACATACATCAACCATTTAAAAAAAACACCAAATGAAAGCATTGCTGGCATAAAATACCAACTGTCGACAATGCCGTCAAAGGTGTAGGTGTTGAACTTTAGTAATAAAGAATGCCGACTCTTTTAAAATATTACACAAAAAAATAAATGTGTTTTTAAGTACATGCCGGCATTGAAAGTTGATATATAAACCATGCCGGCACTAAAGAAATTTAATACAGAAACAACATCAAAATTGTAAGGCTCCGTCGGAATTGAAAATAAACAAACACAATTGTGCCAGCTTGAGAAGTGACGGCATAGATTTTTTCCACCCTTCTATGCCGGAAGTAAATGCAATATACAGATCCAAGTTCAGCATCTCTACCGGCATGGTATTCATGTTATCGAAAGCGTCAACAACTAATACCGGCATGGTATTCATCTAAAAACCATGCCGAAAGTAGTTTTTAACTAAAAAATTTCAGTTACAATTAAAAAAAAAAGTGACTTTTCTAGTATAATGGAAGCAATAAACATGCTTAAATCGATTATGGGTATCAGTTCCGCTCGTTCTTCTTGTTCAAGAGCGATTTGTTGTATCCTTTGTTGGTGAACTTGTTGCACTTTTGATTTCGATGTTGCTTCAGCCGCTTTCAGATCAGATTTGGATGTTTCGGTTTGTTTACGACGACTCATTTTTTTTGAGTCGAAAATTCGACGATGGAATTGGGGGAGAAGATGAAGAGAAGATGGAAAGAATGGGGGATATGAAAAGAGGATTTTAGGTTAGTATATATATGAATTAAAGGGCACAAAAGTAATTTCGGTAATCTTTAGTTTATTTCCAGGGTAGTTTAGCACTTTCGCATCCAAAAAACACCCCTTAGCAAGCTTCATTGGATGGGCATAATGATTCATATCTCCCAATTAATTTGAGTATCCTCCAATTGCGCGTTAAAAAAAAAACTAACTAAATCACGCAAAGCAAACTGAGATTTGATCTTCTTTTTTTTGGTTTCTACTTCAGTATAAAAATACTTTATATATTGGAGGTTATTTCTGGTATTATCAATTTAATTAAAAAATTGATGATGTCAACATTGCAGAAAATTCAAAATTTGACCCAAAAATGATAATTTGGGCCTACAAACAAAATCTAAAAGTATGGAGTTGATAGTGAAGGATCCATTTTGTTAGGTCTCTTAATATTGAACCCATATAACAAGGGGGTTTACAATATCTTTGAACTCATTGAAAGATCAAAGACAGGGACGATGCTGCAAACTGATCTCAGTAGAACTCCACCAAGAGTTTACGTCATGATGGACTTGGAGAAACCATTCATGCCTGGTATCCTGTTAAATATTGCCAAAGGGGTTTGGGTACAGTTTGCTTATGAAAATATACCTTTACTATGTTTTTTATGTGGTTTCCCAGGACATGCTTTCAAAGACTGCACTAGCTTTCTTGATGTGGAACAATCCTTGAGAAGCTCTAAGTTTGCAAACTACCCGTATGGCAGACTCAACATAAAAATCAAAGTATCGTTCACCAAAAGCCAGAAATTAGAACACATGCAAGAAACCAAACCGCAAAAATTTTGCATCGAAGAATCGTCATCAAAAACATCTCAAATGGATACAGGGCTTAAATATCAGGAACAAGAGATCCCAGCTTCAACTTCAACTAGAAAAACTCAGATACATGGTCCGGCGACTGCTAGGGTTAACGATTCCATAGTTAACTCGGTGACGAGCCATTTATCGGAGGAGATGACCTGACGATGACTAGTTTAGAACCCGGTTAAAAAGCCGACCACCACTGACAATGCAAATACTACAAGCCAGCAACCACAACCGCTCACTCAGAAGAATAAAGAATGTACCTCTGAAAAAGCTGAAAAGAGAGAAACTGTACCTGTTAGGGATGTCGGCACAAAATAATCTGGCCTGAGACTACACCTGTCCACGTCATTAATTCCACCTAACAGTTCAGCCAGGTTCACCACCCATGTGGCAGAATACATCAGCGTAAGGGCTCAAGACTCACATCAATTGCAGAAAGGTAAGGCAAAGGCCCGGTAAGATGCAGAACACATGGGCTTCTGATACTGAAGTTCAGCAAACAAAACCACCTGCTAACCCAAATCCATGCCCGAAGGCAAAACCCGGTATTGATAGAATGCTAGCATTCTTTACACCTGAATACACAAAAGGTCCTAATTGTTTTTTTTTTTACAGTGCAGAGATGCAAAGTTCAATTTGCAGGTACATAACATCGACGACAAGCCAGAGGTGATTGTCACACATAATGCAAGACCAGATGAACGATATCACTCTCTCAAACCATTGCACACATACAAAAGGAGAACCTTCAAGCCACCAACAAAGTTACCATTACACCTTGATTTGCCAAATACTCCAAAATTTGCAGCACAACCACCACCTGCCAAAGTAAGGAAGTATGTGTCGATAGCTGACCTTGAACAACATACTGAGAAAATGGTCCAGCTCAATTTGAAGTGCCGACAACCAGGATTAATAAGCAATGATCTACAAGAATTTCCAAACAGTTTCACTCACTAACAATAACTACATTAGCAGAGACAGTCCCTGTAGCACCACCAACAACATCTATATCTACTGCTCTCAACAACAATAATACAAGTGCCCGAAGAACCAAAACATCCTGGCACATTTCCCTGAATGAAGAGATTTGTGAAACAACTTACCACTACTATGAGCGAGCTATTGGCCGAGGCCAACACTCGCAGGCCAAATGAGTTACCTAGCTTGGAATTGTCAGGGTGCGCGCACCCCCTTGACAGTTTCAAAATTGCGTGAGTTAACACGCAAGTTTAAGCCAGTTTTTTTTTTTGTCGGAGACGTTGTCAAATGCTAGTTACATGTTTGTGCTTCAAAACACTATAGGATTTCCAAAAGTTTTTTTCAATTCCATGTACGAGACATAGGGGTGGCCTCTTCCTGATGTGAACATCCCACCTCAATGTATTCGTGTTAGTAGCTAATCAAAGTTTGCTTCATGTGTACATCTGTCCTTTATAATCTCATTCCCAACCTTGGCTTTTCACCGGAATCTATGGACCACCCCAACCAGCTGCAGGATGGGATTTATGGCAAAACTTCAACAATATCATCACAACTCCAAATATACCATAGCTTCTGATGGGTGACTTTAATTAAGTGATAACACAAGATGAAAAGAAATGAGGTAGACCTGTTATAACTACTCAGGCCAAACACTTCAACCACTTCATCAACACAAACGGCCTCATTGATTTGGGATACCAGGGAGACCCCTATACTTGGTCGAATAAACAAACATATACAAGTTTCATCATGGAATGTCTTGACAGAGGAATGGCTTCACAACAATGGGTGGATTTGCACCCACATGCCTTAGTTAGACACCTACCAGGACTGGGATCTGATCACGCACCTCTATTACTGCAAGAGAAAGCTATGACAAGAGTTACAGGAAGGAACTTTCGCATAGAACATTTATGGTTCTTACACCCCCAAATGAAAGACATTGTTATAGCTGCTTGGCAATGAGATGGTGCAGAGGATGTGGCCCGTAATCTACAACTAAAAATGGCAAACACAGCTAAGGAACTTCAAGCATGGCACAAACAAACATTTGTCCACCTGCCAACATTACTGAAGGAAGCTGAATTTGAGATTCAATTAACACAGGCAAAATGTGCCAACACAAATTATGTTGAGCTAATGTTTTGGTTGCAACATGAGAAAGAGACATGTAATTCACACTTGATGTTACAACACTGCCATGACACCTACTGGAAACAACGTTCGAGAATAGATTGGCTGAAGAATGGGGACTTAAACACAATTTTTTTCCACACAAAGGCAACCATTCACAAAAGGATAAATCATATCCACCAACTATAAGTGGACAATGTCGTCTGGGTGGACAACCAAAAAGCCATAGCACACATGCTGGTTAAACATTTTAAAAACCAATACAAGGCACCACCAACGACAATTGATATGGAGCTGTTCAATTGGGCAACCGGAACTCTCAGACAACCAATGCATTGGACTCACTAGACTCTCTTCGGTGGAAGAAATTCATAAAGCATTATTGAGCATTTGGATCGGAAAAAGCACCTGGGCCAGATGGATATACAAGTACGTTTTTTTAAAGTATATTGGGAAACAACAAGTGCACAAATTATTGATCTAGTTCATAACTTCTTCGAGAATACTGAATTAGACAAAACATTTAACCACACCAATATCACTTTGATCCCAAAAACCAATAATCCCACCAAACCAAATCATTTTAGACCAATTGAATTATGCAATGTGGTCTATAAAATCATATCTAAACTGTTGGTTGATAGACTAAGGACAATCTTGCAACATATCATCAGTCCTTATCGGAATGCCTTTCTACCTAATCGAGCAATTCACGACAATATAGCCATTGCCATGGAAATCTTCCACCATATCAGAACCACCCCACCAACTTAAAAAACTGAAAATCGCCTTGAAACTGGACATTCAAAAGGCATACAACAACATTGATTGTGGTTTTGTCAAACAAACACTGGTGTCTTTAGGATTCCCCAACAAATTCATAGAATAAGTTATGATATGTATAACATCAGTTACATATGCAGTGAAAGTTAATGGAATCCCTCATGGCGACAATCAACCACAAAGAGGATTGAGACAGAGAGACCCACCATCCCCGTATATTTTCATTTTGTGTACAGAGATTTTATCTTCCAATTTGGCGAGGCTAAAATCTCAAGGAAAACTAAAAGGTCTAAAAATCTCAACACAGGCTCCACCAATCCTGCGCCTGATGTATGCGGATGATCTCCTCATATCTTGCTCGGCAGACCAAGTAACTTGTGACCACCTAAATGCAATCTTACACTCCTACTCCTCCTCAGCTGGACATAAGATAAACACCCAGAAATCAATCATCATCCACCAACCAAAAACAACAGTACAACAACGGGACTGGCTAGCTCGCACCTTCAATATCAAGACCACTCATAACCTACCAACATACCTGGGAGTGAATTTTAAGCAAGGTAGGAACTCAGCGCAAATCTATGCTCAGCTACTTCAAATATTAGAGGGGAAAGCAAAAGGCTGGATGACCAAGTGCCTCAACCAAGCTAGTAGAAGGATACTCATCAACACATCTCTAATTCCCACTGCAAATCATATCATGCATACCCAGTTACTGCCAATCCATGTACACCACAAAATTTATAAGATTGCACGGAACTTCTTCTGGGGCCATTACAAAGACACAAGAAACTCCACACTTTTGGATCGGATAAAGCTAACATCCCCGTCAGTCAGGGTGGGCTTGACATCCGGGAATCGAAAAAACACAACTATGCTCCGCTAGGGAAAAGAGTTTGGCAGCTTCATGCTAGACCGATGATAGACGCATTTATGTGTCTATTTTCATCTCTTTTATGTATAGTGTTAGTACACATTTTTGTACTAATTTTGGTATTTTATCCCTTGTAGGTGTATTTTGGAGGAATAGGCTTTTGCGGGAAAATTGGCTCGAAAAGTTGCTAAAGGCTCCTGGGAGGACATTTGCTATTCGGACTCTCACCTTGGATAAGGGGTAACCCATTTCCGGGCAGCTGCTAAGCACAGACCGGGTTTGGATAAGGGGAGGTCATCCCCTTCGTTTGAAAATTCGTTTTGGCGGGAAAAAAAAAAGTCACCTGCGTAACTTCCTGGCAAGTTTTGGATTGATTTTTGGAAGTGTTTTATCGTGATTCAATTGCCAAAATAAGTTGGGATGGACTTGAATGGAGTAAACAAGGTTGGTACATCTGTTTATATCGATTAGAATGGGCTGAATGATCGGGTTTTGATAAAACAGGAAAAATAAAAATAAAAATGGAAACAGACAAAAGTTTCGAATTATATTTAGAAGTTACATGCTATATTTTGCAAGGATTTGTCTGTAGAAGAATAAGAGGATAGTTTGGATAATTCAGGAAGGAGGTGAAGTGATTAAACAGGTTAGAAATAACAAAAATTGGCCGAGAAAAAAAAATTATTTTTGGGAAGAAAAAAAGAGATTTTGATCGAGTTTAAACCGAGCTGTGAGGTATATATAAGCTCTAGAGAGGCTAAGGAAGGGTTACGAACACTTTGGAGAAGTTTAGAGCCTTAGAAAAGCGAAAAAAAATCAACTGGAGTCAAGTTCAGAAATTTTTCTGCTGCCGCGAAGAAGAAGAACACGAAGAACATAAGACCCTCAGAGTCAGTTGCAGAGACAGACTTATTTTCAGTGACAACGATTTACGGTCGCATATTCCTGCAGTCACCGAAGCTTTTCAGCAACAATTCCGACTTCTGTTTTAGACCTTCAGCAACTGCAGAATCCGCTGTTTTAACACTTTTCTCCCTTTTAATCAACTTTTGAGCCATAAACATGTATTTTGAGATTATGATTAATATGAGGAGCTAAACCCCATTGCTGAGGCGATAGAGGAAGCTATTTTTCCAACAAAAAGTGGTATATTCTATTTTATTTATTTTATTGCAATTATTTAATGATTATTTGCCTTGATTGAAAATTGTTTGAGTGATTTTTATTGAGCAATTGTTATTTCTTTTGATAGAGCATTCTTGGACCTAGGTTTTTGATGTTTTATGCTTCGGATTTACACTTGTTATTTTGAAAATCTACATGTTGCATTAGTTTAGAATCAAATTGAACGAGAGAATTGCATGAATATAAATACTAGATTAAATCACTTTGAACTTGGAAATTAGTGGAATCTCAGCCTCAGTGTTCTTTTATTATTGATATCAACTTTGTCAGTGTTTGCTATAATTTTCAGTGATTTTTCTGTTTAGTTTTGAATTTAAGTCTAAAGTTATCCTTCACAAGTTCGAGAATCGAATCCTATTACCACCACTTTCACTACAATTAAAACTCACATCAACCGACAACTCTATGTAACATCTGGTACACAACTAAATATCTACCCAACAAGGCTGTCTTTCCGAAAATCTCGAAAACCATTGATTCAGCCAACTCGTCATGGAAAAACATTTGCAAGGTTGCCGTTTTTGTGCAGGAAAACTACTCGATCCAGATTGGGGATGGAAGAACTACCAGGATCAAAGAAAAATGGATATCAAGGCACATAAATATAACAACTACAGGAGATGCAAGCAATAATCTGGTTAGTTCTCTAAATTGAACCACATGCTTTTAACTGGAATGTCAATTTGCTCTTGCAGCACTTCCCACCAACTATTGTTAACTCAATCAGAAGCATCCACATTCCAAACCCATCCACACCAGATGAGCCAATTTGGCCGCATTCAAAATCGGGGCACTACACGGCCAAAAGTGGTTTTTAATCAATACCGAAAACACAAACATTGACCCAACAATTGCTGATCAATGCAAGGAAATTTGGAAGCCGATTGCCCGCCAAAGATAAAACTCTTCATATGGAAAGTTGGCCACAATGGTGTGCCAACTTTCGAAATACTTCATGTACGGAACATAACAAACAATAATTTGTGTCCAATCTGTAATAATGTCTCATAATCAGCGCAACATTGTTTGTTTGAATTCCCGCGGGAGCAACACACTTGGGAACTTATGTGCCAACATCTGAGAAGCGGGGCTGACAATAATCCCTACAATAGTCTCCAGCTACCACCACACCCGGCTCCAAACATCATATGCAATACAACAACCACCCAACATAGTGGCAGCATCCATCAACAACAACATGTGGAAGCTCACCTCATGCTCAAAGCGGTAACCAAATTCAGGTACCCAAAAACTTCGTAGAGTTCATAAACCTAGCAGCACACAAAAAATATTTCACTCTATATTGCCATACATTGTGGATGATATGGTTGGTTAGAAATGGAACGGTGTACAAAAGACTACATCAAACAGCACAACAAATTTTCCAAATAGCCTTGGTATTAGATCAAGAATACAATTGGGCACAAAAGCACAACCTTCACACCCAAGGGCAAACTCAGAGCCACTAAGGAGGCCAACCCACCACAAAAAACAAAAAAATAATATGGGTCAAATGGATACCGCCACCGCTGAACTAGATGAAGATCAACACCAACGGGGCAAGCAGAGGACAACCGGGAGGAGAACCAGACATGGCTAGTGCAGGATGGATTTGTAGAAATTCACATGGTTCAACAATCATGGCAATGATGGCACCAATCGGAATTACCACGGCATTGGTGGCAGAGACTTGGGCAATATTATTGGCAGTTAAAATGGCTTTCACTAAAGGATGAAACCATATCCGTTTCGAGACGGACTCAACCGCCTTAGTAAGTTTAATCAAGCATGGCGACATCGAGGTGCCGTGGATCATTCATAAAATGATTAAGGAAATTAATCAACATCTGCAACAAATACCTGAATACACACTCACAAACATATACAGAGAGGCGAACCAGGCGGCCGATGGACTGGCGAATTATGCGATAGACAAACAACTATAAATAGGAAGCAGTACTGATACTTTTACTTGGGACGACTCATGTCCAACCTTCCTAAATGTAACTGTAATGAATGATTTAGGCCGGTTCCTATGGGTATAGCAAACTGGCCAGTTTGCCAGTTTTGCACCCACTATGGAGCTGGTCAGGTCGAGTCCCTACCGAGCGGTGGAGTCTCGACCGGGCGATCCAGTCTTGACCGGGCGATCTATACTAGATCGCCGGCGGTCTAAACTCCACCGCTAAATAGTTTTGTATTATTTTAAAACTTCTCCTCTCCTACTTTTTCTTATTTTAATATTACTTTTACTTCATACGGGTCCCACCAAATATATTAAAACCTTATAAATACCCCACATATACACACAAACAATATTTTTATTGACAAGGGTTCCACTTATCATATCAAATATATTATTTTATCTAAGATTTGCCAGTTTTACCTAATATTTGCCAGTTTTCCCATAGTGGAAGAAAGGATTTGGCATGGCAAATCCGTTTTCATTTATGTGAGATTTAGCGGGCTTTTGTACTCTAGAGAAGTTTCCATTTAGTATTTAGTAAAAATAACTTCTCCTTTATAAAAAAAAACAACTTATGGCATGTCCCACTTACAAAAGCCCCATAGGAAACTTTTAGGGGCTTATTAATAAAATGACCAATTTTTTGAACAATAATTAAAAAACCGGCCGTTTTTTTAAATCTTTATATAAAGTAGCGGCGTTCGACATTTTCCATCCCGTACGGAAGATGGCAGTTATGTGTCGCTTATTTAGTCCATTAAAAAGACATACAGGTCCCTGCAGATACTAATGAGTTGAACCATGTTAAATGACCGAGTTGCACTGTTCATCATCTTCTTCCCAAATTATGGAACATGTTCTTCCCTGAATTGAAACCAGTGGATTGAACAACATTAAGAATCCTAATTAACCAAACTATGCAAATCAGTTTGAAAATTGAAGATGAAGATAAATCAAAAACTAAAAGACCCAAATTTTCATTTCAACTATTGTTATGCATCTTTATCCAGTATTCATAATCATCATGTGTTCATCTTCATCCATTGTTACAAAATTTTAAGTGAATACGAATTAAAATATTAATTAGTCCAGTAATGGATTAAATTCAGAAAACCCCCAATTTCTCAAGAACCCTAATTAATATAACATTCAGAAAATCCTAATTCATGAAATTAAGTTCAAGCAAATATATATAAGATGAATTAACACAAACCCATTTTCTCAAATTGAGTTAATTTAACTGCAAAATCATCAAATCATAAAACGCAACTATCTGCATAATAAGAGATTTAAGAACAATAGACAAAGAGACTAAGAACACAGTTGAGACAAAGAGCTCAATGTGATAAATTAGTTTATCATAAAGATCAGCAAAAGCACTTGAAAATCAATCAACATCATCACCACGCAAACCATCAAAATCAACTCTCTTCTTCATCTTCCGTCGTCTTTTTCTGCAGTAACAATCAACTGTTTTCTTCATCTCCTTTATTCTTCAACCTACCTCAAGTCAAACCAAATTACACAGAGAAATCGCTACCACTAAACACAAAAAACTAAGGATAAAATGAAAAGAAATCGAGAAGGAGAAGAGAAAACATGAGCGGCGGTTTCTCTGGATCTCTTTTTCGTCTCAAAATATGTTAGGGTTTGTAAGGTTAAGTCTTTAAGGGTAGGCTAGTAATTTGAACATAATAAATGGACCAAATCAAGGTGACTCTGCTTCTTCTTCTTCTTTTCCTTCTCTCTTTTCTTTCTTTATATGCTTTATGTTGGATTTATGAGAAGTAACTAATTGTGCTTTGTCTGTGTATTTTTCTAGGGTTTTAAAAATGTCAATTCCTTATACTACTTCTGCTTCTCGTCCAGCTTTCGAAATATATAGAGACTTCAGAAACAAGTATGAAGAAGACGATTTGGGGGATGGAAACATATATCCACACCAAACACTACAGTCAGGAAGAATTGATGATGAACCAGCGGCATCTTATATCATTCTCGTTCAAGGACCTCCCAATGTCAGTGAGAATTAGTCATAATTCTTCATGATTTTTTTTTTTTTTTTTTAGTAACAAGTACTTCAGATTAAGGTTAATCATTTGTGTGTGTTGTAGGTTGGGAAATCCCTGCTGATTAAATCTCTAGTCAAGTATTTTAATAAGGAACAACATATTATGAATGATATCGGAGGCCCCATCACCGTCATAACTGGTTGTTGTTGTAATATGAATTATCTGCTTACTGATTAGTTCCCTGATTTCGTAGGTAGGCAGATAACTTATGCTGCCTGAAATCTTGTTTTGTATTGTAGGTAAAAAAACAAGGCTACAGTTTGTGGAGTGCCCTGAAGAAATTAATGCCATGATTGATGCTGCAAAGTATGCTGATGATGTGTTGTTACTTGTTGATGCAAGTTATGGGTTTGAAGCGGTAGGTTAGTTACTTTCTATATGTCTACAAATACATTGCGGCGAATCAATTTGTATGACGATTGCTTTTGTTGATTTCAGGAAACATTTGAGTTTCTTAACCTTTTACAAGTGCACGGCTTTCCAAAGGTTATGGGTGTTCTTACACATCTTGACGAGTTCAAAGATAAAAAACAACTCAAGGAAACTAAAAAGCGTCTCCAGGATCATTTCCGGACTGAAATATATCAAGGAGCAACAGTATACAATCTATCTGGTCTTGGTCATGACGGCTTGTAAGTTTCTTTTGATTCATATTGCAAAGTCACTTCTTGTAATCCATGTGCCTATTTTATAACATTTACTCATTTGATGGTAACGTTTGCACTTACGTTAAATCTGACGAACGCTCTGTCTCAGATTTTTATCCACTCTATGATTATAACAGGACTCTATGATTATAACAGGTATAAAATGCGGGAAGTACAAAAACTGGCAGAAGACGTATCAATGCTTCAATCCATTCCCTCGTCATGGCGAGCCGCACATCCTTATGTGTTGGTAGATCGTTTTGAAGACAATACTCCTCTGGACGAAGTGCACAAGGATGCAAATTGCAAGAGAAACATAAGTCTTTATGGTTATCTTCGAGGTTGTAATATTAAGAGTGGAGCTAAGGTACTTCCTTTTACTAGGTTATTGCGAGTTTCTCGAATCATAATATTTTTCATCCATGCAACGTCATATAGTCCATTATTTCTAGGAATTAGAGATTCCGTTTATGAACCTACTCTTGTGTAGTTACCTTGTCAAACATGAAATATTATATCATAATGCATTTGATTTGATTGTCAGATTTTTAATAAGAATATTTATAGACGTCTTATGGGTATGTTTCATAGTTTGTACTTTGTACCAATAAACTTGGTTAGCTTTCAAATAAAACTCGTGTAAAAACCAAAGAATGAGAACACAAAAATTACAGGCAAATTCCTTTCTGGTGTTTGCTTATAGAAACAAGCCCGGGTGACTTTACCGCATGTCTTCTACTGTGCTGCCATAGACTAGATTATCTGCCTTGATGTTAGGTATATCAGTATATTGCTGGGCCTTAGGTGGTCTCCCTCTCTCTCTTGTGGTGCTTTTATTCACTTATTTGTTAAGTTGTTTTTGTAAATTTTGGATGTTTAGCATGTTATGGGTAACAGTTTTTAGTGAATATTTCCATCACAAGTACTGCTAGCTTTTCATTTGCTTAAACTACAAATGACAGTTCCCAAACCTTAGATGACTCTTTTGTGCAACATTCAGGGAACGGACAAAAGAAACTCTTGCAAAGGAAAGAGGATACTTGTTGTCTTGCTTAAACTACAACTGATCCTTTCCCTTTATCTTCTAGCACAGGCTTCACTTGCGTTTTTATCCACCAAACTGACTTAAGGTTTGTCACGCCAGGTACATATTGTTGGTGCTGGTGATTTTCGTTTAGCTAGTGTTACTAGCTCAACTGATCCCTTCCCTTTATCTTCTGAGATGGAAGAAGAAAATGATCATGTTGATCTGACCCACATGGAGATCGAAAGTTTTAGAACAGGGACTTATGTAAGGTTGGATGTTCGTAACGTCCCTTTCCGGATGTTTGAGAATTTCAATCCTTGTCATCCGATTCTCGTTGGAGGTATTAGTCTTGAAGAGGAAAATGTTGGTTATATGCAGGTTATGCCTCTTCTACTTTATTTTTCTAATTTGAAGTATTTTTTTTTTTAAATTTTCACCCATCAATTGTATAATTAGATACTTAGACATGTCACATAATAATGAAAGAGCTTTTATTCGAAGTTTGAGAATGTTTTGATAGGCAGACATTTATGCCTGTTTCCTACTAACTCAACTGAATCTATTTGCCAGCCTTAACTGTGACTTTTTTGTTCTTCCAGGCGGGGCTTAAGCGGCATGAGTGGCATATGAAACTGTTGAAGTCAAGAGATCCAATCACTGTGTCAGCTTGTTGGAGACGTTACCAGACAAAACCTATTTATGCCATGGAAAGTGACGATATACGGCTTCTGAAGTTCACTCCCGAACATAATCACTGTCTTGCTATGTTTTGGGGCCCTCTTGCACCTCCCCTTACCAGAATTGCTGTTGTGCAGAGTAATAAGGTCTGATCTATTCCACTAAGACTTGATACTTGTATAATCTGTATTGCAATGAGAAAGGGCATTTCAATATTATAAGTTAAGGAACCAACCATATGTCTAAGGTCATATAACCTGTCCTTGATTCCCAGAAATCATCTAGACAAATGGCAGAAAGAAAAGAATGACTTTCCTGAGATTTTTAATTTCTTTTGCAGTTTGTTTGCCATCTATAATAGTTTGGTGAATGTAACTAGCATGTTACTTATTTGGCTTTCTAGTAACAAGCCACCTTCAATTTTCTAATCTGAGGATGCGATTTGATGGTGTGCTGCTCAATATTGTGGATTTGCTAATATCTAGTATTCTTATTGTTTGTGAATGATTTGCATTTTGAATCAGGAAGCGTTTCGGATAGCAGCGAAGGCTATCGTTCTTGACCCCAAGCCTGGCATGAAGATAATGAAAGAAAGCAAGCAGAAAGGAACTCCTCTTAAACTCTCCAAGAAGAGGACTGCTCTTGTTAATTTTACACCAGAGACTGAAGTTTCTAAGTACAAAGGTGCCCTTATTTGGACTTTGAGTGGAATTCGGGGGCAGATTAATGAGGTTTGTGCCAAGTTTAGAAACAAAATCCTCTCTTCTGTATATGGTCTTGAGTGTTAAATATAGTTCTCTGATGCGTATCTAGATTCAAGACCCACATGTTGCATCCATTAGCTTATGTGATGCTAGAATTCATGAAATAATGGAATTTCTGTGGTCATTCGTACCTAAAGTCAATTATGTGCCGTCTTGTTTCTATGTTTTCCGCAGCTGTTTGGTGTGTTTGGGTTGGCATGAACTGTTTCTCCTAGTGTATGTCTGAATTGTATACCCTCTTCTGTTGATGAGTTGATCTTTTCTTGTCTTATCGGGAGCTCCAGCATTCGTGTGAACTTTTGTTCTTTGTGTTTCTAATGTTATTGGTATTGGGCAGGCGGCAAAAAGAGAGGGGATCGCTAAATGCACATTTAAGTGCAGAATTAGTATGAGTGATATTGTTTTCATGCGTGTGGCGTCAAGTTGAGGTTCCTCGCTTCTTCAACCTATCGACCACACTGGAACCGTGCGATTCTATTGTTCCTGTTAACAAGGATTCACTCAATAAGGTTATTTCTTAATCTAACTTCAATAAGGATTCACTTAGTAATCTTCACGAATTGTATGTTCCATGCCCATGTCTGACTTCTCTTTTGTCGAAAATCTCAGGATGACCCTGCTCAGAGGCGGGTTGAACTTAAACAACGTCGTTGTGTGAAGATTATTGACGGGGAGCCTTGTCTGTATACATGTTCAAATCCTCTAACTGTCCTCTATGACCTTAAGTATATGGTATGAGCTCCTTGGCTGTTTCAGCTCCATTCGATAATCGCCTGTCCAAATTCTCAGTGCCTGTTAAAATAGTCAAACTTGATAATATTTGCTGGGTTTATCTGATAGATAATTCATATTACCTATATTACTTATATGAGAGTATAATGCGGAGGTATGGTTCTTATGATCCTTCTAGGTAAAAGATTTTGCACTGTTGAACTTTCTGCAATTCCTTGTACATGCTGCCTGCTATTGATATTTGATACTGCTAGTCAGTAGGTAGTTGTAGAATGAGGTATTGTTTGAGAATTATCAGAGTGAGGAAAACATCCTCACCAGATGTCAGGTGTCGATGATTTTTACGTGTCCCCTTAACGTAGAGTACAAAATTTGATTCGTATCTTTATCGCTTTACTTCTGACAATGGCTAGTGGTGCGGCCTCTGCATGATTGCAGCTGATTCTGTTAATGTGGTGTTCATTTTCTGCAGAATAAAAATAAGGAGAGGAAAATCAAGAAGAAGAAAAATGAGGTGATATCCGAGGAAGAGCAGAAAGCATATGAATGAGGAGCAGAAATGTTTAAAAGACACCGAGAGGAGGATGAGAAAGCATTTACGAGCGGTGTTCCTATGATGGTCTTAGAGGATTGGGATTGAGTAAAGGATGCCAATGAGATAGTGGGATATGTTCCTAAGATGAAAACTCTCTTATACTGCGTTTTGGTGTGTTACCATTCAGCGGAAGGATCTTGGTATTGATCCAACTACAGCAAAAGGTTATGACCGTTAACCTGCAAAAGATGAAATTGTCTGAAATTTCCAAGTAATGAGGATTGTGATACCACAGATGATAAGAGAGATGATGATCCCAAATGCTAAGAAAGTGAACCTGAAGGTAATGTCTCAAAAGCTCATTTTTTTAGTTTTTATTTTGTGTTTTCTTACTATCTCTTTTTCTGACCTTAGTGGTTCTATTGGATCAGGTTGAGGACACTACAAATGGATAATACTACAATTCGTGCTCTCATCCATCAATCGAGTAATTGGCAGAAAACTTGAAGAACAAAATGCAGAAATAGAGCTGGGTAATTCTTTTTGTTGTTTATGGTTCCTATAAAAGTAGTTGTTATAGTTTTGATAAAAATCTGATTGATAAGCATCATAGTTAAGAAGTAAAACATAGAATTTTGTCCTTGCAAGGTAACTTTGCTGTGTAGTTATGTGATATAATGTATCTAATTTGTCGTGCTAATTTAAAAGATAGTATGCATGAGTTCTGGCTCTGGGAATGGCCAATAAAACTTTCCTTGTTGTTCCATCTCAATCGTGTACTTATCGTTCCTTTATGAGTGTGTACTACTTTAAGTTTGGAGTGGACTTTTAAAGATGTTCAGGTTTATCCCTATGGTACTCCAAACGTTGTCCTGTCTTGTAATTCACCTATATTCACAGTTACTAGAAATTCTTTGAGAAATAAATATCGGATTGGTTGTTGGATACATCAAGTCTATAAATTCTTAGTCATGCACAACATTTTATGAATAATTCTCAATGGTTTAGTCTACTGTACCATCTTTGGGCCTCTCCCACTCATCAGTCATCAGACATCTGAAGGTAATAATTTTCGAGACTGTAGCGTGTCATATGATGCTTCTTGGCTTGTCATCACATCACAATAGTTTCATTTGCATCAACAGGAAGAATAACCCATACCTGCCCTGGTCGTTCCACTTCATAAAATGATTAGACATAAATAGGATTATAATCATTAAGGGGCTCAAGCTTTTAAGTGTTCTCTGAAAAAATCTTGTTGCAAGAGCTGTAGAGGTTGGGAAGGGGATCCCAATATACCATGTATTGTCCTTCAAGTTATCTTCTACTTTCACGAGCAATACAAGGTGATTAGATTCGGTGACCTCAGCCATACCCAAGTCTTCGACACGCTTTTCCAACTTTAACCTCTCCCATTCAGTTTTGCTTTTGGCCAATGAATCTGCTGCCACTTCAGTATGCGCAGAACAGATATTTTCTAAAAATACCTGCCTCCTCTCTAGCTTCTTCTCAAAACCCAAAAAAACTTTTCTCCTCCATTAAAGTTTGCTGCTCAGATCTAGTCCATTTTGGGTTAGATCTGAGCAGGTTTCTTTACTTTCTCTAGTTTTCATAAATAGTTAGTAGTCTAGGATAAATTTATTTAAGTTTTTGTTTCAATCTCCATTGCTTTTAGGAGATTTTTATGGTGTTCTTGGGGGGTGTTGCCCTTTTTGTTTGTATCTTCTCCTTTACGGAGATTCTTTATGCTCTCTCATGGAATTTCTTTGTGATCTCAATGGAGATTTTAGATGGAAGTTCAAGTGTGGAAATCAAGATTCAAGACTTTGGGCATATTACTCTCATATTTTTATGAAGATCTCTTTTTCAAGAAGAAAAAACCCTTTCAAAATGGTTGGATTATAATCCCAAAACCATTCTCTCAATCTTAGGATTGTTTGGTACTCTTGTTGGTAATTTGTTACTTCTCTTCACAAATTACTCTTTGTTAGGCCTGTTCCTATGGGGGTTGGCTAAACACCCCATTTGCCATGCCAGCTGGCCTGGCAAACTGGCCGCGCCACTATGGGAAAAAAGTTAACCGATTTGAGTCTCCACCGAACGGTTGAGACTAGACCGCTAGCGGTGGAGACTCGATCGCTAGCGATCTTCATAAAACCAGTCAGTCTTGTAACTGTCGCTTATTAAATACTGAAGTAACGGCTATTCCCCCCACGTCTCCCTATAAATTCACCCCATTCAATTCAATTTAATCACACCTCATTTTCTCATTAACTCTATCATCTTACTCTTTTGTACCTTTAATCCTCTGTTTAATTTTTATTTTCAACTAAATGGATTCTTCTGACGAACAAGTGCGTCTTCATATGGATCGATTTGAAGAACAACAACGAATATCCGTTCAGGCGTTTCAACAAATTGATGATGAGTCAGATGAAGATAAAGAACTAACCAACAATTTGCTGCAGCTATATTCATCGGGGCAAATACCTAGAGATCCAGAGCCAAGAGAAGTGTTCACAAGAAGATATACGTACCGGGGTCGGGATGAATGGCACGAGAAGCTGATGCACGATTATTTTCTTCCCGACTGTGTGTTCTCTGATGAAAATTTCCAAGGCCGATTCCGCATGCCCCGACATTTGGTGCTAAAGATTATTGTTGAGCTTTGTCAGGTAGAACCTCAATTTAATTATCAGTATGATGCACTAAATATTAGAGGTCATAGCCCTGAACAAAAGGTTACTTCGGCCTTAAGGATTCTAGGATATGGCAGACCTCCAGATTCTAATGATGGGTACCTTCGCATTGGTAAAACAACCGCATACAAGTATCTTTCGTTGTTTTGCGAAACAATGATTAATCATTTTGGTCCAACCTATTTACGAAAACCAACTGACGCGGATGTTAGAGAAATATTAAAGCAAAATCAGGAAAGGGGATTTCCCGGAATGTTGGGTAGTCTTGACTGCATGCATTGGGTATGGACCGGATGCCCTACCTATTGGGCCGGTCAGTATAAGGGTCACTACGCAAAACCAACGGTTATCCTTGAGGCTGCTGCTTCTTATGATTGTTGAATATGGCACACTTTTTTTGGTCTCCTGGGATCTCAGAACGACATAAATGTTTTACACAAATCGCCTTTGTTTGAAGATTTAAAGTATGGAATTTGTCCTCAGGTAAATTTCATTATCAACGGGAATCACCACACTCATGGTTATTATCTTGCAGATGGAATTCATCCAAAATGGTCAACTTTAATTCAATGTTACCGTCAGCCACCTGCCGGTGAAATGGGTCGTTCATACTCATATTTCAATAGTACACAAATGGAACTGAGAAAGGATGTAGAACGGGCTTTTGGAATTCTGAAACGAAAGTTCGCCATCATTTGTGGGCCTTATCGTGGTCTAAGTGCTCGTGAAATGCATAAGACTATGCTGACTTGCATCATTGTGCATAACATGGTAATTTAGGAAACTCATCATAATAAGAATTGGACTAACCATCAAGATGAAGACTTAAGGCCTGAGATTATACCAGCAAGGAACTATGCGCAAATGACTAGTCATATTGAGAACATAACTCTGTATAACAGGTTAAGGGAAGATCTCATAGCGAATATGTGGGCTGAGTTTGGAAGAGATGAAAGACGAATTGAGTAGTGTTGTCAAGTTTAGTTGTTTAAGTTTCATTTGTCATTTCATAGTTTTGTTTTGAAGTTGTTTAATTGTTTAAGTTTCATTTGTTGTTTCATAGTTTTGTTTTGAAGCTGTTTAAGTTTAATTTTTTTTTAACGGTCATTATAAATAGCGGTCTAGACTTAATCGCTAGCGGTCTAGACTCAATCGCCAATAATCCTTATATATATACCTTCACTTCATCCATTTCAAAACCACACCTTCACTTCTCTACAAAAACTTCTCTACTTTCTGGGTAATTTATGGATGATTCTAGATTTACTGAAGATGAAGATTTATCTCTTTGTAGAAACTATGTAATATACTACCTGAAGAGAGGTGAAGAACGACGGATGAACGGTTTACCTAGTATGAGTTATTTGGGTAAAATTCATGATGCCTTCTGCACAGAGACATGTAATCCTCATAAACGGGATTGTGCTGCTTTGTTTTTCCGATTCATGACTATCAAAAAAGATCTTGTGGATTTTATAGCTATGAAAAGGATTGTCACTCGATATCGTCTTAGAGGTGACACCAATGTTGAATTGGGAATACGAACTTGAGACGAGTGGCGAAGATGGAAAGGATTTTTTTTTTAATACGAAGCGCATTACCAAATTCTTAAGGAGTTTCTAATAACTCGTATGGGATGCTAGGCTTAAGTTTAGTTATAGGCTTAAGCGGAAGTCTTATGGGATGTTGTCAATTTTAAGTTTTAATGTAATGAAAAAACTAGAACAATTTAGTTCTAGTCTTAAGTTTAGTTTTCATGGATGTTGTCAAGTTTAAGTTTTAATGTAATGAAAAAACTAGAACAATTTGTAATGAAAAAACTAGAACAATTTCATTCATCATAACCAAACCACTACATCTTCATTAAAATTAAAGATGATACATTAATTAATTAAGTGGCACTACTTCATCGTGGTCTTCATCATCCTCATCTTGAGCTTGAACTTCAAATTGTTTTTCCAAATTTCTCTTGTTTCGTTTTTCTTCCAACTCCTCTGCTAACCTGTCCATCTCCATCTCTCATACAATCAATTGTATGGTATTCATTGTTGAGGTGTTTGCATTTAGAATCTTATTCTTGTCACAGTCTGAAACAAATTTCTCTTGAGTTTGTCGATGTTTTTTCATCTCCCTAGTCAAGAACTGCCGGTCTACAGCTCTTTGTTTTTCGGCGGTCATCTGATGCTCTATCAAAGTATCCAAAACACCTTCACTTGCTACTCCTTCTTGGGCATATTTTCTCGCTGCTTTTGCAGAGTAATTTTCTCTTAATCGCAGCATTGACATTCAAGTTGGAATTGTTGTTTGTTGTGGTTTCTGGTGAAGAAAATGGATTCTCCGAAGGGGGATAAGATGATTGAGATGGTTTTGAAGCTGGCGTTGAAGGTGAAGAAGTGTATGGTGAACTTGCAGGTATATTCTGCATGTTTGCTAACACTTCTGGATTATATTTAGGAAACACTTTCAAAATATGATAACAACTTTCATAACCAAATTTTTTCCCATGTTTGTGGTGCCAGTCAGTTCGACATCAACATCAACAAGACCGCTCGCTCGAGCATGAGCAGCTTGCATTATAGCAGCAACAAACAAGGCAACTTGGGCGTTGATTATAACGAAATGACCGGACAATCTATTTGCATCACGATCGTTGATGTTCATAGTTTTTTCACGAAATTTAGCAAATATGTTATCCCATAACTTGTTAGATTGTTGTTGGGCACCATCGATACTACCTTGTGTAAAGAACACATAGTTTCTGCAATGCTTTCATCTTCGGCTACGATAAATTTTGGACCCCTAATCTTCTTATGTTTATTAGATTGAGACATATTAAAGAAATTATACAATACGAGTGAATGAAAGTTGGATGATGAAATTTGTTTTAGATTAACAAATGTGAAGAGTAGAGAAGAGAAGGTGTGAGTTAAAATGGAAAAAGAATTTGGTATTTATAGGGGCGAAGATTTATGGCCGTTGGATCAGATTCTACGTAGCGGTGTAGACTAGATCGACCGGTCTTATAAAAGACGCTACCGGTGTAAACAAAACCAGACGGTGTAGTGTTGACCGAGCGGTCGAGACTCGACCGCTCGGTAGAAACTTGACCTGGTCTGGCTAAGTGGCAAATTTGCCACTTAGCCAGGCCAGTTTGCCAGCTCCATAATGGGTGCAAAACTGGCAAATCTATTGATTTTCCATGCCAGCTGGCCTGGAAAACTGGCCGCACTACTTTGGTAAAAATGTTAAGCGATCGAGTGTGTAGTCTCAACCGTTCAGTTGATTTCAAACCTCCAACGGCTCTTTCTCCACCGCTATAAAAATGTGACATTCATACACAAAAATCACACCATATTTTTTACACAAATTTTTTTCTATCTTTATCTATCTTATCTTTCAAAATGGCAAAGTTTGAATCCCAACTTGACTTGGCTACCCAACTTGATTTTTCCGGAGTGGTGCTTGAAGCCGCCGTTAGTAAGATATGTGAAGGTTATAAAGAAATAGGAAAAAGCCAAAGAAGTCTACAAGTTTTGGATATTAACCAAATCAAACCTCCAACTAATTAAGAAAAGATAAAGAAAAGTTCAAGGGAAGGAAAATTTGAAGGCAAAGAAGAAGATAAACAAAAGAAACTCTGTTCATAAGCGCATTGATTGGAAGTTTGGTGAAATGAAGAAGATAAACAAGATGAAGAACATTGTCCTAATTTTTTTACGTTTAAAGTCTTTATTGTAAGTTATGTCTAGTTTATATTATCTAGATGAATGAAAGAGGCACTAATGTAAATTAAAATTCTAAACTTAATGAAAGATGCACTAGTTTTATATTAATAATATCTTAAAATTAAAATTTGATACAAATGAAAGATACATCATATTTGGGTTGTTAATCTAAACTCATCATATTTGGGCAACATCCTCAAGATAAGATAACAACCATCGAATTGAAAATATTTTCCCACTCTGTTGCGCCATTCGAGCCGACACATTTGCTCCACATCAAATGCGTTTTGGCCATTTTGTCGTTTTCGATAGCCTTCAGTAAGTGCAGCAACAAACAACTTCACATCCTTGCTGATTATTCCGAAGCGATGACACAATCCATTTGCATCTCGATTATTGAGGTTCAATGTTTCTTCTTGAAATCTCTGAAATATGCGACTCCATACAGTAACTTCTTCTTGTTGTTGTCCATCATTGACGATATCTTGTATAACAAAAACATAATGCCCGCAAATGGATTCATCTTCAGCTATGCTAAATCTGCGAGCTCGAACTCGAACTGACATGTTGGATTTGTGGAGTGAAAGAATGGAGATTGAAGAAATGGTGTGAGTTGAAATGAAATTTGATATTGTATTTATAGGATGATGAAATGATGACCGTTAGGTGAGATGATATAAGCGGTCGAGTCTAGAGCGCTGGCGGTGGAAAGTAGACTTACCGGTTTTTGCTACAGCGAGCGGTCGAGACGGTAGAAACTTGACCTGGCCTGGCTAAGTGGCAAATTTGCCACTTAGCCAGGCCAGTTTGCTTGTTTGTCATCTCCATAACGGGTGCAAAACTGGCAAACAAGCAAGTTTACTATGCCGGTGAGAGGTATAAAAGTTGTTTGCCATGCCATGTGGCATGGCAAACTAGTTTCCTCACTATGGTAAAACTGACAAATTCTATTAAAGTAGTATATTTTATTGTGTTTTGTGGGACCCTTATCAATAAAAAATTTAGTTGTTTGTGTTTGATGGGGTATTTATTAAATTTTAAGGATTATAATATTTTGTGGGACCCTTGTATAATAAAACTCTGTTATAATAACTAAAAAGTATGAGAGAAGAAGTAAAACAAAAATCAAAAAATTACCTAGTGGTGGAGACTACACCGAACGGTCGAGACTCGACCGCTCGGTGGAAACTTGACCTGGCATGGCTAAGTGGCAAATTTGCCACTTAGCCAGGCCAGTTTGCTTGTTTGCCAGCTCCATAGTGGGTGCAAAACTGGCAAACTGGCCAGTTTGCTATGCCCATAGGAACCGGCCTTAGTACCTTTGAATTGTAATTTGATCTTTGATCTTGATGTACTTGGAATCCATGTAATCTCTATTTTATCATGAATGAAATTTATGAGATCTATCAATTTAAAAAAAAAAAAACATGATGCTAATATTAAACCTGGCGTCATTAGGGGCGACCCCGAAAGAATTAGGGGCGACTAATAAGACAAAATAGGGTCACCCAAAACTGAAATAAAGCCACCCTTATCTCAATTTCTTTGAAATGTCTAAAATGCCCTCCATAATCGGTAGACAATACTACAATCGGTAGTTTATATTGATGTATGTTGGTTTGTGTTACGAAAATTATAATCGATAGTTAAAATGGTAATTTCGTGGTGTTAATTTTCTACCGATTATGGTAGTAGCCCCAAATTCAAAATTTTCAAAAACCAATGGAATTTTGAATTTCTCTATTTGCACAATCGGTAGTTTCGTGATATTTATTATCTACCGATTGTACAATCGGTAGTCTGATGATTTCATTTATCTACCGATTGTGGCAGTTGCCCCAAATTCGAAATTTTCAAAAACCAATGGAATTTTGAATTTCATTATTTGCACAATCGGTAGTTTCGTGATATTTATTATCTACCGATTATACAATCGGTAGTCTGGTGATGTTCATTTATCTACCGATTGTGGTAGTTGCCCCAAATTCGAAATTTTCAAAAACCAATGGAATTTTGAATTTCTCTATTTGCACAATCGGTAGTTTCGTGATGTTTATTATCTACCGATTGTACAATTGGTAGTCTCGTGATGTTCTTTTATCTACCGATTGTGGTAGTTACCCCAAATTCGAAATTTTCAAAAATCAATGGAATTTTGAATTTCTCTATTTGCACAATCGGTAGTTTCGTGATGTTTATTATCTATCGTGATGTTATTTATCTACCGATTGTGGTAGTAGCCCCAAGTTCAAATTTTTCAAAACCAATGGAATTTTGGATTTCTAAAAGAAGAGAAGAACATAGTTACAATCGGTAGATAAAAACAAACAAACTAAACTACCGATTATGAAGGGACATATAAGTATTTTTAAACTATTTTGTCTTATTATGTCGCCCCTAATGACGCCGGGATATTAAAATTCGCAATTTTCTTTTTATTAGATTAGGTTTAGCTATCCAAAAAGGGGTCGGCTACCAAAAGTTTCTTGTAAAACTTTAATTTTTCTTCCGCTGGGGCATTTCTACCAAAAGTGTAGAACCATTTACTTCCGGTATCATACTCCCTGGATTATCTCCACCAGTCCATGCTGGATCGAAATTCGCTACAATCAGAAACCGAGAGTGCCCTCCGCATATGTGTCCCAGTCTATAAAGGATCAGCTGGGGCATTTTACTTAAACTTGACGAAAGATGTGGATGGAATTCCTTGGTGAAAATTCCACCTGTTCGCCACTTCCTTCCAGATTGGAGTTTTTTCCTTCACATCTTGCATCTACAAGCGTGGAGTCAAAACTGGGAGAATTGTTACCACCACCTTGCTTGGTAGTTGAGTTTGTTGATACAATCTTCTCGTAGTATTTACAGAATCCTCCATACATTTATGTATAGAGCTGTTAAGCCCTTCCTGGAGGTTGCTGCTATCTAATTTTGCTGCGCGTATCAGTCGCTAGTACACACATATAAATAGAAGTGCAACTGCACCATGTGGAAAACAGAATGTCCAGTCAATTATATCTGAATGAAACTAAAAAAGAAGACTAAAATAATTGTATATCAATCAGGCCAGGAAAAAACAGTGGGCAACGAGAGAAAGGTCACATTTTACTCCATGATTAAGTATAAATCATTTTAATATGAGCCGGAAATGAAACTCCAGCATAACCTGAATAATAAGATTCCTCAAATTTTACCTTATCCTTTTGAAGCAATTCTTCCAATGTGACGTCTTGATTCTGCTAATTTTACTGATAAGGTTTTTTAATTGCAACCAGGCAGAAGTTGAGTAAATAGAAGTTGTGCCCTTTCACACACATTTACAATCTTATATTATGTTAGCTGTTAGCATCCTCCCCCTTGTGCACCCAAAAAATCTCAAAACAAAAACTAAACATTACCACATTCTTACTATCCAGCTGAAAATCCTTATCCCATTTAAATGAATACTTGAATAAGGCTCGCGTAGAAGTTAATCTGTTTTACGTATGTGTACGGTTCTAATTGAAAACTACTCACTTCGTTCAGTGTGGCTCTCTTCTTCTCCTTAAAGTTCCAGAGCACTTGATCTCCTCGCGTTCCTTTTACTCCAAAGACAGTATTTCTGTTTAGTGTTTGCCCTTTTTGACTCCATTTGCTGCATTAATGGCATATATTCACATGAATTAGTAATAAACACAATCTTGGTGGTAGATCAATCCAGATTTTGAGGGGGAAAAAGACCTTTCGCAAAGCATACCTTGACGATTCAAAAATTAGCATTACCTGGTTGGTTAGGGTCTATATAAGAAAGAGCACGCTTTTCACTTCCCAGAGGACCTGAACGCGTGGTTCGCACTGACTGGTTATCTGGTGTTGCAGGCATTTCTCCAGATACCTGAAATATTTGTACTCGGGTAAGTTAACAATAATGCTAAACCAACTCTGGCAAGTTTAACCAAAATGTGATTTCAGAAGCGCTCGCTGATTTTCCCAAACCTAGACTTAGTGACATCTTTCTTTAAATGAAAATATATTATTTTCCTTTTTCTTTTGTGCTACCCCAATAAAGCATCATATACAGTTCGTGAAGAAGGGAGAATAATGAAAGTTGCATCAGCCAAGATAAATGGTTGTTCGATTTTTTATTTCCTATTTATCTGTAGGAAGCAATAAGTACAAAAGCATTAACTTTACTTACTTAGCGACCGTTAGTAAGACGTGGAATAGGAAGATGGCTGCTGATGTTTTACCACTTAAAGCTAAAATGAATGGGGGTGTTAAAGCATGTGGATCCTTTGTGTGTTTTATGCAATTCGGCACATAATGAAACATCTGCTCATTTATTTACTTCTTGCAATTTTACGCGAGCTGTTTGGTTTGGTTTGGGTATTCAGATTCCTAGATTCACTGATAATTTTCTTGACTGGATCAAATCCTGGTTCTCTTCATCCCTATTCAACTGGAAATAAATTTTCAGTATTATATGTTGGCAGGTGTGGAATCATAGGAATGATGTGGTGTTCAAAAAGACCAAACCTAACCCGACTGACTGTATCAAAGCGATCCAAAAATTCATAAAGGAATGGGAGATGACTTCAGGGAGTCCCATATTACAACAAAGATTGGGAAAAACTAGAAATACTCAGACTTCTAATGGTCTGGATGAGCCAAGACATGAAATTTTCTATGTGGACGTTTCAAAATTTCCTTCTTTTGAAGAAACTGATGGATCATATGGCATTGGGTTAATATTGAACGATGTTTTGGGGACTACCCCAAAACAGTGGGGGACTATTTTGTGATAGAAATGTCTACCCTATACTTATAAGGGGTGTCCTAAAGTGTGGAAATGACTAACCTACCCTTAACCTAATTTAATTTAAAACAAACCTAATAACCACCTATATATATATAACCACCACCTCCTCCCACCACCGCCGCCCACCACCACCGCCCAACACCTACCACCTCCAACTACTACCACCACCAACCACCACAACCTCTATGTATATAGCTTAATTTAAATTATTAACGAAGATATTCTCACAAACCCATTACTTGTCATTCGTTTTTGGTTGAAGAAATGAGAAGTAATCATCAAAATGAGTTGAAAATGAAAGTTGCAGAGAGAAGTTCGGCTAGGAATTATGTGAAACAGTTTGTCGAACTAGCCGAACTCAGCTTTAATGGAGTTTTTTCTTTCAGAAAAAAGTTCGGTTACCTCGCAAAAAAAAAAATCCCAGTCGAACTTTTAGTTCGGTTACGTCGCAACTTTTTTTCGTTTTTTTCCTAACCGAATTTTTAGTTCAGTTTTGTCTCAATTTTTTTCTACTAACCGAACTTTTTTCTGAAAACCAATATATTGAGTTCGGTTACGTCGAGAGAAAAAATTCCCAGCCGAACTTTTAGTTCGGTTACGTCGCAACTTTCTTTTTCCTAGCTGAACTTTTCTCTGAAAGCAAAAACTCCATTAAAGCTGAGTTCGGCTACCTGTGTCTTCAGAACCATTAGCCGAACTACACTTGCAGATGAGTTCGGCTACCTGTTCTTCAGATGTCGTAGCCGAACTTCATTTCCATGGTCGAAATCAGTTTATAAATTTCTCATTTTTTCGAAAGTTTTTGTCAATTCAAGCAACATTAACTAAATTTGAAGTATACCTAAGTACCCAAAACCCTCATTTCGAAATCAACCATCTTAAAAACCGAACTACAAGTTTGGTGTTGACAGATCAAAGTTCGGTTACCACATAGAAACTGCGAAGTAACCGAACTATATTTTATCAAAGTTCGGTTACCTATATAAATTTATCGACTAAACCGAACTCAAAATTTTCATATAAATAAGGAGTTCGGTTACGTTTTTTTTTTGCGAGCTTACCGAACTACATAGTTCGGTTACCTAAAAAATCCTAATTGGCCGAACTGTTCTTCATATTGAAAGTTCGGTTACCAAAATCTAGGGTTTTCAAAATTTCTCCTAGCCGAAATCTCTACTGTAACAACCATTTTCAATGGTTTTTGATGATTTGTAATCGATTTCTTCAACAAAAAACGATTCAAAGGAATGGGTATGAAGGAAATTACCTGCGGATTTTCATTTTAATCGAATCGAACTTCTTGGTTGATGTTGGAGAAGAAGAAGAAGAAGAAGAAGAAGAAGAAGAAGAAGAAGGAGGAGGAAATTAACTAATTTAATTACCAAGGGTAAATTTGGTATTAAATTTTTTTTGGATAAGGGGTAACCCAAAACTACTTCAAATGTCCACCCCAAAAATGAAGGAGTAGTCCCCCACCTTTTTTGAGTAGTCCCCAAAACATCATTCTTAATATTATGGTTAAATAAAAAAATAGCTGATATTCGTTTCTTTTCAGGGAGTTCCACAAGCCCAGCGGCAAATGGGCAGCAAAATTAAACTTTTCTTCTATCAAGATTAGAGGAACGATGTTTTGGGGACTAGCCCAAAACAGTGGGGGACTACTTTGTTATTCAAATGTCCACCCAAAATTTTAAGGGGTGTCCTAAAAGATTAGGGAAGACTAATCTGCCCTTATCCTAATTAAGGTTATAACTAATCCTAATAACCCACTAATTTAACCAATACCCACTAATCTAACCCACTAAAATCAATTTCAAAAGCCCTCTTTTCTTTTCTTCTTCTTCTTCATCTTCTCTTCTTTTCATCTTCTTACGAAACATCGACGTTAATCGTCGATTCGAAAAAAATTCATCGTCGATTAATCAATCTTTTTAAACAATGCGTTCTAAGCAGACACCAAGAATTCCAGGATTGAGTACGGGACTGGCTAGCATAGCGAATCTCCCAAATCAATTTGAAGTTGATAAACAACTTCAAGCAAAGTTGGGAGACGAATTGAAGCATCCAACATCAACCAAGGAGTCTGATTCTATCAAAATGAAAATCCGCAGGTAATTTCCTTCATACCCATTCCTTAGAATCGTTTTTTGTTGAAGAAATCATCAAAAACCACTGAAAATGAAAGTTACTGTTGAGATTTCGGCTAGGAGAAAATTTTAAAACCCTAAAATTTGGTAACCGAACTTTGAATATGAAGAACAATTCGGCGAATTAGTAATTTTAAGGTAACCGAACTTCATAGTTCGGTAAGCTCGCAAAAAAAAAATGTAACCGAACACTTTCTTTATATGAAAATTTTGAGTTCGGTTACCTCGATAAATTTATATAGGTAACCTAACTTTCAATATGAAGAACAGTTCGGCCAATTAGTAATTTTAAGGTAACCGAACTATGAAGTTCGGTAAGCTCGCTTAAAAATAACGTAACCGAACTCCTTCTTTATATGAAAAATATGAGTTCGGTTACGTCGATAAATTTATATAGGTAACCGAACTTTGATAAAATATAGTTCGGTTACCTCGCACTTTCTATTTGGTAACCGAACTTTGATCTGTCACATACAAACTTGTAGTTCGGTTACCTCGCAACTTATACCAGATAACCGAACTTTAGTCTGTTAACATTTTGTGTTTGATGTAATCCCATGTTCATCTTTATTTGATAAGACAATATTCTGTTTAGCTAATAATGTGGTTTTCATTAGTTAGGAACAAAGGGAAAAAATCTAATCCCCACGTAGCCGAAGATTTGAGAACTCCAACCCCTCGTGGTAGGATACACCTGGATTTCCGAAACCGTGGTACTAAAAATGCAAATATTGTAGGGGGATCATTACAGGAAGTCAATCAAGAGGTGATGGAGAATACAATTGATAATGTTATTGAAGAAGAGAATGATGATGAAGAAGAGCAAGGAAATGAAGAGGTTGAACAACAAAGAGAACACGTTGAAAATGTAGAAGATGAAGAACAAGGACAGGGCAAAGAAGGAGAAGGACAATAGGAAGAGAAGGATGAGGAAGGAGAGGAAGAAGAGGAGGAAGGGGAGGGAGAGGATGAAGAGGATGAACTGGAGGAAGAGGAAGAAGAGCAAGAAATAGTTCCTGTTAAAGAGAAAAAGAAGCGGAAGCTGCCTTGTGATAGATACTCACACATTCCCCCTGATAATTTGTGTTTGCCACCAGTGAACCCAACTTATGGTACTCCTAATGATGGAGGGGCCACATTGTTTGGCTACAAACACTCATGGGCTGCGAAGATCTATGCGACAAAGGTATTCTTTAAGTTCATTTTTACCTAACAAAATGTTTTTTTTTTGGGACATGTTTCGTCAAGTATTAATAGTGTTATGTTTTTTTCGTAGGATCATAATGATGCAGTACGTCTTATTCGGCGTCAAAAGGCGTCCAAATGGGATCTATCTTTGGAGTGTGACGATTTTCAAGCAAAGGTGAAACAGTGTGTGTTATGGAGAGCTATAGAGGATGCACATGCGGATTTTGACATTGTTGCCGTATCCGCATTTCTCGAGAGGTACTATCCCGAGACATATACAATTCATCTTCCATTTGGCGAGATGGGAATTACTCCCGACGATTGCTCGAGAATAACCGGCTTACCAGTGGAAGGTAAATGTCTTCGAGAAGGCTACAACCCCTCGATGCATTATGAAGCTCTTGAAGAATTGGCTCTAAAATGTCTAGGATGGGATGCAAGAAAGGCTCAATGTGAGTTTAGACGTTCTGTGAGGTCCCCTAAACGTGGCGATGAGTATAATCCAAGAGAGACAAATGGAGCCTTTAAGACGAGGTTGAAGAAATTCAAGTTGGTAAAGTTGAAGGAAGCATTTGGAGGGACAAGAAAGAAGGTGGAGAAAGGAAAGTTGGTGATGGACCAGGAGACCCTTAGGCATCATGTCACCGCTTATTGGTTATATCAGCTAGGAACCGTCATTTTCCCAGACACTTCTGGAAATAGGGTGGATGCACATTATCTACAGCTTTTGGAGAATCTCGATGAGATTAACAAATACTCTTGGGCCACTGGGGTGCTTGCTTTTGTTCTAGGAGAGATGAGCAAAGGGTCGAGGATTAAGACAAATCAAATTGGAGGTTACTTAACTCTTATTCAGGTGACCTTTTACATTGTTAGTTAGCAAATTATTCGCCTAAATTTTATGCTTCCAAATCAATTTTCATGTATATGGATTAATATTTTCGTATTTTCGCATAGGTTTGGATTTATGACCACTTCCCTTCATTGGGATTGGCTAGGGAAAAGACAGCTTATCCCTATGACGAACCTACAGCGGGAAAATGGTTGTTTTTGGACGCACAAAAGAAGTCTAAAGAAGAGCAGTTGACTTCGTTGAGGGAGAAATTGGATAAACTTACGGTGAACGATGTGGTATTTCACCCATACGCCGTACCCGATGATGTCTCTGTAGATGAAGAAGATCTGAATGGTTTCTCTACCGTCACGGCTTACTATGGACCAATTTGGTATCCTAATGGATACGCAATATATAATCCAAGGAGAATACTAAGACAAATTTGTTGTGTCCAAATGGATCCCGACGTGGAGAATGAAAATTTCAATTTGGTGGTTCAAGGAACAAAGAACACCGAGAAATATTTTGTTCCAAAACATGAACCAACTCCTACGGTAGGACATTGGAATGCACTTCGTAACTACTACTTACCTTTAGGTGATTGTGTACCTTGTAGTGGAGATGTAAATGCATGTGATGAAGATTATACGGTGTTTTATCAAGAAATTAGTCATCCTTTTGTGATAAATAGAGAACAACAAGCTAAGACTGATAAGGCGAAGGGGAAGGCAAAGGAGAGGGAGGCTAAGAGAGCTCAGAAGGAGATGCCTATTTGTGGAGAAGAAGCAAAAATGTTATGGGATAATGTGGTAAGAAAATGTCTTCTCTTATACTTCCTTGTTGTTTGAAAGTATTGAAAATATATTTACTTATGCTTAAAATTGGAATCAGGTGAAGAAGGGTACGAAATTATTGAAGAAATTGATGGCTAAAATCCGCAGTGGAGAGCCGATGTCGACTAAGGAACAAACCTACTACTACGGCGAGTGGGAGGGTCTTATAACTAAAAGAATGATGGAGCCAAGTAGGTCTAAGCAATTGAAGAGGGGTCGACAACAAGGAGAATGTTCAAGTCGCGCCATGGAGGAAACCGGACGAGTAGATGAAACCCCGAGTGATGAGGAAGTTCAACCTAAAACTCGTGGTAAACAAGGAAGTGGTAAAAGGGTTCGTCGTGGTGGTCGTTAGTGATTTCGTATGGTTTTAGTTTCAAAAAACTTCTTAGTTATGGATTTCGTATGGTTGAATTTCGTATGTTTGTGTGTTTTAAACAATTAGTTAAGGATTTCGTAGTTTGGTATGTATAACAACTTTTATATTTGTTTTAGAACCTTGTTTTTGTTTTTAATTTAAATTGGGTTTGTGTTTTCAATTTTATATGGAAGAAATTTTGAATACAGAATTTTTTTCGGCAACCTGAAATTTAAACACAGGTTAGTTCGGTAACCTGTAACTAATTAATGGTCACCGAACTGAATTTTCGGCGAACAGCTAAATACTACAAGGTTGCCGAAGAAAGAGTTCGATTACCTCGCAACATTTAAACTGGTTGCCGAAATCTCCCCTGAGGCTTCAGGTAAAAAGTTCGGTTATCTAAATTTCTAGCTTGTAACCGAACTTTCTAGTTCGGTTAGGAAAGTATAATATCAATGGTAGCCGAAACTTTCTCTGAAGACTCATATAAAACATGAGTTCGGCAAACTGTATTTTTTCACCAGGTAACCGAACTTTAGTTCGGTTACCTGCACAAAAATACAGGTTGCCGAACTATTATTTGTCAACTCAATAGAATACTAGCATTAACTCGATAATGAATACCACACTTCAAAAAACATAGTATTACATTGATAAGCATACTTAGTTCCATTGCATGTGTTATTTAATCATCATCAAGTGAAATTCGACCTTCATGTACAATTTCGTCAGATTTCGACAAAGCTTTCCACATCTCCATGTTATGCTCATACATAATACACCAACCCAACATTATATTGTAGTTAAAGGCAGGCCAAAAAGAGTTTCCGGATATTGGAGGCAGTGGACAATCGGGTTTTAAACGAAGGCCTATAAAGTGGTTGTTGTTAGTCAATGCCATCACACATCTCCTTCGTTTGAGTTGCTCGACACATACGGTTGTTTTCGGGGTGAAGGTGAAACTAGCATACTTTGAGAAATAATGAACCACACAATTAAAAGCCTCGGCGATTAAGTGTCCACATATCGGTATGCTCATCCAATAATCCCTTATGATCGGATGGCCCCCATGAAGACGACGTTGATACTTAACAAATTGCTCATTGAGACTACCCACCCCATCGCACAACATTGTCTTGTAAAATGCCGGATTCTCCTTTAGTTTGGACAACAACCTTTTCCTTATATGAGTGATTGCACACCCATTATTTAGCTTTGCACCTTCGATGAAAGGCCCAAGTTGCTGATTGACAACATGAAAACCACAATTACCATCCGGAGGAACGTCGTCGGTGGATATAACGTATTCTCTAATGTATAGAGGCAGATCATTCAAATAGTCTTTATTTGGAGCATCAAGCTTCACGTCTAGGGAAGATGGTTGAATAGGGCAAATTGGAGACTTAAGCTTCACGTCGCCGGAAGATGGTTGGCTTGGTTGAGATGGACACATCGTACCTTTTTTCTTCAAATCTTGCTCACTTGTTTCGCCTTTCTCCTCAATACTCCTACCCCTTTTCTTGGTTTGCTCCAAGTACATTTCCGCGGTATACTCATGGGCCGATGGATCTCTAGTAAATGGGGTTTGCTCACTTTTCTTCTTACGTAACACCTTTGCATATTCTCTTAGTTGTTTTTTAGTTTCTTTTTGGCTTGGCCTACCTTTGCGTTTGCCTTTTGACGGTTCATAAACATTCTCCGAAGTTTGTGGATATATGATTTTCCTCATGTCATCCCAAAATATTTGTTTTTGGAGCTTGTTCATGCCACGATACATCTCTAGTACGGTTCTACCCATGTCGTTATCACCAAACTCCTCTCCGGTTTATTCTCCCTTTGGAGGAGGGATGAAACTTAGATGCTTCCAATATGGATCAATGTCGCTTAAAGGGATTACGCCATGCTCGTAGTTGATTATCATATGGCGACAAGAGAGTCCCATAGACTTCTTCATGTTACATACACACACCTCATCCCTCTTGGTTTCCCACTTATCAATCAACTCGACTTCTATGATCAACAACTTCATACATTGCCGTGATACGTTGTAATGGATTCCCTTGAACAATGGGTGGTCGGCGTATTTTCCGGTCATTTTGAATATACGGCTTTTTTGGAATTTCTCTTTAATTCTATCAATGTCGCACTTGAAGTAATTTTCCATAGCATTCCACACGGTTACGAAATTATCAACACATCCAAAGAGATTCTTCTTCAACCGATGGTGAGCTGACTCTACTAAACTTGTCGCTTGATTTCCCAAGTGTTTATATTGGTTGGTATAGGCATTAACGAACCTCTCTTTGTGTGGTTCCAACCATTGGCGAAGAACATACGATACAACACCGGGAGAATCGGGAGTATCCCAATGGGCGATAAACTCCGCAAGATTTAGATGATACTCTTCCTCGGTAAGAGACCAACACAATGATTCCCATTCACTGTTGAAAGCAACCCATTTAGCATAATTTAGAGCGTATTGTTTTTCAACTTCCTCTTTTGCATCCGCTCGTTCATGTTCCGGTAGCATCTTAATCTCTTCATATCCTTTTTTCTTGGGTGGACAAATTATTGGCTTGCACCTATTTATCAAATTACACCATATATGGAATGTACAAAGCATATTGTGTGCTAATGGAAACACTACCTCTATTGCATTCATCAATGCGACTTCATTGTCGGTCACTATAACCCCGGGAATATCATCACCTCGGAAGATTGCCTTAACTTGTTGTAGTGCCCAAATGTAACTAGGTTCTTGCTCGTCTCTTAAAAAACAAAACGCCACGGTAAACGGTGACTGCGTCGAAGTACGCCCAACAATATTCAACAATGGCATCTCGTACTTGTTCGTCTTATAAGTACAATCCATTATGAGAACTTTATGAAAGCATTGAGCCAATTGAACACTCGTTGGATGCGCAATGAAGAGTTGTGTTATCTCTCCGTCCGAATCCACATCCTTTTGAACCGCGTAGTCTTTCTCTCTGGCCAAAAAAAACAATTGTTGCATCACTTGTCTATCTCTCCATTCCTTCTTTCTAATTGTCACTATTGCATTATAAATGGTGGACAAAGATGAGTGGTTATCCTTGTTATCCTCCTTTAGTATTTGGAGCATTTTAATCGGTGAAAGATCCATTTTCCTCATTTTAGCTACCTTGTCCATCTCTTCAGGAGTTAGCTTGGCCGCCATGAAATGTCCTTCAAGATGCTCCGGACGAGGGTGGTTACGACAACCTTCCATAACCTTGTAGAGAACCCATCCACCCAATTCTTTGTTGTAATTAAATGCAAGCTTGAATGGGCATTTAATCTTCTTTGAGAAAGTTTTGTTCTTCCTATTTGTCTTTCCTTTATAAACATAACCCTTCCTCTTGTGGCTTTTATCGGGATCACCGCTTCTCTCACAAACCATTTCAAAGCGGGTTTCGCTCTCTCTCCCATTCAATACTAATACGCACATGTCTTTTAGTGCATGTTGTCTAGCCCAACTCTTTGCCTCTAAAGGACTTTTGAATACCAAGTCATTCATGTAGTGATGTGACGTGTCATCGTACAAAATATCAACAGGGGTAGGTTGATTTTCCATTGGTTCTATTGGATCAGATGCAACCTACGAGTAATAGAACAACGTCAATACCAACTAAAAATAAGAAATACTTATATTTTCGGCAATGTAAACATAATATGCGATCCTGCCGAACAAAAGGTTCGGTTATGATAAGAATTTTGCGATCTTGCCGAACTTGTTCTTTGGATATTTCAAAACTATAGTTCGGCAACATAATTAATACAATCGACTAAACCGAACTATAGAGTTCGGTTATCTATTCAATGAAGGTGATTTGCGAGATTGCCGAACATAAAGTTCGGTAACAAAAGGAATAAACTCGACTGAACCGAACCATTAACTGTATACTCTATAAAATTAGTTCGGCAACGTTTTCTGGAAAAAGATAACCGAACTCTCAAAAACCTCCATTAAAACAGAGTTTGGTTACCTGCGTATGCTGAAATGAGTAACCGAACTGCACATACAGGAGAGTTCGGCTACCTTTTTGGCAGAATTGCTAACCGAACTACTATCACCTAGCCGAAATTTCTTCCTGAAATTTTCGATTTGGCCTATTTTTTGCACAATTCAAGCTACATTAACTAAATTTGAGACATACCTGAGTAACCATAACTTCATATTCTGGTTGTGGCTGATAAAATTCATCATTTGGGTCGTTAGCTTGAGTTTGGGGAAAAAAGCATTCATCATCTAAGAAATAACTCATACCCGGATCGTTAGAAGTATTGACAAATAGTTTAGGAGATGAAGGAGGTTCTGATTCTGAGGAGGAGGTATCATCACATGAATCACTCATATCATATTTACTAAACTCAAAATAATTTTTTTTGGGTTCTTCCCTATTTTTCTTCATCTTTTCTTCTCCTTCTTCTTCATCTCATTCTAACAAAACTATCCTATTAATAACTCACTAATGACTAAATAATCACTAATTAATCATTACACTAACACTAACTAATCTAACTAATTTAATTACCAAGGGTAAATTTGGTATTAAAAAAAATATTAGATAAGGGGTGACCCAAAATTACTTCAAATATCCACCCCTTAATTGGAAGAGTAGTCCCCCACTGTTTTGGGCTAGTCCCAAAACATCGTTCGATTAGAGCACTTTGTAGTCTCTTTTATGAACAAAAGGCCATCTACTTGTGATTGGAGAACGCGAACTATTCTAAAGGATGTGCCATCTTTTGTATGTAATAATAATAATATTGTTGATAAGTATGTACACAGGGACTTGAATGGGGAAGCCGACAGGTTGGCTAAGTGGAGTCGTGCAAAGAAAACGTTTTTTTGTTCCTGACAACCCTAGATCTTACATGTTGAAATGTAAAGTCTTTGGATGGTATTGTATTACTACCTCCGTTTCTAGAAAAGTAAAAATAACACTTTTCTTGACAACCCTAAGTGGAGTCGTGCGAAGAAAACTTTTTTTTGTTCCTGACAACCCTAGATCTTACATGTTGAAATTTTCTGAAAAAGAGATACTTTAATTTTTTCATTTTAGTCTAAAAATAGGTCAAACTGAAAAATTGAAAATAACACTTTTTTAGAAACGAAATGAGTATGTTGTATAACGGTTAATCTTTAATAAAATTCCTGTTTATTAAAAAAAAAAAACCAGTATAACTTCGTTGATACCTTGTCAAAAGATGGAGGGAACTAATGAAACAAATATAAAAGAACTCTAAATAGTAGTGCTACTCCAACAACCAGCTGCATATGTTTGGTTCATACTGCGGTCGTTGAAATCATCCTCAATCGAAACTTAAAAAAGTACACTCCTAAAGGGAAAAATTAACTTACCAAGACTATATAAAACGATTAATTTGACAGACTATAAAACGAACGATTAATTAATCGTTAAAGACAAACTACGAGACAGTTTACATGCTTTGGCACCTGTACTTCTTCTCTCAACACAGCAATGGAGTCAAAAAACAAAACGAGAGAATGAAGTCAAAAAACAATTTCAAAGCCACAAAACAGAACTGTTTCACATAGAGAACGAGAAGGCAAGGCATGCCATGTGGCCTATGAATACCCATAAAACCTATATAGGAAGAGTACTTATTCTCTATTTTCCTTATATGATGTGATGATTGTTTCTGTCTGGTAATCGAATACCTTCGATTCCATTCCTGAAATTTGTGACCCCATTCTAGCAGCACCTCAGCCAGCCATTCTTTTAGTTGTCATATTCTTAGAGAAAATACGAGATATTTTAGTTTACCATTAGCCATTCTAAGAAATAAAATAAACCATTAGCCATTGATATATTAAGAATATATACAGAAATGAAGAGACTGATCAACTCATAAGAGTTTTCCAGCATACCTCTTCCACATACGAGATTAGAAATAACCTAGTCAGGCAAGGATAAAGATCCGAATATGAAATCCTAATGGTTTCTGAAGCAACTTCTGTCACAGCCATTATCCAAACACCTCATTAATCAATGACAGAATTACTAATAAAGAAACAAAGGCTTTTAAAACATATCTATCCGTCGCAGAAGGAAATAGGGCTTTGCCAAAACCTGGATCTAGCTTCTTCTCGTCAGAGGTTATCACATAAATGAAAGCAGCTGCTATACTCAAATAGGGCTTCTCCTGCAAGACACGAGATTTTTAGTGTTTTTAGAACAAGATCCAGAGCACAGTTATGACAGAATTTTATGGTGATGATGGAGCATTGTGTATAGTTGGTCCTTCAGTAGCGGAAGTGAGAAACAAAGCGATGTAGCCAAACATGTGGACAATATCAGATCAGCTTTGTATAGCTAAGGATTAGAGCAGCAAAACACAAACTATTTTAAAAACAGAAAAAACTGAGCACAAGGATACAAAACAAAAGCCAACTGATAACCAGAAAAATCCTACAAGGGAACCCAACACCAACAAGAAAGAGTGCAACATAGAATTTCAGAACTTTTCAACTCGACAATGAACCCAAGGATCTAAAGTGCACCATTTGATTTCAGTTTTATATATTCCAACAAGCACTCTGAAACTTAACCATTGATATGAAGGAAAAAAAAACAGGTGAAGAGTAAAAATAAAATAACTGAAACAAACAAATAATTAGTTGTGGAATCAGCTACTCAGTTAATGGTACTCGATTGCTATTTTTGGTGAAAAAAAACAGTTGAAAGATGATCAACCCAGTTTGTGTCTATCAAATGATGTTCAGCTCTTTGCAGAAAATATAAAATGATGTTTGGGTTCAACACCGAAGGTGCTTATATTATACATTCGCAATAGTCATACAATTTTTACCAAATAAGTTAAGATATTAAAGTGTGCAGGCGTGCGAACAAAATAACATTCATGTTTGCCTTTCACTAAGACACAATCCATGTAACTTGGATGAAAGCTCTAATTGGTTTTCTAAGTGTAATTCCATAAATAGTCCAGGACCTAAAAGATAATTCTCAAACATCAAGAAGCAAAAGAAAATAACGCAGCTAGTCAACAAAGTTATTTCAGGCAGCATATCAACACATTAAGTAGAGCAATTCAACTGAGCGACCTCTGGCATCAAGAGACATAAAATAATTCAAGATCTAATATGGTCCTACAAATTTAGAGAGTAAGCAGCAACCAAACAGCAGGACGCGACAAGTGCATAAGGTACTACATTAGTAGCAAGAGTTCTAATGTATGAATTAATGAACCGACCTATACTCTCCTTCTCTTTCCCCAAATATCAGCAGCATATGTTTGTTCCATGGAGCGATCATTGAAATCATCTTCGTAGAGTTTTTTCAATTCACTTAAAGTTGCTACCTGCTCTTCGATGTTTCCCGTCATTCTTTGGTTTAGAGGTGTGCTCCTCAAAGCTTCAAGGTCTTCTTCAGGTCTAATCACAAAAACTTCAAGACAAATACTTATTATTAGTAAGGGAAAATTAACTTATTAAGATGATTATAAAATGATTAATTTGTTTGTTTTTACTTACTCGTAAAGTTTCCTCCGGTTTTACAGTCATATCTACCCGCTTTGAGGTACGCCTTTTGCATGATAACGATTGTGTTATCAACAGAATTACATTTTCCGATATTTTCTTTCAAAAAGACTTCGGCATATGAACCACCAGATCCACTATAACAGCACTTAGATTCTCTTACAGCCCCTAACTTCGTAGCAGACCACAAATGAGGGATTAGTTTATCTCCACCTCTGTCTTCATACCCGGCCAATGTCAGAAAAGTATGACGTTTTTTCCCCTGAATCTTTTGCCACATCTGATCGAACTCATTTCCCTCCGCCAACATATCAGAATAAAAACTCTTCAACATACGAGCACATTTCCTAACTGATGGTCTGCTCTGATTAGCATTGATCTTACCCCACACCTCACAATCTATATGCTTGTGTACCTTTTCTGTGAATTTGTGGTCACCTGCCATTCCACACACCATATCATATCCGATGGCTTTAAGTTTGATGTCACCTTCTGCAAAATCAATCTTAGATTCAAATGCGTGTAAAACTTATGTCGGCTGATAGGAGGATATGTGATATCATAATGAAACTTTTGGTGTTCTTTTCTAGGAGGTGAGGGAATGAAGTTTGTGATAAAATTTGTCATGTACACACAAGTAGTGGACAAAGTACGAGACAGTTTACCTGCTTGTTACCTGCACTTCTCTCTCAACACAATAAAAGACGAAAGTATTCAATCCTCTCATTTTTATCTCTTCCCATACGAAGTATCTATTAATAAGAACTCTTACCGACAGACTGAACTTAAGTTAACCAAAGTGAAAGAATGAAGTCAAAAAACAACTTCAAAGATACAAACATAATTGTTGCACATAGTAAAAAGAGAAGGCAATACAAGGCATGTCAGATGGACTATGGCCTATGAATACTTGAATAGACAAAACTTCTAAGATTTACTTCTCTTTTTGGTTATCTAATACCTTTGACGTTTGACTCCGTTACTGAAATTTGTGGCCCCTTTCTAGAAAAATGGTCAATTGAAACTTTGAAAGCCATGTCAAAAAAGTTGTAGATGATCTTTTAACAGATTTTTTTTTGATAGGTTAGAACAGTGGTCCCTAGAACTACACCTAAGTACATTAGCTTAGGATTTATGCTATTACAGGGGTTCGATCCCCAACCTCCCCTAAGGGAGGAAGCTTGAGAACCATCAGACCACTTGATGGTTCTCTCTCTCTAAAAGGAACACTAAACAGCTCATGTATTGTTGTAAATTAAATCACTATTGCTTTAATTAAAAGGGAGTAGTAGGACTACATTTTCAATTGTTTGGTTTTAATTTAGAAGAATTGTCATCGTTTATTAGCTTTACACGATATATAAGAGACAAGAACTTAATTATTATTAATAACTACGCGATGCTAATGATGATCGAGTTCTTACGGAATAACATTTATGTTGATAAAGTTAAAGCTTGGATGGGAATATAGGCATGACCTACGATGGCTAAACCTTTAACCCGTTCATCATTCTACAAACATAGAAATGGCAAGCATAATACTTCTCATTTTATCCCTCAAAGTAACATACAAGATTTATTCACTTAAAGAACAAACAATAGAACGAAATTAACTCATTGCCAGCAAAACTAAATAGTTAATAAACTTGAGACTTGGGAATTCAGCAAATCTAAATAGTTAAAGTATTGCAGCGTGTGCATACCAAATAAGTTAGAAATCGTTACCTTTGCGAAAATTTGAACCTGTTAACAGGCCATCCGCTCCTATCAAAATCCCACGATCTATGTCATCTACGACGACACCCATTACGGTTGTACCATGGATCCTAGATAGACGAATGCAAAAAGTTAATCACACTACTATCTCGGAGTACAATTACAAGTTGCATACGACCCTAAAAAGGGCTTATTAATACCATAAATTTAAATATCTAAGAAAGTACCATTTCTACATGGTCAGTATACACAAATAACCTATCAGAAATAAGATCATCCAAGAAATGGTACATACCTCGTGCTAGTTTCACCAGAAAAATACATCTTCACCCAAAAAGACATAAACTTGGAGAATTAGAAGCCTGAATTTCATCAGTGAAATAGCACACATAAAAATTGAAACACTTTAGGAAATTTACCTTTGGAATATCTTCTGAATACTCCATTTCATCGGGTATCTCATTATCATCATCATCATCATCATCATTGCCCTTATTTCCATCCTTGGCATCAGCAGCTTTAGCCTTCTGAACATGTGACAGAGCTTCTCTCACATGCAACCTCCACCTATTTATTTGGAAACAACCACACAAAAAAAAAAAAGATAATAGAGCTATATCAACAATACCTCTATATTTGATAGAGATATGCGTATGCACGAAAGAGAGTTCAGTTTTATACTTCATCAGATGCATAAAGCGTCGCTTGTTCAAAACCCGAAGATCTTTGCATATCCTCTTGATCTGAAAAGAAAAATGAAACATAATGAGATGAAATGGCACCAAAAACACCGCATTACTATGGTGAAAATTGACATAACATTATGGACCAGATAATTAGCATACACAGCATCCTTTACAGGCAATGGAATATCACATCAGACACCAATACAGATTTCAAATTCGGAATATCCAGCTCAAGACTGAGGTGATTTAAAAAAAAAAAAAAAAAAACAGTACCCTTTTGGTAGTTAAACTATGATCCTTTAACGATAAGCAAGCATCATCCGCGAAGGAGAGTGAGCATGCTTTTTCAAGGACTTCAAGTGGAGTCTCGGACCACACAAAATCTGAAGCCAAAACAACCGCTTCTTCTTCTTCTTCTTCTTCTTCTTCTTTAATAGAGAACAAATTCCTGGTAACGAGTAGACGGGGATTAATCTTTTCTGGGGCTTTATAATTTAAAGCCAGAATGTAGGTTTCTGTAGATGTGGAAGTCGGTTTCGTCACGACGACTCTGCAAAATAACTGTCAGCAGACAAGTGTAAGAATCAGATATATCTATCACGTAAAGAAGGCAAAACTACAATACTCATAATAACAATATAAGGTAAGGAGAAGGAAACAGAAGCCTAACCTGCTCAAGACAGTAGAGCATGGGATTGTAATCTTCTGCTCCGTGGAACATCTATCATTCAGGACATCAAAACAAAGTAATCAATACTCATCATACATACATAGAAAATAGCAATTCAACAAGGCTCTCAATACTTTCAGTATTATCAAAACAGCTTAATTACAAAGCTCTAAAAGTAACCAGCATCATCAACATCCTAATTAATACATACACTCCGACAGATTGTTTGTTTGACACTAATGTTGATACAGAACAGAAAAACATACCACACAATCTTCCTTGTGACATTAATTCATAAATTGATCACTCTTAACATAATTTTTTTTTCAGGTGTTGTATTGGAAAAAAGAAACTCATATTTACCTTGGTGACAAAAGTTCCATCGGGTGATAAAAATTTAGTAGCGAGTTTAATTGATTTAGTAAGCAAAGATGCCTGATCCCAAGTAGTAGCGCGAGAATCAGAAGACAATCCACCACGCATTACAACATCAAAACCAGTGAAACCATTTTCAGTCATATGTTTCCCAATAGTATCTCTGCACTCACGAGTAGTGATATCTTCTTGTATTGAAATTGCGCCTAGAATAGGTGTAATCGGATGGAGATCAACACCAAGAACAAAACCTCCTTTTGAAATTCTAGCAACAGCAAGTTGCATCCAACCACTGCCAGCACATAGGTCTAATACAGATTTAGTATCTTTACCTAGAAAACGGAACTCAGAATTTAAACTATTCAACGTCACTGCTGCTCTAGCTTTTGCCTGAATCGATTCATCTCGTCCTCGTTTACCCATTTCTCTCTTCTCTCTGCCGTCTAGGGTTTCTTTGAGAGATTTTCCTTTCTGAAAAAAAACCGATTGAAATTGATTTATACGACCTATGCTTCAAAAAAAAAAAAATCTATACGACCCGTGAAATCACCAAGTTACCCTCATTACAATCAGCCTGTCTTCCTTATAGTCCCGTGTTATATCGTGTAATTCTTATAACAGAAAAGGGTGCTTTTAGTCTTTCAGGTTTTTATTTTCTCCTAAAATCGCTGCTCTAAATGTGCATGATTTATAAAGGGAGATACCGCTTTTAGCGGGGTGATACCAATTCAGCGATCCGACGGTCAGGATCTGTTAACATTTATTTGTCTTATATGAATTGGTATCACCCCAAATAATACTGGTACCCCTTTTATAAATCGTGTAAATGTGACCAGTTTTTTTATGAGCATGATATTTATTTCGGGGAAATTATCCTTTTCAAGACTATTTGGTCCAGCAGAAAAGGCGTTTCCTGTTTGGTCTTTTTCTTTTTTTTTAAAGCATGTATTATATTAAATGAAGATTAGGTTACAATTTGGCGCGAGTATGTGGTACCCACGAAGTCAAGATAAACAATTTGACTAATAAAAACTGGGATTGCCTGGTCCCAAATATTGGTTGACAAATTTTTCATTTGGCTTTCATCTACCGCATGATTCGCCAAACCATCTGCTGCTTGATTTCCTTCTCTGTAGTTGTGTTGTATTACAGCCTGAGAAATCTGTAGTATCATATTTTTTTTCTCGATGCCAAAAGCAAAGCCCAAGTTTCTACAGTTAAAGCAGTCATAATTCCCAAAGGTTGAGCTAGAGCCATTACCGTTCGTGCGTCGGAGTCCCTGCAAAGAAACCTGCACCCGCAAAACCCGGATGACCCATGGCCGCTCCATTAGTGTTAATCTTAATCCAGTTTATGTTCGGAGTAGACCACCCCACCGAGATTGTTGAGATCCTTTTAGTGCTTCTTGAGTGATTGAGTGTCGGTGAATCTCCCGGTAGGACCGGAGGTAAGGATTGTAGCGCCGTCGAATATTCTTGTTGTTGTTTGTGATCCCAAGCTAAGATTTCTGCTGTTGTTGTTTGCTTTTGGCGGTATATCAGTTCATTCCTAGCTAACCATAAGGTCCAGAAAAGAAATGAAAACGTGGAGATGACAGATGTTGGTGCTGGTTGTTGTAGGATTTGGGAGATGGTTGTATGAGGCGTTAAGGTAAAAGCGGGGGCATTGTTGGAGTTTGGTGTGGTTGAGGGTTGAGAGAGTAAAGTGTTCCAAGATGTAGTTGTCGTTGGACAGTGTATTAGTAGATGAGTTGCTTATTCCGGATCAATATTGCATCTAGGACAAATATCTTAGTTGGTTAAATGGATGTGATGAAGAAGAGATAAGGTTGGTAACCCTTCATTGATTGTTTTCCACAAGAAAAGATGAATTTTTGATGGACACGGTAAGGTCCACAAGAATTTGGTGGGTGGGAGTGGGATAAGGTTAGGCTGGCTATGGGTTAGACATTTGTATCCCGATGAGGTAGTGTATTTTCCAGATTTTGAATGTGGCCAGATAATTTTGTCCTGGGGCTATCTTGGGGGAGGTGGATGTTTATGATTTTTTGGGCTAGAAGATTGGGGAGAGTGTTTAATTTCTCTTGGTTTCAGTTATGAGAGATTGGATCAATGATATCAGCTACCTTTCGGATCGATTAACATTGAGTTAGGTATAAGTTTGGTGAGTGTGGAATCCAGTTGGCTTCTATTGGCGTTGATAACCCATTTCCAATAAGATGAAATATCAGTTGTTGCATGGTTGATAGGTGTAGAATACACCTTGATTTAATATCTATTGTTTTTGCTTTCTTTGCTATTTTTCATGTAAATTATGTATTTTACGCGTGTTTTGAGTTTTATACCTACTTTGGAGTCATGTGGAAGAAAATAAGAAGAAATCATTCAAAAATTGATGAAGAAGGGCCAAAGACCAATTTCAACTCATTAAAATCCAGGAGTTCTTATGACCATCTTGAAGAGAATTCAAATACGGAGTGAACGGCGAAAGAATGAGGTCATTCCGAGTCCGTATGAGGAAGTTATGGGCAAAACATTGAAGCAAGGTTGCAGTCGTCCAGACCTGAACGACCAGAAGGGGTCACAGTCGGCCATTCCTGACCGACCATGAACATAAACTCGTGGGTTAGATATTTGGGCATATTTTTGGCAAGTTTAAGAACCTATCTTGACCATGCCGGCATTGGCAAACCTAAGGGACGTATTTTGACTTCTAAAACAAGGAAACATGGGTTGGGTAGGACTTGGATGTGGAATTTGACTTAAATTTGGAAAGAGAAGAGGGGGAATTTGACAAAGACAAGGACTTGGAGATTGAATGGAAAAGGGATCCTAATCCTAAGAAGATTGCAAGCATATTGAAACCTATAAATAGAGAAGTTCTCTACTTTTCTCTATACACTTTTACACTTTTACACCTCTACACACACAACACTTGTGTTTTTTGCTTGCTTTTCACATCTTTTCTTCTTTTAATTATTTGTGTGAACTTCAAAATTCTTCTTTTAATTATTTGTGTGAATTTCAAAAACATGAGTAGCTAATTTTCTAATTGATTGGGGATGAATTCCTAGTTCTTAACATGTTTTGAGTTTTGTTTTAAATCTACTTTGAATTTTTCACGTGATTATCGTTTGTTTTTACGAATAAGAATGTTTATGCTTGATTGGTATGTCGTTTAGGTGGCCAACTAAATTGATTTGTTAATTGATCTAAAGCTAGTAAAAGTTAGGGGATAAGTAATCGTTTCTTGACTCTTTAAACAAGTAGAAAACACGAGACCTTGCGAAGGGATTCCGTGGAGCAATTGTGTGTGAAAACAATGTTAGCAAGTAGACCTTGATCTAAGAGTCTAACTACTAATATCAACCTAATAAATTTATAAATCTTAATGCGATAAATTAAATTACATCTTGAGTGATCTACTACTTGATGGTTTGATAATTAGAATCCGGTAGGAGAGAACTTCCGTATCCGGTGATACAAGGAATTTAGTGGATAACACTGATCTAGCTGTTATTCTACGGTTGGTAATAATCTGTGACTAATAAAAAGTGGAAAAGAACATAACTTGAATCATTGTTTTGCAACGAAGAACGATTCCTTGATCTTGTCTCTCTTATTGATTTCAACTTTATCTTTTTAATTACTTTGTTTATTTCTTTTACTTTTTAAAATCTAAAACCAAAACCCCCCTTTTGTGACATTATAAGACAACTAAAACCTCTTGCTCCTCGTTGGAACGAATTTAACTACTACCATGTTACTTGTTAATTATGTGGAAAAATATTCACTAATTTGTTGTGTTTACGACACACATCAATGGTAGGGACGATTAATGCCAGTTGTCTCCATAATTGGGCGCTGGAAGAAGATGGTATGGTATCAATGCCTTGTAGAATTGGTTGTTGATTGAGATATTTTTCACTGAAAAGATTTCCACAAATAGAGTTGGGTTGTTCGTGCAAACTCCAAATTCTTTTCATGAGAAGAGCCTTGTTATAATCATTGCTTTTTCCTATACCCAGTCCTCCTTTACATATTGGTTTTGTTACCTTGTCCCAACCTATAGGATGAAGCTTTTTAACCGACGAATCATGTCCCCAGAAGAAATTTCTAGTGATACGATCTATTTGTTTTGCGGACATTGACGGGAAGGTTTTGCGTTTGCATAAGATGATTTGAGGTGGGGATTAGGTAGGTTTTGATGAGTATGAGTCTTCCGGCTTGATTTAGGCATTTTTTCATCCATCCTTTAGCTTTTCGAGTTAATCTTTGTAGGAGTGGCGCAAAAGTGTAATTAGATTCTCTTCCTTGTTTGAATTGACTCCTAGATAGATTGGAGGTTTTGATGTTGCCGACATATTGAAGAATTGTTGAAGATTACTAACCTTGATCGGATCCAATCTCGGGTGATGAATGATAGTTTATTTGGAAGTATTAATTACCTGGCCCGCCGAAGTGCCATAAGAGTGAAGCAGGTTCCTGAGATGAAGATTACTCTGAGCAGAGGCTTTATAAGTGATTAGAAGGTCATCAACATACATTAAATGAATAATGGATGGTGCTTTTTTTGATATGCGGAGACCCTGAACCAACTTTTGATTTTGAAGGTTTCCCAAATTCGTAGACAAGATCTCTGCACATATTATGAAGATGTATGAAGATAGTGGGTCACCTTGTCTAATACCTCTAGTTGGGCTGATATATCCATGTGGTGTACCATTAACGTTGATCGAGTATGTCACAGTTGTGACGCATAGCATGATGTAGTCCACGAAGATTGTTGGAAACCCCAGTTTGGTGAATGCAGTTTTGATGAATCCCCAATCTAAGCTGTCGTAGGCTTTCTGAATATCCAGTTTGAGAGCTATTTTTGGGTCTTTGGTGAGGTATGATGTTTTGATGTGGTGGAATAGTTCTCCAGCAATCGCTATGTTATCATGTATTGATCTTTGTGGTACAAAGGCACTTTGATATGGGCTTATTTAAAAATGAAGGAGCGGTATAATTCTATTAACCAGGATTTTTGCAGTGATTTTATATGTGACGTTGCAGAGTCCTATGGGTCTGAATTGAGAAGGCTTTGATGGGTGATCTATTTTGGGTATTAGCGTAAGGTTTGTGTGATTCATGAGAGGGTGGATATTCAGATTATTGAAAAAACTATAGACCATAGATATTAATTGAGAACAAGTTGTCTCCCAAAAAACTTTGAAAAACTTACTGGTGTAGCCATCTAGACCAGGAGCACTCTCAAAATTTATTGAGAAGAGAGCTTGTTTGATTTATGCCGTGGTTACCTCTTTAGTGAGCAGGTCCATTTTCCTAGGAGTTAATATTGGGTTGATATTTGCAAAGAGGCCCTCATCCATCACCGTCGGTGGAGCCGTGTATTGTTCAGAGAAATGGTCAAGAATAAGTTGGATCACATCATCCTTATTAATAACCCAATTATTTTGCGAGTCCTGGAGTTGTTGTATATTGTTGTAGGCTCTGTGAATGGTTGCTTTATTGTGGAAGAAGGTCGTGTTGAGGTCGCCTGATTGTAGCCATTGAATTCTGAATCTTTGTTGCCAATATGTTGCGTGACATTGAAGCAAATTTGTGTTGTTGCTTCTTAGATGCTTTTCCTGAGCTAGCCAGAATTCCAGGTCGCTTCCAGTTTGGGTAGCACATTGATGCTGAGCTATTTTTTTTATTGGCTGTTGATTTCTTGATCATAGGTGCTCAACCACCTGCTTCAGATGCAGGTGAGTTAACCATAGGTGCTCAAACTTGTAACTTTTTGTTCCCTGTTAATCTAAAGCTTTTCGTTGCAGTAGGATTGGGGCGTGATCAGATGCTATTCTCGGAAGATGTATAACTGTTGCATGTGGATTTGCCGTGCGCCAATGCCGGGTTGACATGGCTCTATCCAATCTTTCTAGAATGTTATCTTGCCCCAGTTAGTTGTTTGTCCAGGTGTAAGGGTCACCTCGGAATCCTAAATCCATAAAACCCATCTGATCCATCATCGTGAGAAGAGGTTGAGATTGTGCATAAGTTGCCTGTCTTCCTCCTTTTTTTTATTAATTGATCCAGAATGTCATTGGAATTTCCTAATAAGACCCAAGGCATAGTCGGGTTGATGTTGCTGAAGATTGGTGGGAAATCCTGCCATAGGTTTTTCCTTATATATGTGTGTGGTGGGATGTATATGCCCGTACAAAGCCAGGGTTTCTCATGGGGTGGTGGAGTAACCATTGCGTGAATATAGTTTTGTGATTGAAGTAAAATTTGGATATTGAAGTTGTTGTCCCACATTTGACAAAGACCACCTCGCCTTCCAATTTAGGAACATAAAAATGATTATTAAACGGTAAGGATTGAGCTAGGCTTCTCATGTGGTGGTCATTGGCTAAGGTTTCCGAGAGGAATAGGATGTTGGGATTGTGAAGGGAAATCAATCCCCTTAAATGTTGTATAGGTACTGGATGGTTTATTCATTGACAATTCCAAGCCAGGATACTCATTGTTGTTTACCAGAAGGGAGTCGACTTTATAGGGAGAGAAATGTGTGCAAGGATGTTTGTATGTTGTGTGTTTGTGTAATGGTGATTCAAGTTGGAGTTAGTTGTTGAGAGAATGCGAACTCTAGATGGATCAAAGGCACCAGAATGATGCTCCAAGCATGCAAATAATAGTTAACTCCCACCTTAGCAATTGAAGCAACCTTAAACATGAAAAAATGGAGAAATTACAACCTAAAAGATGTGCTTTATAAGACAACACTTACAAGAAAAACTTTCTATAAGGTGCGCTAACCTAAAAGGTGTACGATAATACAACACTTACAAAACAAAGAAAGTGTGCTTTATAAAACAACACTTACAAGGATTATCACAAGAGACAGAAAGGAGGAGCAAACATATATTGCTTGTTTCACAAAAATAATATAACAAGAACCTCTTAAAGACTTTATCCTCGAAAATTACACTAGACTATTACAGATTCGATAACACACATACGAACAGATTGTAAGCAAGAATATTACGAGCAGATTTCAAGAAAATTACAAACTAAAAGTGCAGGGAAGATAATCGATTGATAAAGAAAAGATATCAGATTGGAATAGAGGATACAAAACCTAGTAGATTAAGTGGACTTACCTGGGGGCTTAGATTGATCAGAGGAGCTTCGGGTTGGGAGATTAGGATGAAATTTTAAATCGACACAGAAATTCGGCAGGTAGAACCGACGATTCAAATATGCATAATAGATGTTTATAAGAGGTTCTAAAATTTAACTCAAGACGAAAACATGCCTTTAACTATAACTAGTACCCAATTCACAGAACAAAATTAAACTCAAAAAGAAAATTTTAAGAGATTAGAACTAGGGTCAACAAAGGGTGATAGATATATTTTTGTGTCTTTACTAGTCCTGAAACTCTATATTGTTGGTGCTTATTTTTGAATTAATTTTGATATTTATTATATTTTTGTAGGTACATAAATAAAATGGGTTCTGATGAAGAAAACAACAAAAATTGGACGTGCGCACAGTAATTATGAGCTTTTGAGTAAATGGATACTCTAATGGGCTAATGGAGAGAGATTTGGCTTGGAATTGAATGGACCCATTGAGCTTGGACGGATCTAAAGAACTTGGAGACTCGGATGTGAGCTTGTACACAAAGGAGGAGGAGTACATCATGTGCTCATTTGTGTACTCCATAATATCACCTCATGCATCATCATACCATTCTTAAGCTTTAACAAAGACTTGGTATAGTTTAAGAATTAAAAAAAGAAAGCAGATTTTGAGAATTAAAAAAGGAAGCATGAGGTGGAGGTGGAAAGAATCTAAGAAAATAAATGGTTTCTTTCCATATGCTAATACCACCGTAGTGGAGTACTACCCTATTATAACCATTTTCTAATGCCAACAAGGTGTCGACTGTCGACCTTGAGGAGAACGTGTGACTGGTTTGAGCATATTTTGAGAAGTTGTAAATAATGTGGCAGATTCCTATTGGGTAAGCAAAACGTGGCACATTTTTATTAGTAGAGATGATATGGGGTAGGAATTATAAATGGAAATTGTGTTTTTCCTAAACATATATATACGGAAGAAGAAGAAAAATAGAGTGGGGAGGGGAGCCGGTCACCGGATTTGGGATTATTTGTTTATTTTCTCTTTAGTTTTTATTTGTAATAATGGGGAACTAAAATCATATGTTGGGGTTACGGATGAAGCCTTGTTCCAATAATACGATGGTATTTTCTTATAAATTAATTATTACAATTTCTTTATGATTATTTGCACTAAACTATAATTAATTATAAGATTTTGATTAATTAGTTGAGTTTTATATTGATGGAGCATGCTTAGCCTAGGGTTCTGATGTCTCATGCTTTCGATTAACAACTAATCTTTTAAAAATCTACCTGTCTAGGCAATATTTTTAGAATCAAATTAAACGTTTGAGTTGCATAATTATTGTCATTAATTGAATCACTAATATTGGTTAATGGTGGAATCCATAGTCTCAGTTCTTTCCATAATCTTAAATCTTAAATTAATCTTCACAAGTCCGAGTGAACGACAACTTTATTTACAACTATAAAAAAAAAACATCAATTTTTGGCGCCACTAACGCAGACTTGTATTTAGGTTTTAGGTTTTATATTCATTTTTTTTTAACTCTTTTACGCCTTTGGTTTTTTTCCGATTCTTTTTCAGATTTGGAGCGAAGCTTCAAGGAAAGAAAAAGTGCTATAAAAGGAAAGCATCGCCAAGGAAGGAAAGAAAAGAGGAGTCCAAAATGATTGAAGAAGAATATTTTTGTATATAGTTATTTTATTTTTAGTGGATTTTATTATTTTAGATTTTATTTCTTTTTATTTTTAGAAACTTTATTTAGGGTTTATTATTATTTCTGTAATTTTTCTTTTTCTTTTTGGACTTTTTGGACTTTATTTTTGGGACATTCTTCCGGACATTATTATTTTTAAACCCTAAAGAAGGGTAAAATTAAATATAAACTGCTGCAGGGAAGGATGATAGTTATGATACTGTCTCGGCCCCTCAGGTTCGTACACTGACATAGGAGTTGGTGGCCTGAGTCGACTACAACCGATTCGTCGCTCGTCTGGTACGGGAGGTAAAAAAAATTCCACCCACGAATCCTTTGTCAGTGGGTTTTCTTTTGTGTTGAAGCTCTGAAAGCACGAACACAAAAACACACGTGCACAACATATCGCATCGTCAGACACTGATTTTTAGGAAAACACGTGGTTTAGTACGGTGAACCCTCTGGGAGTTATCATCCGAAACACCACAAGACTTAGCCTTGTACCTTTGACCAGTCTTTGACTGTAGGTATATTCTGCTAAAGGTAAATTGAGCCTACCCAATTTTCGTCGACCCTGCATTTGCACTTGCACAAAAGAATGTCGAACTGGTACTATAATAGCATATAAAATGAATATCCGACTGATTTTCAAAATGGACATTACAACTTTAACCATAGTGTGAATAGTGGTTGGGAGCATCCATCTTTTCAAGGTTATAGTTCATACCATGGTGAGCCCAATTACTATTCGCACACCTACCAGTCATATGAGCAAAACAAGCCTTCTATTTCTCTAGAAGAGTCTCTCAAGAGTCATACCTTATTTATGAAGGAAAACTTTAATATTCTAGATGAGTCCCTAGAGCAGTCAACTAAGATGTCTCTAGAAGAGTCTCTCAAGCGATTTACTGAGAGTACAAATAGGATTGTCGAAAAACTGGCTCAAGATAGTCTTAATTTCCAATATAGTGTTTCCAATACTACCCCTGAAAATAAGGATAGTTTTTATTCACATAACCAAGATGGAGAGGTTAGAATTGGTAACACTACTTTTTTAGACGAGGTTCGACCATTTTCATGTTATTACAATAATGATTATGATGAGGATAGTGCTAAGGAAGAATCTGAAATATGTAGGCTTAGTGATCAGGAAATTGTTACCCCAATTGAGCTTTATGAAAATATTATTATTTCTAGTTCAGATCCTAATAAATCTAATGATTATTCACCTATTCAAGGGGACGAAGATTTTACTAGAGATAACACATCTTTAGATGATATAATATTTCCTTTTGATTACAAAGCCAATAATGGTTTAGAGGAACGAGTTTCTTATGAGAATATTGTTTTAGAGTCTAGCGATTTAGAAACATTAGTCTTAGACAAAGAAGATAGACTCGTAGAGAGTTCAAATATGAGTGAGGCTGCACCTCCCGATTATAACTTAGAAGAATCAATTGACCATTTTCAGGAATCTGGTGACCTAGAAATTAGGGAGATTGTGACTAGTCTATCTATAGACAATGAAAACTCTAAGTTTGGGGGTGATTATCATTCTCCCTGTGCTTTACCGTTGACTCTTAGAAATATCCCTCACCTTGGACTTGACATATGTGCCTAAATAATTTTACAAGATTATCTTCATGCATGTTTTCCTGAACCTGGTGATGTCCATAAAGAAGTTCAGTTATTAGAAACCTATCCTCTGGTTGATGTGGTTGACATAGGCTATGATACCCAGATTGACTTTGTTTTCCCACCAAATATTTTTCATCCAAATATGGAAATTTATGATTTTAAAATGTGTCAATTAAGTTTTGAGACTAAACCTAAGTACTTTAGGAAATTAGTTTCGACACATTTGCTTAAGATTGACCGCCACTTTCATTGTGGTCAACTGTGTGAGTCAAATATGATTGACTATGAGGATCCTCAATTATTCAGGTTATTATTATGTGCTTCAAAGTTTTTATTTGAGTTTTTACAGACTTTACAACCTGATAATTCAGATCTTACTTATGAGGATGTGCAGCCCATGTAAATATTTTATTTAGACCCCTTTATAGAACCAGAACCTGAACCACAACTAGATGTAGCTGTCTTAAACAAGAAATTAGGCAAGGGTGTGCTATGTTTATTCACTTTCTTGGTTTGTTGCAGTTTCCTTTTGTCTATGATAACACTTTTTGATACAGACGATCCACCGTTGTTTCGGCTATTACTTTATGATATGAGGTGATTAATTCTTTCTTATGTCTGGCTGAAGACGTTAAACTTAGCACTTCTTGGGAGGTAACCCATGCTCATGCAACATGGTAATAACTTTCCTTAACTCTTTTGCTTCAAACGGTAACAGTTTCTCCTTGTTCATGCTTTTAATTTTTTTATCTATAGAACATTGAAGACAATGTAAGATTTAAGTTTGGGGGTATGAGAGAAACTTTTTAGTTTCATTATTAAACTCCAGAGTCTAGAAATTTATGCCTATTAAGGATGACACTAACCAATCTAAGTGGATAGAAGCATCTTGGTGTTAGGAGTTGAGGAACCAATCTGAGTGGATGGAAACATCTAAATAGAGTCTATTCATAAAAGCACAGATCTTAGGTGTTAGAAATAACATGGTAGTTTCATCGTATCTCAGAATCATCTTATTACTTTCTGTTTTTATTTTTTGCAATTTTTTTATGTTGATGTCCGCTGGGTTGAAATAGTGTGATTGAGTTACTTAGAAAAAAAAACAAAAAAAGATGGAAAAAAAAAGAGAAAAGAAAAGAAATTGAGACCAGACCATCAGACCAACCAGAATAATTTGTTCAATAAAATCGATAGCTGGTTCCCTTTTATATGCCAGATGAGTTGATCTAGAATTAGGATTATCGACCACTGGTTCCAATGTAAATGCCAGTTGTGTTGATATTAGTCCATACCAGTATCTCAATCCATTAGGTTATAGGATTCATCTTGGCATTGACGTCCATTCGCAACCATCTATCTCTATTTCCATTTTTTTAATCTATTCATGTGATTTGTTTGATTCCGGATATTGATGTCCATAGTGCGACTATCTGAGTAGAGTTCTGTCACTTATATATGAATTTTAGTATGTGAGTGCAAACTCGTGTACAACAATTGGAATTTCGCATCAGGGTACTTCCTCCTGTAGTCAATGAAAGTATGCCAACCAAGGAGGTTTTTTAGTGTTATTCCAAGGTTCTGCATAGATAGCTAGGGTCTGAAGTAAAGGTTTTGTGGGTATATCTCTGGTAAACCCTCCCAATACTATAATTCGGCCACTAGGGCCACCTAGGGGTTTAAAGGCTTGTTGCACGTGCTAAGTGCAATCGCAATGCCTGCTACAGTGAGTTAGGATTTTACTTTTATTAGTATTGCCCGAGGACTGGCAAAATATAAGTTTGGGGGTATCTGATAGACATATTTTTGTGTCTTTACTAGTCCTGAAACTATATATTGTTGGTGTTTATTTTTGTATTAATTTTTATATTTATTATATTTTTATAGGTACATAAATAAAATGGGCTCTGATGAAGAAAATAGCAAAACTTGGACGTGCACACAGTAATTATGAGCTTTTGAGTAAATGGATACTCGAATGGGCTATTGGAGTAAGATTTGGCTTGGAATTGAATGGACCCATTGAGCTTGGACGGATTAAAGAGCTTGGAGACTCGGATGTGAGCTTGTACACAAAGGAGGAGGAGTACATCACGTGCTCATTTGTGTACTCCATGATATCACCTCATGCATCATCATAACATTCTTAAGCTTTAACAAAGACTTGGTATAGTTTATGAATTAAAAAAAGAAAGCAGATTTTGAGAATTAAAAAAGGAAGCCTGAGGTGGAGTTTGAAAGAAATTAAGAAAGTAAATGGTTTCTTTCCGTATGCTTATACCACCGTAGTGGAGTATTACCCTTTTATACCCATTTTCTAATGCCAACAAGGTGTCGACTGTCGACCTTGAGAAGAACGTGTGACTGTTTTGAGCATATTTTGAGAAGTTTTAAATAATGTGGCAGATTCCTATTGGGTAAGCCAAACATGTGGCACATTTTTATTATCAGAGATGATGTGGGGTCGGAATTATAAATGGAAATTGTGTTTCTCCTAAACACACATATATATATATATATATATACGTTAGAAGAGAAAGAGAGGGGGGAGCGGAGCCGGTCGCCAGATTTGGGATTATTCTTTTGTTTTCTCTTTAGTTTTTATTTGTAATAATAGGGAACTAAAATCATATGCTGGGGTTACGGAGGAAGCCTTGTTCCAATAATACGATGATATTTTCTTATTAATTAATATTACAATTTCTTTATGATTATTTGCACTGAACTATAATTGATTATAAAATTTTGATTATTTAGTTGTGTTTTTTATTGATGGAGCACGCTTAGCCTAGGGTTCTGATGTCTCATGCTTTCGATTAACAACTAATTTTTTGAAAATCTACTTGTCTGGGCAATATTTTTATAATCAAATTAAACGTTTGAGTTGCATAATTATTGTTATTAATTGAATCACTAATAATGGTCAATGGTGGAATCCATAGTCTCAGTTCTTTCCATAATCTTAAATCTTAAATTAATCTTCACAAGTTCGAGTGAACGACAACTTGACAGATGCAAGTAAAGGTGATCTGTTGCAGATGATCACTTTGCTCCGTTGAAGTTGACTAGTTGCTTCGCAACTCTTATGGCAGAAAATCCCCGTGGGAAAGACAATAGCCTTAGATGGGAAGTTACATTCCCGGTGTTTGTTATTGTCTCATTAAAAACCTTGCCGAGTAACAAAACTCTGTGGGAAAAAGCAACCTCGGTGAAGGAAAATAGTTCAACACACCATTAGATGCTCCCCCTAATGCCGGAAAATTTTCATTAGTCTAATGCAGTCAAAAGGAGTTTACCACACTTTACTTTGGTGACTTGAATGTTTATAAGGCCCTGTTGTTGATTCTGAAAGTTACATTGCTTAACGGACTATCGCGTTTCATTTCTTTGATTCAGATATTTTCAGTAATATCAACACGATCTTTATGTCTTCAACGTTCAACATACTTGATGTTTTTAGTATTGTCTCGCTAAAAACCCTGTCGAGTAACAAAACCCTTTAGGAAAAATATTCTCGATCGAAGGGAAAAAAAGTACAACATAGCTTCAATTTCGAAGTAAATATGTCGACATCATATCCTTGGATCCTCCTCCTGATATCGGCATCTCCCCATGATTACTTTCAGAGTTTTTCCAGACAGTTCCTTTAGTCATGTACTTTTCGAACTAAATATCGGTAATGACTTAGAAAATAGTCTACCATATCTCCCCCTGATTACTTTCATTGGACAAGAGATTATTGTTCTTTCATAATAAACAACTTTTGGATTGCAATTTCATTAGCATTCCTTTTAATGCCTTTGCAGGGATAAAACAAATTTATGTCAATTGTTACTTTTAAGTACATGATTACATTCACTATACCATTCCAATGATGTTGCGTTGGCGCTGAGTTATATCTAACTAACAAGTTTACTGAGGATGTAACATTTGGTCGAGTACGTTGCGCTAAGTACAATAATGCGTCTATTGTACTTAGAATAAGGGAAATTCATCTCCCAACACATCTTCGTCATCTTCCTTTAGACGAAATGGTCACTTACTTACATTTGAACCTCGGCTAATCATGGGAGTGCTATCAGGATGCATGTCTTTGTTAAATTGCCTGACAACTTTAGACATATGCAAACTGGTGGAATAATATACCACAAGCTCAGTATTCGGTCGAGCTTTCCCCAAATTTTCATCTCAAATTCAGATTTCAAATAACCTTTAAGGTCTCATACTACATCAAGAGTACCCATCATGTCTGTACCATCGACATAGATAGCTACAATTCCAAATCAGGAACTTCCTTGTGAATACGCAAGTACAAATAACTTACTTGTTTATCCCCTCCAAATCAAATATTCACTGAGACGGGTATACCACATCCGCCTGATTGCTTCAATCTATAAGTAAGCGTTCTATCTAACTGTAAACGCACTCTGTTGTTTAGAGTCATTTGATTTGGGCAACAAAAGGCTATCAAATACCTTTGTAAATATATGTTATCTCTTGATTGTTTCAGAGATATGTAACAACCACATACATATGCTGCATTTCAAGTCATTTTGAAATTACCAAGCTAACTAAGTAGCGGAACACTATAACGTTCATTACAAGAGAACAATTCCAGGGCTTTGTGAGAAACCTCACGCCAAAAGGCGAGTCTTTATATTTTAAGACTGCTTTCTTCTCATTATGCTTTGTGACAAATTAATCATGTATGTCCAATAGGTTTTACACTTGGTTGGTTAGCACTACCACACCAAATACCTGTATATTCGTCAAAGAATCAAGTTCTACCTGGATTGTATAGGCCAAATATGCTCTTCGTTGATATTAAGCAACAAGGAGTTTGGTTCGATCTCATCTTGCTCTATTTCCTTAAGCAAATGTATATGAAATTAATCATCAATATGCTCGCATGATCTTTCCATTGACTCGTGCGCATTCTCATAATCCACTTGGGATGTCATTGTTCTCTTGAATTATTAAACTTCGGAGCGTCCTCCAGTATTGATTCATGGACATAGTCAGAGACAATCAAGTGAGATGATTTCATTAATGATACAAATTAGGTTGTGCCTTACTCATCTACTTCCTTTCTAGGTGAGAATTATATATTGATCGAACCTGGTGGTCTCTCCATCTTCCTTTATGGAGCCACAGCCTCAACCATACTTCCACTATGTGTAGTTGCAACACCTAAATCTATGGTGTATATCCCTTATTGAGGATTTGTAACCTTGCAGCTGGTATGTGTGATCTCATCACTTTAGCGACATCAGTGTACATTCTGAAAATCGATTATTCTTTGTCACTTCACATTTACATTTGTGGAGTACAAGAATCAATATGAGACACAGTGGGAACACACCACGACAATTCCTGTCGTTCCCTTAGAAATACTTTTTCTTATCTCCCCCTAATGACGGGAAGATTGTCTCATTAAAATGACAACCCGCAAATCTAGCGGTAAGAGATCTCCTGCCAAAGGTTTTAAAATGCGGATAATTGTTGGGAACTCATTTCCAACATAACTACTTAACAATTTTGAAGACCCATCATAGTACGATGTGGAGTCGTAATGGCATATATATAGTGCAACCAAAAATGCGTAAGAACACGAATGTCAGGCTTAAATCCAGTTACCAACTGGTATGCATAAAAGGTTGACTAATATTGGGTTCTAAAACGAATTAAGTAAAGATGCGTCAATATTGCATATTCCCCAAGCAGTTAAAGGTAGGTTTGTACGCATAACCATGCATTAGGCACCATCTGTAATCTTTGATGATAGCCTTTGCCAGAACTTAGGGTATAGGATACTCTGCATTGATCCTATTAAACATGAAATAACCATCAAGTCCTTTTGATGTACACTCGCTAGCATTTACAAGGGGTGGTGAGCCCTTACATGTAAAATTTGTGCTAGTAGTTTTCGAAACGCAAATTTCTTGGGAACTATAATTAGTCCAAAATGTCAAAACATTCACCAGAGCCATAAGTGACTTTAATGGTCCGCATTCTGCATGAATATTTTTCTGAATTTCTGATGTGATTTTAATTGTTGTGGAAAAAGTGGTAATAAGATTCGTTCAACTCGGACTTGTGAAGAATAAGTTTTAGACTTAATTAAGAAAACTAGAAAAATCAAAATAATGTTTTGGTCAAGATTATAAAAAGCACTGAGACTCAGGATTCCACCAAATTCCATTCATGTGATTCAAATAATAATTCCAATCAATTATAGCTCAAATATTAAAAATATGGACTAGTAGATTTTTGAAAAGCAATGACTGTAAATCAAAAGCATGATGTATCAAAAATACATTGACCAAGCATACATCATCAAACAATATCACACCCATTCAATAAAAATCATAAATCAATTAAAAATCAATGCAAATAGTCATAAAAGAATTATTAGAATTACCACATGCGTGAAATAGGGCTTCCTCCGTCATCCCAGTGTTGGGTTTAGCTCCTCATGGTGAAAACATGCTCAAAAGATAGAAACATGGCTCAAAAGGTGTTTTTATTGAAGGAAAATAATAATACAGCGAATCTGCAACGCTTTTCTGGCGTTACAGAAATCATCGTTACAATGAAGTGTTGTTTATAAACGATAACTGTTTTCTGCTGTTCAAGAACGATACTTCTTTTCGACTGTTTAGTGTGGGTCAATGTTCTTCGTCTCCTTCTTCCCTGCACCAGTAGAAAACAGCAGCAGGAAGCTTGATGTTCGTCTTGATTTCTCACTCCTCAGCCCTCTTCCAGTCCCCAAACTCTCGACACCCCTTCTATATGACCCAACCAATCTATTTATATCAAAAAGAGCGATTAAATCTCTCCAAAATCTTCCAAAATCTCTTCCTTTCTCTTCACGGCAAAGTTGCGGCAATTTCTTGTTTTAGAATTTTACGCGTTTCTGAGCTTTCATTTTGATTCTAAACTCTTCTTTAGATAGATACCAATCTTTGGGAAGGTTTATAGCACTTTAATCTCTCTAAAATTTCCTAAAACAGGTCACACACGTGACTTTCCATATTTTGATGTTGAGATAAAAATCCGTCGATTGAGCCCAGTTTAATTGATTTCAACACCCATATTAGATTCCTAGACCCATAAGGAGTCTATCCTATGAAAATCAGAGGTTTAGTCGACCTCAAACTCCTCCAAATCACGATCACCAAAACTGCCAAGAATGTGTTTATATTTTCCAGCTCAAATTCAGAATTTGAACGTGAAGGGGAAAGGTTACCCTTTATCCGTTGCTGGAGTCCGCATAACACTCGTCCCTTGGGTTGCATTTATCAACTTTTCGAGCCGATTTCTCCAAAAATGTTTATTGCCCAAAAACACCTACAAAGAGATAAAATACCAAAATAAGTACAAAAATGGGTACTAACAATATACATAATAGAGATGAAAATAGACACATAAATGCGTCTATCAATTTCACCTTGTTTTCTTTGTAATATGTAAATTTTACCATTTGCATCTTAGGATGGTCTCGATCCTGTTTTACTGAAGACTTTGTAAAAATGAGTGATATGCTTTCTTACCTAAAAGCATAATGGGAAGGGGGTTGTGCATCTAGTACTTTAGAAAACACTTATTGAGAGATATGCCGTCACTTTGCACTTTGTCAATATTTTTCCCATTGTCTCGTCCACTCAAACACAGTGATGTACGTATGATTCATTTCAAAATGAAACATCATGTCACAACCAAAGTGCCTTTATGGTTATGTCAAAGCCTGTATGAGTCAATTCCCAACATTTCATCGTCGGAGTCAATATGGATTCAATAATCCAAATATTATAGTGATTTACATTTCACTAGATTTACTCATTAGTTTCTCTAAGATATATTTCCTTCAAAATATATTAGAGACTATAAAAGATGCAATCAATTACATTCTCATCATTGTGAGTTTCCATATGATATCCACTTGCATGGGTCTCTTTGGAATTTAACAAAGTGATTATCTCTCTGCACATATAGAGCTTTTGTGACTTTTAATCTTTGTTCCATCTTGGAAACAAAATTTGAGCATTGCTTCGCTCGATGATCCAATATCGTAGTCACATTATAAAGAATTAGTTCAAAAACTAGTGTATATTCCTTAAATTAGTGGGAGAAAAACCACTATCAGTTAGACATTGAGTCTTGAGAGATTTAATAAGTGGTGTGGCCTTATTGCGTAACAAAAGTGGGATTCAACTCAAGTACTTTAGAGTGAATATATGTTATGTTTCAGGGGGGATGATATATTTTTTATCTAAATATATCTCAAGTGCATTAGAAAATTTATGTCTCGTGGGAATGATGTACTTTTCATTCCATAAGCGCAAACATTGGATCTAGTTCAATTAAATAATCAATTGGCCAGGCAAAGTTCTTTTTGTCATTAAAGTTGATGTATAAAGTATGACCTTCCTATGGAAATCAGTTGCTACTATGATACCCGCATTAAATTGCTTGTGCCAATACCAGTAAGAAGATTCATTCCCAACTCTTTGGGGAGAGCTAGAATTACATCTTAGCTTCATCATATGTTCAATTGATACCTGTACTTTAGTGTCATTACTGTTGGGAAAAATAGTACATCTTTGTCTCACGATATATATGTCCCTTTTCACATGCTTTATATGAGTCGGTACGTCTAACCCTCGTTACATCGGGGTTCATTCCATTTTCAATTTTACTACATTTATCTTAATTTGAGAAATTTCTTTATCTCAATAGGCCAAGAAAATCTCACTATACATATTAACCAATTACTTTAGATTGAATAGATTACTAAAGATAGTTTTCTTGTTGTCATACTTCAACATATACTGGTTCGTCAGTATCATGGATGAAGTAGAGAAATGGAATTTTTTTGACTCATATCACCTTTTGTGAGTTCTTCCACAAAAATTTGACTACATGTGATTTTATTTGCAACGTATCTTTTGAAACTACAGACTCTTTAATAGTCGAGCAAGTGGATTACATCCCAAGAAAAATTCAAAATTGGGGAGAAAATATCATGTACGCAATAATGGTGCTCAAGTACTTCTAAACCCCAAATAAATACATTGGAATCGAGTTGGTACAACCAATTCAACTAAATAATCGAGTTGGTACAAAAGACATCATTCAACTATAACCAATATATCATACTCAAGAGAACAAAATAACATTAAGACCAAAGTTCTTAATGATCTAGATCAGCAATCATAATTTAAATTTATCGTTCATATGACATGGACTTATCTTAAAAAAAAAAAACTAGGCATGTTTAAAAAAATAAAATAAGCCCATCAGGTATTCAATGTAAAAACCCACGTTAGTTTTGGTTACATACCTTATACGATGGTTCCTACTGTGTATATAAAAAACCGGAACAGTTTTGGTCGCGCATGCCCCAAAAAGCAGGATAATATAACAGAACAGAATAGGCAGAAACTGGAACTTGGGTCGGAACAGGACAAGACAGGATAGACCGGGTCGCACTGGACCCGGACTGGACCGGGTTACATTGGACCAGGACCGGGTTGCACTGGATCGGACCGAGTTGGCACGAATCGGACTACTGTGTCGGAACATCTCAGAATCGGACAACTAGGTCGGAACAGCTCAGAATCGGACAGTTGGGTCGGAACAGTTCAGAATCGGACAGCTGGGTCGGAACAGTTTAGAATCAGACAAATATTACAGTTCAGATATGGGACGGGATTTCTTTCTCTTCTCGCGGACATACAGGATCGTAACATGAATCAACCGTTTTTATTTTTTCTTCTGGAAAATTTCCTTACGGGATGGCGGCCAATTTTTTTTTTCTCACAACCAAGCGATCGTAGTACATACAACAGTACAACACAATCAAGCCAAATCAATCATCATCACCATCATAGATTTAACATCACCATCACCATACAATATCAGAATTATATTGGATATATGCCAAAATCAAAAAAGAAAAATAAAAAAATCAAATCATCATAGATTTAATAGCTAAGATAAATCTTGAAGAAACGTACCTATGGGAAGCGGACAACACCTGAGCCATATCATGTAAATCATTTTTTTCTTTGTAATTTGTCTTTGTCTTTTTTTTTTTTTTTTTTTTTTATGGATCTGTTTGATTATTTTTTTTTGATAGAAGTATATAACCCATTCGCTAATAACCCTCTTTCTTTTTCTTGTCGTTCTTTGTGGCAATGGTTGAGCATCATGGTGAAAACGTTTTGCAGTAGAATAATAGGGAAAGGAAAGAGGCAGAGAAAGAGAAGAATTCTATTGATAAGAGTTCTCCCTGTTACATGGATAGATTATCCTTTATATACATGGAGAGGGGATAACCAAAAGACTTCCGTTTTGGACCGCACATCCATGGGCACGGGCCCTTTAACATTTTTGTAATTTTTTATTTATTTTTGGACTTTTTGGACTTTATTTTTGGGACATTCTTTTGGACATTATTATTTTTAAACCCTAAAGAAGGGTTAAAATTAAATATAAACTGCTGCAGGGAAGGACGACAGTTACGATACTGTCTCGGTCCCTTAGTTTCATACACTGACATAGGAGTCGGTGGCCTGAATCGACTACAACCGATTCGTCCCCCGTCTGGTACGGGAGGTAAAATTCTATCCACCCACGAATCCCTTGTCAGTGGGTTTTCTTTTGTGTTGAAGCTCTGAAAGCACGAACACAAAAACACACGTGCATAACATATCGCATCGTCAGACACCGATTTTAAGGAAAACATGTGGGTTTAGTACGGTGAACCCTCTGGGCGTTATCATCCGATACAACACAAGACTTAGCCTTGTACCTTTGACCAGTCTTTGACTGTAGGTATATTCTGCTAAAGGTAACTTGAGCCTACCAGATTTTAGTCGACCCTGCATTTGCACGTGCACAAAAGAATGTCGAACTAATATTACAATAGCCAATACGATGAATATCCGACTGATTTTCAAAATGGACATTACAACTTTGACCATAGTGTGAATAGTGGTTGGGAGCATCCATCTTTTCAAGGTTATAGTTCATACCATGGTGAACCCAATTACTATTCGCACACCTACCAGTCATATGAGCAAAACAATCCTTATATTTCTCTAGAAGAGTCTCTCAAGAGTCATACCTTATTTACGAAGGAAACCTTTAATATTCCAGACGAGTCCCTAAAGCAGTCAACTAAAATGTCTCTAGAAGAGTCTCTCAAGCGATTTACTGAGAGTACAAATAGGATTGTCGAAAAACTGGCTCAAGATAGTCTTAATTTCCAATATAGTGTTTCCAATACTACCCCTGAAAATAAGGATAGTTTTTATTCACATAACCAAGATGGAGAGGTTAGAATTGGTAACACTACTTTTTTAGACGAGGTTCGACCATTTTCATGTTATTACAATAATGATTATGATGAGGATAGTGCTGAGGAAGAATATGAAATATGTAGGCTTAGTGATCAGGAAATTGTTACCCCAATTGAGCTTTATGAAAATATTATTATTTCTAGTTCAGATCCTAATAAATCTAATGATTATTCACCTATTCAAGAGGACGAAGATTTTACTAGAGATAACACATCTTTAGATGATATAATATTTCCTTTTGATTACAAAGCAAATAATGGTTTAGAGGAACGAGTTTCTTCTGAGAATATTGTTTTAGAGTCTAGCGATTTAGAAACATTAGTCTTAGACAAAGAAGATAGACTCGTAGAGAGTTCAAATATGAGTGAGGATGCACCTCCCGATTATAACTTAGAAGAATCAATTGACCATTTTCAGGAATCTGATGACCTAGAAATTAGGGAGATTGTGACTAGTCTATCTATAGACAATGAAAACTCTAAGTTTGGGGGTGATTATCATTCTCCCTGTGCTTTACCGTTTACTCTGAGAAAGATCCCTAACCTGGGAATTGACATATGTGCCTCAACCATTTTACAAGATTATCTTCATACACGTTTTCCTGAACCTGGTGATGTCCATAAAGAAGTTCAGTTATTAGAAACCTATCCTATGGTTGATGTGGTTGACATAGGCTATGATACCTAGATTGACTTTGTTTTCCCACCAAATATTTTTCATCCAAATGTGGGAATTTATGATTTTAAAATGTGTATATTAAGTTTTGAGACTAAACCTAAGTACTTTAGGAAATTAGTTTCGACACATTTGCTTAAGATTGACCGCCACTTTCATTGTGGTCAATTGTGTGAGTCAAATATGGGATCCTCAATTATTCAGGTTATTATTATGTGCTTCAAAGTTTATATTTGAGTTTTTACAGACTTTACAACTTGATAATTCAAATCTTACTTATGAGGAGGCGCAGCCCATGAAAATATTTTATTTAGACCCCTTTATAGAACCTGAACCTGAACCACAACTAGATGTAGTTGTCTTAAACAGGAAATTAGGCAAGAGTGTGCTATGTTTATTCACTTTCTTGGTTTGTTGCAGTTTCCTTTTGTCTGTGATAACACTTTTTGATGCAGACGATCCACAGTTGTTTCGGCTATTACTTTATGATATGAGGTGATTAATTCTTTCTTATGTCTGGCTGAAGACGTTAAACTTAGAACTTCTTGGGAGGTAACCCATGCTCATGCAACATGTTAATATCTTTCCTTAACTCTTTTGCTTCAAACGGTAACAGTTTCTCCTTGTTCATGCTTTTAATTTTATCTTTAAAACATTGAAGACAATGTAAGATTTAAGTTTGGGGGTATGGGAGAAACTTTTTAGTTGCATTATTAAACTCCAGAGTCTAGAAATTTATGCCTATTAAGGATGACATTAACCAATATAAGTGGATGGAAGCATCTTGGTTGTAGGAGTTAATGAACCAATCTGAGTGGATGGAAACATCTAAATAGAGTCTATTCATAAAAGCACAGAGCTCAGGTGTTAGAAATAAAATGGTAGTTTCACCGTATCTCGGAATCATTTTATTACTTTCTGTTTTTAATTTTTGCAATTTTTTTATGTTGATGTCCGCTGGGTTGAAATAGGGTGATTGAGTTACTTAAAAAAAATACGAAAAAAGATGGAAAACAAAGAGAATATAAAAGAAATTGAGACCAGACCATCAGGCCAACCGGAATAAATTGTTCAATAAAATCGATCGCTGGTTCCCTTGTATATGCAAGCTGAGTTAATCTAGAATTAGGATTACCGACCACTGGTTCCCTTATAAATGTCAGTTGTGTTGATATTAGTCCATACCAGTATCTCAATCCATTAGGTCATAGGATTCATCTTGGCATTGACGTCCATTCGCAACCATCTATCTCTATTTCCATCTTCTTAATCTATTCATGTGATTTGTTTGATTCCGGATATTGATGTCCATAGTGCGACTATCTGAGTAGAGTTCTGTCACTTATATATGAATTTTAGTATGTGAGTGCAAACTCGTGTACAAAAATTGGAATTTCGCATCAGAGTACTTCCTCCTGTAGTCGATGAAAGTATGCCAACCAAGGAAGTTCTTTAGTGCTATTCCAAGGTTCTGCGTAGATAGCTAGGGTCTGAAGTATAGGTTTTGTGGGTATATCTCTGGTAAACCCTCCCGAGACTATAACTCGGCCACTAGTGCCACCTAGGGGTTTAAAGGCTTGTTGCACATGTTAAGTGCAATCGCAATGCCTACGACAGTGAGTTAGGATTTTAATTTTATTAGTATTGCCCGAGGACTGGCAAAATATAAGTTTGGGGTATCTGATAGACATATTTTTGTGTCTTTACTAGTCCTGAAACTATATATTGTTGGTGCTTATTTTTGTATTAATTTTGGTATTTATTATATTTTTGTAGGTACATAAATAAAATGGGATCTGATGAAGAAAACAACAAAAACTGGACGTGCGCACAGTAATTATGAGCTTTTGAGTAAATGGATACTCGAATGGGCTAATGGAGCAAGATTTGGCTTGGAATTGAATGGACCCAATGAGCTTGGACGGATCTAAAGAACTTTGAGACTCGGATGTGAGCTTGTACACAAAGGAGGAGGAGTACATCACGTGCTCATTTGTGTACTCCATGATATCACCTCATGCATCATCATACCATTCTTAAGCTTTAACAAAAACTTGGTATAGTTTAAGAATTAAAAAAAGAAAACAGATTTTGAGAATAAAAAAAAGGAAGCATGAGGTGGAGTTGGAAAGAAATTAAGAAAGTAAATGGTTTCTTTCCATATGCTTATACCAACGTAGTGGAGTACTACCCTTTTATACCCATTTTCTAATGCCAACAAGGTGTCGACTGTCGACCTTGAGGAGAACGTGTGACTGGTTTGAGCATATTTTGAGAAGTTGTAGATAATGTGGCAGATTCCTATTGGGAAAGCCAAACATGTGACACATTTTTATTAGGAGAGATGATGTGGGGTAGAAGAGAAAGAGAGGGGGGATGGGAGCCGATCGCCAGATTTGGGATTATTCTTTTCTTTTCTCTTTAGTTTTTATTTGTAATAATGGGGAGCTAAAATCATATGCCGGGGTTACGGAGGAAGCCTTGTTCCAATAATACGATGGTATTTTCTTATTAATTAATATTATAATTTCTTCATGATTATTTGCACTGAACTATAATTGATTATAAGATTTTGATTAATTAGTTGTGTTTTCTATTGATGGAGCATGCTTAGCCTAGGGTTCTGATGTCTCATGCTTTCGATTAACAACTAATCTTTTTAAAATCTACTTGTCTAGGAAATATTTTTAGAATCAAATTAAACGTTTGAGTTGCATAATTATTGTTATTAATTGAATCACTAATATTGGTCAATGGTGGAATCCATAGTCTCAGTTCTTTCCATAATCTTAAATCTTAAATCAATCTTCACAAGTCCGAGTGAACGACAACTTTATTTACCACTATAAAAAACAACATCAATTTTTGGCGCTGCCGACGCGGACTTTTATTTAGGTTTTAGATTCATTTTTATTTTTATTTATTCATTAGATTTTTTTTTTGTTCTTTTTTACACCTTTGGTATTTTTCGATTCTTTTTCAGATTTGGAGCAAAGCTACAAGGAAAGAAAAAGTGCTATAAAAGGAAAGCACCGCCAAGGAAGGAAAGAAAAGAGGAGTCCAAAAGGAGTGAAGAAGAATATTTTTGTATATAGTTATTTTATTCTTATTGGATTTTATTTTTTAAATTTTATTTCTTTTTATTTTTAGAAATTGTATTTAGGGTTTATATTATTTTTGTAATTTTTATTTTTATTTTTGGACTTTTTGGACTTTATTTTTGGGACATTCTTTTGGACATTATTATTTTTAAACCCTAAAGAAGGGTTAAAATTAAATATAAATTGCTGCAGGGAAGGACGACAATTACGATACTGTCTCAGCCCCTTAGGTTCGTACACTGACATAGGAGTCGGTTGCCTGAGTCGACTATAACCGATTCGTCCCCCGTCTGGTACGGGCGGTAAATTTCTTTCCACCCATTAATCCCCTGTCAGTGGGTTTTCTTTTGTGTTGAAGCTCTGAAAGCACGAACACAAAAACACACGTGCACAACATATCGCATCGTCAGACACCGATTTTTAGGAAAACACGTGGTTTAGTACGGTGAACCCTCTGGGAGTTATCATCCGAAACACCACAAGCCTTAGCCTTGTACCTTTGACCAGTCTTTGGCTGTAGGTATATTCTGCTAAAGGTAACTTGAGCCTACCCAATTTTAGTCGACCCTGCATTTGCACGTGCACAAAAGAATGTTGAACTGGTATTACAATAGCCAATACAATGAATATCCGACTGATTTTCAAAATGAACATTACAACTTTGACCATAGTGTGAATAGTGGTTGGGAGCATCCATCTTTTTAAAGTTATGGTTCATACCATGGTGAGCCCAATTACTATTCGCACACCTACCAGTCATATGAGCAAAACAATCCTTCTATTTCTCTAGAAGAGTCATACCTTATTTATGAAGGAAACCATTAATATTCCAGACGAGTCCCTAAAGCAGTCAACTAAGATGTCTCTAGAAGAGTCTCTCAAGCGATTTACTGAGAGTACAAATAGGATTGTCTAAAAACTGGCTCAAGATAGTCTTAATTTCCAATATAGTGTTTTCAATACTGAAAAGATGAGGGTACCCAAATATACCACAATCTTAAACTTTTCCACCTATAAGTCCTCTTACCGAAAGTGATTGTGTATGGATTGAGTCGAGAAAATACAACGAATCGGTATTCGCATTTTGTGTGATCGTCTATGGATACGAGATCGAGATAATACAACAATCAAAGTGTGATTACTTGATAATAGGTTCGGACTTAACCAAACTCTATAGGATCACTATCAAGTAATACGGAGTTAACGTTTGTGTAATTTACTTTAAATTATAATAACAACAATTATAATTGCGAAAAACAAAAGTAAATGACACAGCAAGATTTTGTTAACAAGGAAACCGCAAATACAGAAAACCCCCGGGACCTAGTCCAGAATTGAATACTCCCAGAATTAAGCCGTTATACAAAATCAAACCAACTTCGTACAGTTGAGACCAAGCAACTAAACCTATAGTTCACCTAGTTTCTTCAGTATCCCTGCGCTTCCAACATTCAATAAGTGCATGCACTGGAACAATTCCTTTGGTTCGTATTCCAAATAGTAAAGGAACAACAAATCTGTTCGGTAACAACTCTATTCAATCTCAGTGATATGAGTTAGACAAAGGCTCTTCTGTTTAATCCAATAAACTCCTTTGTCGGGTTTAGATCTATCTATCCAAAAACTACCAAAGTAGCAGAGTTTAGATTTTGCAATCAATAATAGGATCTACCAAGATACTAAATACTGATGCCGATCTACGCAACTAATCAATCAAATCTATCAAGGATAAACTGATTATAGTTGGTTCCCAGCCGATCAAGTTTTGTGCACACCAAAGATTATGAAACCAATAAGAAATCTTCTTTGTCTTCAAATTTTCTTAAATCTTCAATAAACACCTGCACACCACAACTTGAATCTCTTGTGATCAATCACGCACAGAACAGAGTCTATTAACAATGGATTATCACAAGAGATCTACAAACAGTTCTAAAGATCCCGTCGACACTTCGATCTAGTTTGAGTGAATCTTATATCAGAAGAGAAGATTCTCAAGAATAAACAAACTAGGTGCAATCAAAGTTCAACAACCGTTAGTCAATCAAATCTAATCAAAAACTAATAATACTGCAATTATCTAGTTTCCCACCAACGGTACTCGTAGAGCTTCTTGATCCCAAAAAAGTCTTTAAACGAGCGGTCGTAAGATATTTCGCCTAATTAGGGTACTTTCCTCTCCGAATAGACGGCTCCACCAGTAACAACACAACAAGGTAGTTTTGCTGGCTCTTAGGATAGTTTACTCGAAATGCAAACTTGGGTATTTATAGACCAAGGAAGTTTGGACACCAAGGAATTTCCAAAACCGAAATATTCTTAAGATATGCAATATTTCCGAAATCGGTTTTCATAATTCCTGGAAATGCTCTGTCCAAATTTAACCGAAATCCTACTAGAAAATCTCCAATTAGTAAATGCACATTACCAATTTTTATTTTCCAGAGATATTCATTTTAATTTCTGGTAATTAAAAGCATATAAAATTAACAACCTTAATTAAAAGATTCTCAACTTATTTCGGTCCGGGATCTCATTGAGTTATTAAGGAATATCTTTGAACAATAAAAGATAAGAGTTACTGAGCATGTTCAAAGTATGTCGACATCTTATTTCTTTGTAAATCCTCTTTCATATTTACAATCTTGGAACCGATTATACCACACTTCCAAACAAGTTTAGAACTGGTTTATCTGATTTCCAAGAACTATGTGATTGAACAAATATCAATACACTAATCATGGGTTTACGGTTCTACCTAACACAAGGATCGGTTCTACCTTAATATGGTTACTGGGATCGGTTACATCAGTTACCAGAATTGGTTACATCAGTTACCAGGACCGGTTACCATATTCTCATGGTATTACTTGTGATCGGTCACACCAGTCACCAGGATCGGTTACACCAATTTCCAGGACCGGTTACACCAATTACAAGGATCGATTACACACTATTTTGTGATTGGTCACACCAATTACTAGGATCGGTTACACCAATTACTAGGATCGGTCACACCAATTACAAATATTGATCATACCCTCTTAGGTGATTACTTAGGATCGGTTGCACTAATAAAAGTCATACCAATACATAAGTCAGGCATTGTGACTAGTTTTACCAAGATACATAACAAGTTATGATCGGTTCAACTAACTCACACATATTGGTAATCCAAAGATATGCAATGAATAACAATACCAATAAGCCTAGCGATTTCCCTTTCGATTCATAAAACAAGTTCATGAATTTACTTCCTTTAAACGAATTGTAAACATTGTTTCCTAGGACGAAATCTTCACCCATACGCATACACATAATCACAATAGCATTCATACGATTATGTCGATGTCTTATATACGAAGTTCAAAAGATAAGCATTATACTTCGTATTCTAATTCCTTAACACTATGTCTAATAGAGTATAATCATTCACATCTTCGCAATTATGTTTTCAATATAGCACGACTTGAAAGATACGTTAGGAATAAAACAGTTCAAGTCATAATATTACTAACCTCAAGAGGAAGGATGATGTCGTCGATGTAGCTTGTTACTTCTTCGCATTCTTCAAGTCTTCGAGTAATACTTGTATGTCTCATAATCCTAATCTTCCTAGGCTAACCTATACGAAGTTGTCTCTAGTACATAATCAAGCGAATCTTTAATTGAGTTTTGATTCACCAAAATATGACAACCAAACTTGACATACCAACGCTTGGTGGGTTCAACCGAGCTATGCTCTAACAAATACTACCCCTGAAAATAAGGATAGTTTTTATTCACATAACCAATATGGCGAGGTTAGAATTGGTAACACTACTTTTTTAGACGAGGTTCGACTATTTCATGTTATTACAATGATGATTATGATGAGGAAGAATCTGAAATATGTAGGCTTATTGATTAGAAAATTGTAACCCCAATTGAGCTTTACGAAAATATTATTATTTTTGGTTCAGATCCTAATAATTCTAATGATTGTTCACCTATTCAAGAGGACGAATATTTGACTAGAGATAACACATCTTTAGATGATATAATATTTCCTTTTGATTACGAAGCCAATAATGGTTTAGAGGAACGAGTTTCTTATGAGAATATTGTTTTAGAATCTAGCGATTTAGAAACATTAGTCTTAGACAAAGAAGATAGATTCGTAGAGAGTTCAAATATGAGTGAGGATGCACCTCCCGATTATAACTTAGAAGAATCAATTGGCCATTTTCAGGAATCTGATGACCTAGAAATTAGGGAGATTGTGACTAGTCTATCTAGAGACACTGATAACTCTAAGTTTGGGGGTGATTATCATTCTCCCTGTGCTTTACCGTTAACTCTTAGAAAGATCCCTCACTTGGCACTTTACATATGTGCCTCAACAATTTTAAAAGATTACTTCATACACGTTTTCCTGAACCTGGTGATGTCCATAAAGAAGTTCAGTTATTAGAAACCTATCCTCTGGTTGATGTGGTTGACATAGGCTATGATACCCATATTGACTTTGTTTTCCCACCAAATATTTTTCATCCAAATGTGGGAATTTTATAATTTTCAAATGTGTCAATTAAGTTTTGAGACTAAACCTAAGTACTTTAGGAAATTAGTTTCGACACATTTGCTTAAGATTGACCGCCACTTTCATTGTGGTTAACTGTGTGAGTCAAATATGATTGACTATGAGGATCCTCAATTATTCAGGTTATTATTATGTGCTTCAAAGTTTTTATTTGAGTTTTTACAGACTTTACAACCTGATAATTCAGATCTTACTTATGAGGAGGTGCAGCCTATGAAAATATTTTATTTAGGCCCCTTTATAGAACCTGAACCTGAACCACAACTAGATGTAGTTGTCTTAAACATGAAATTAGGTAAGAGTGTGCTATGTTTATTCACTTTCTTGGTTTGTTGCAGTTTCCTTTAGTCCGTGATAACACTTTTTGATGCAGACAATCCACAGTTGTTTCGGCTATTACTTTATGATATGAGGTGATTAATTCTTTCTTATGTCTGGCTGAAGACGTTAAACATAACACTTCTTAGGAGGTAACCCATGCTCATGCAACATGGTAATATCTTTTCTTAACTCTTTTGCTTCAAATGGTAGCCGTTTCTCCTTGTTCATGCTTTTAATTTTATCTTTAGAACATTGAAGACAATGTAAGATTTAAGTTTGGGGGTATGGGAGAAACTTTTTAGTTGCATTATTAAACTCCAGAGTCTAGAAATTTATGCTTATTAAGGATGACACTAACTAATCTAAGTGGATGGAAGCATCTTGGTTGTAGGAGTTGAGGAACCAATCTGAGTGGATGGAAACATCTAAATAGAGTCTATTCATAAAAGCACAGAGATCAGGTGTTAGAAATAACATGGTAGTTTCACCATATCTCGGAATCATCTTATTACTTTCTGTTTTTATTTTTTGTAAAATTTTTATGTTGATGTCCGCTGGGTTGAAATAGGGTGATTGAGTTACTTAAAAAAAGGCGAAAAAAGATGGAAAAAAAAGAGAAAAGAAAAGAAATTGAGACAAGACCATCATACCAACCGGAATAAATTGTTCAATAAAATCAATCGTTGGTTCCCTTGTATATGCAAGCTGAGTTTATCTAGAATTAGGATTATCGGCCACTGGTTCCTTTGTATATGCCAGATGTGTTGATATTAGTCCATACCAGTATCTAGATCCATTAGGTTATAGGATTCATCTTGGCATTGACGTCCATTCACAACCATCTATCTCTATTTCCATCTTCTTAATCTATTCATGTGACTTGTTTGATTCCGGATATTGATGTCCATAGTGCGACTATCTGAGTAGAGTTCTGTCACTTATATATGAATTTTAGTATGTGAGTGCAAACTCGTGTACAACAATTGGAATTTCGCATCAGAGTACTTTCTCCTGTAGTCAATGAAAGTATGCCAACCAAGGAGGTTCTTTAGTGCTATTCCAAGGTTCTGCGTAGATAGCTAGGGTCTGAAGTAAAGGTTTTGTGGGTATATCTCTGGTAAACCCTCCCGAGACTATAACTCGGCCACTAGTGCCACCTAGGGGTTTAAAGGCTTGTTGCACATGCTAAGTGCAATCGCAATGCCTACGACAGTGAGTTAGGATTTTAATTTTATTAGTATTGCCCGAGGACTGGCAAAATATAAGTTTGGGGGTATCTGATAGACATATTTTTGTGTCTTTACTAGTCCTGAAACTATATATTGTTGGTGCTTATTTTTGTATTAATTTTGGTATTTATTATATTTTTGTAGGTACATAAATAAAATGGGCTCTGATGAAGAAAACAACAAAAACTGGACGTGCGCACAGTAATTATGAGCTTTTGAGTAAATGGATACTCGAATGGGCTAATAGAGCAAGATTTGGCTTGGAATTGAATGGACCCAATGAGCTTGGACGGATCTAAAGAACTTGGAGACTCGGATGTGAGCTTGTACACAAAGGAGGAGGAGTACATCACGTGCTCATTTGTGTACTCCATGATATCACCTCATGCATCATCATACCATTCTTAAGCTTTAACAAATACTTGGTATAGTTTAAGAATTAAAAAAAGAAAGCAGATTTTGAGAATTAATAAAGGAAGCATGAGGTGGAGTTGGAAAGAAATTAAGAAAGTAAATGGTTTCTTTCCGCATTCTTATACCACCGTAGTGGAGTACTACCCTTTTATACCCATTTTCTAATGCCAACAAGGTGTCGACTCTCGACCTTGAGGAGAACGTGTGACTAGTTTGAGCATATTTTGAGAAGTTGTAAATAATGTGGCAGATTCCTATTGGGTAAACCAAACATGTGTCACATTTTTATTAGCAAAGATGATATGGGGTAGGAATTATAAATGGAAATTGTGTTTCTCCTAAACATATAAAAGGGGGGGGGGGAGCCGGTCGCCAGATTTGGGATTATTCTTTTCTTTTCTCTTTAGTTTTTATTTGTAATAATGGGGAACTAAAATCATATGCCGGGGTTACGGAGGAAGCCTTGTTCCAATAATACGATGGTATTTTCTTATTAATTAATATTATAATTTCTTCATGATTATTTGCACTGAACTATAATTGATTATAAGATTTTGATTAATTAGTTGTGTTTTCTATTGATGGAGCATGCTTAGCCTAGAGTTCCGATGTCTCATGCTTTCGATTAACAACTAATCTTTTGAAAATCTACTTGTCTAGGCAATATTTTTTGAATCAATTAAACGTTTGAGTTGCATAATTATTGTTATTAATTGAATCACTAATATTGGTCAATGGTGGAATCCATAGTCTTAGTGCTTTCCATTATCTAAAATATTAAATCAATCTTCACAAGTCCGAGTGAACGACAACTTTATTTACCACTATAAAAAACAACATCAAAGGGTTTCTCCTTACTTCAAAAAATCCCGAAAGAAGGGACTAAAGAAAACACCCACTAGAGAGGAATTTTTTTTAAAGATCCAACTGGAAATTAAGCACAATTAAAACAGGCAAACAACACAGCATGTTATGCTATAATTCAGAGCTATCTAAACAAACCAAACTTTCAAAGGATTAGATATGGAGAAAAGAAGAGAGGAAGGGTAAGAGATCATTACTATTAAATGGGAGACTAGATGATGGGACAAAGAGCTAAAATAAAGACATTGGCATGCGAGATATTATCAAACCATGGCTATAATCACACTTGAAATAACTACCCAACTAGCAAATCCTCACTTCGAACCACAACACAAGTGAAGCGAAAGAGCTATTACATTAATTAAATAACAGTAATATACAACATCATACGCAAATGAGACAACTACTACAGAAAAGGAAGAATCAAAAGGAACTGGCCACAAGACCATCAGAAACAACAGCCTAAGAAATCGATCATGGACTAACCTGAAGGTATTCATATGCCTTCTTAAACTTAAAATCCCTGTTATAAGAACCCATTTTAAGAAATTCCTCTTTAAAACTCCTTTCAAAAACCCCAATTTAAACCCCAAATCCATAGAAATCATACGAAGATATAATAAAGTTTTCAATTTTTCCTATCATTAATTCTATTTTGGAAATCTTAATTTTGATCACCTCTCAACGAACAAAAAATTACATCTTGTATAATCAAGAAGCCCCAACATCAGATGAACACAAATCTATCAACACCCCCTATGCGAGGAGACGCGATAATGACACTAAGAAGATAGCAACATGAGTCTATTATATCAAAAAGCAATTAAAAATCCTAAACGAATAATCCTAGGTCTTGCGATTCATAAAAGAAGATATGACCAAAATAGCAATCAAATAAACTAGACAAGAATTAGAACATGCTAAACAGTAATTAGTAGACCACTTTTAAACATCAAAGACAACGAAACTTACACCTATCAAGATATTAGATCTAAATATAAGCTAATAAGGAATAAACTACCTTTCAAAATTGTGTTTTTCATCAATTCTTCAAATCCATAACCCCCATCTCATAATCTACCTTTCAGCACCCAGGAGTCCTAGGGTTTACTCTCGTTTGGATCTGGTCGCCATGGAAAACAATTTGGTTGATAAACTGTTTTTGCTGGAAAAAACTTGAAGAAAAAAGAGTGAAGTGGGAAAGCGAAAAAGAGGTATATATATATTTTTTATATATTAATCATATATTATTGCTTCAAAATAAAAGGAACTACAAAGAGTTGGTCGGAAGCCGAGCAACAAGCTGAGCTCCGACCCCTTTCTAAATGACAAGTCCTATTCTATGAAACAGGTAATTGGTAATTTTAACATTGAAATCATGGACTACAATAAGGTTCTTCAATCTTTTCAAAAGGGCCACCATGTCATCACTGATTTCACCGAGTGTTTAGAAGGCTAGAACACCAAAACTATATCCATGAGTGTTTCATTGGTCCAAGTATTTGTTCCGCTTGCGGGTAACAACAATGGAAACAACGTGGCCAAGCCTAAAAGCAGGAACACCAACACCAGTGAAAAGGGAGATACCCGTAACATCAAGGTATATTTTTTTACCATAGTCCCAGTTATAAACAAGGATATCAGCAGGACGCAACTCCGAACCATCATAAAGAAAACCCAAGGAAATCTCTTTCCTAGCAGGGACACCCGCTCTGAAACAAACGTCCACCAAGGTATCACGTACTAGGTCTATTATTATTTGAAAATATAAAATAGACAAAAATATTCTTCCGTACTATTTTAGCATTAATTTCCATAATTTTTCTATTTCCATAATTATTTGAGTTCATGCTTTCTGATGAACTCTGAACTTTCTACTCATTTTCTTGTAGGAGTTCATTCTGTTTGGTTAACTATCAGGTTTTTGGTAGTGCTTTTTATAGATTCGAATTCATTCTTAAAAATGAACACACAACAAAAAATTCATTATTATGAACAAAAAACAGAGTTCATTCTTTCGAATGAACACCTAATCAAAACCACTAAATCAAGTCTGAAAACAGAGTTCATTCTTTCAAATGAACACCCAATCAAAGTTCATTATTATGAACAAAAATCAGAGTTCATTCTTTCAAATGAACACCCAATCAAAGTTCGTTATTATGAATAAAAATCAGAGTTCATTCGTCAAAATGAACACCTATCAAAACAAACTAATTCAAACCTAGAACAAAGTTCATCCTTTAAAATGAACACCTAATAATTCAAGATCTAAAAAAGAGTTCATTCTATAACATGAACACGCAAAAAAAAAGAAAAAAAAAAGGTTCATTCTTTCAAATGAACATTTAATAAATCAAGATCTAAAACAGAGTTCATTCTTTAACATGCACACACAACAAAAACCAAAGTTCATTTTTTTGAATGAGCACCTAATAAAAAGATCTAAAAATATAGTTCATTCTTTAAATCTTCATCGTCCTCATCATCTTTAACACCAGCAACGATAGCAGAGAAGAAGAACACAAAAAATATTCATCATTCATCATCATCATCATCATCGTTTTCATCGTCAAAAACCTAGAAATAATAGAAGAAGAAGAATTATTTTTTCATCATCGTCTCATCATCATCGTCTTCGTCATCATCGTCGTCGTCTTCATCATCGTCTTCATCATCGTCGTCTTCATCATCTTCATAAGAAAAAAAGAGAAAAAAAGAAAGAGAAACTAGATCTGAAAAGAGAGGAAATAAAAAACAAATCTACAAATGATTCCCTTCTCTCTTAATAATTGAGTATATATATATGGTCCCAAATTAAAGGGTATTTCTGCCACTACCAAAAGATAATTACATCAACCACGACGTCGTCCCACGTGGGTATTGTCCACCCGAGGACCAAACAATAACTTCTAGGACCAAACAACAATATATATTTTAAAAAAGGACCAAACAAACAGTTGACTAGGTCAATAGGACCAAACCAACTCTATTATATTATTTCTAGGACTAAATGGTAGTTTCTATATTTATTAAAGAGTCATTACTTTTTTTTTATGGAAAAAGGAAAATTTTATAAAAATCTAGGTCACCGGGAAGGTCACGAATAAAAGAAAAGTTACATGGATGTGTGAGTCACACCATCCCAATTACAAATTAAAATGGATAAATTAAAGCCTGCAAAAATATTCGTGTTTAATATCCAATTGAACAACAAATATTTAACCTCAATAATCATCTGCTTAGTGTTCCTTATCATATTATTGTAACGTCTGTTGTTTCTTCCTTCCATACACACCACCAAATAGCAAAAGGCAGATAATCCCACAAACACTTAACTTTACTTTTTCATTTCTTGTTTCTCTGCTCCCAAATTGTTCTCCTTACATCACTAGCACGAACCCCCAGATAATGCCAAAACTCTCTAAAAGTAATCCCAAACTACAGTAGTTGTCTTGCACTAAAGAAAAAGATGAGAACTGATTCCAATATGCTGACCACAGAGAAGACAATTAGCATCATTTATGGCTTTATCATTATGAAGGTAATCTAGAGTAGGAGCTCCATTGTAACACGAAATCCAAACCAAAAAAGTCACTTTCAGAGGGACTTTAGGATTCCACAAATGTTTGTCCGGAAAAGAAAGAAAACCATCAGTTTTCAGAGAAGAATACGCATTATCCATTTACAATCCTTTACATCTACCATAAATCCAATGCATGGTATCTTCTGCATTTTAAATGATCTGAAGAGTGCTCGTCTCACCAATTATCTGCAACAGATGCACTACCTGAATAACTTCATTCTCCCTCAGACCTCTTGAAAACCTAAAATCTCAAGCTTCTTTAGCTGAAATCATATCCTTGACCACCATATAGTTATCAATTACAATTGGATCGGTATGTCAGGAACTTTTAGCATCATAGAGGAAAAGAGAGTGAAAAGTAGTATGTGGATCAGAATTGTGTTAGGAGTAGTTACTGGAAATGGTAAGGTGGATATGGTGTAGGTTGTCGAGGATCCATAAGACTTTGACTAGGGATTTCCACAAGCAAAGTTGCACTTTTATGGACATAATTGTGTCCAAATGAACATTATTATTATTATTAGTGGTTTTCAATATAATTGATAGTGGTTTTCGATATAATTGAGGTGTGAAGCCCGAATATTACCTGTTTATCTCATTGTTTTCGTCTTGATCTATGGTGAATCTTTTGAATTATGTCTTTGATAACTCGAAATAACAAAATTACAAACAGGAAATACTGAAAGTAAGTTACATGACTAAATACATTCACAAATTCTAACAAATAGCAACATGCTGAAAACGCCGGGATACCAAGTACACCATCAACTTTTTTGTTAGGCAAACTATACGGACTAAACCCTTATACAATTCCGAGAGTAATAGCTAAATAAATCTCAATCAGAATTATACGAAGAGTTTATATCTCTTTCCTCAAAAACAGAAGATGTAAACAGACTAATTCCGTGAACCCTTTTTAACATTGAGAGAGTACTTGGACGATTCCAAAGATCAATCAAGTCGTATCCAACAATTAAAGATGGACTTATCTACTTTGATTGATTTACGTACAACCTGTCATATTTCAATTATATAAATAAATAATATAATGTGGAAAAAGAAATAACACAGATACCAGAAATTTTGTTAACGAGGAAACCGCAACTGCAGAATAACCCCGGGACCTTGTCCAGATTTGATCACCAAATTGTATTAAGATGCTACAGACTCTAGTCTACTATCAATACTTGGGACTGGAATGTAGTTGAGACCGAATCCACCGTCACAGTAATTCAGTTACAGTTGCGCTTCTTACGCCTCTTGAATCTCGCAAGATTCTACGCAAATGATTCCCTTAGTTGGGTTCATTTAAAGCGTAAGAGTTTCTTCGACCTAAGTGAAGACTGAAAACGCGGGGGGTACCAAGTACACCACCAACTTTTTCGTTCGGCAACCTGTATGGACTAGACCATAATACAATTCCGAGAGTAACAACTTAATGAATCTCAATCAGAATTATAAGAAGAGTTTATTATCTCTATCTCTCTGAATTAGCAGTAAACAGAAACAAGTCCGTGAACCTGATTATACCGTGAGAGTACTTGGGTGATTCCAAATATCAATATCCAAGATCAATCAAGTCGTATCCAACAAATAAAGATGGACCTATCTACTTTGATTGATTAACATACCAACTGTGATATTTCAATTATATAAATAAACAATATAATGCGGAAAAATAAATAACACAGACACCAGAAATTTTGTTAACGAGGAAACTGCAACTGTAGAAAACCCCCGGGACCTTGTCCAGATTTGAACACCAAACTGTATTAAGCTGCTACGGACTCTATCCTACTATCAATACTTGGGACTGAAATGTAGTTTAGACCGAATCCACCGTCACAGTAATTCAGTTACAGTCGCGCTCCTCACGCCTCTTGAATCTCGCAAGATTTTGTGAAATTGATTCCCTTAGTTGAGTTCATTTACAGATTAAGAGTTGCTTCGACCTAATTGAAGACTGAAAACACGGGGGGTACCAAGTATACCACCAACTTTTTCGTTCGCCAACCTATATGAACTAAACCTTAATATAATTCCGAGAGTAAAAACTTAATGAATCTCAATCAGAATTATAAGAAGAGTTTATTATCTCTTTCTCTCACGATCAGTAGTAAACAAAAACAAGTCCGTGAACCTGATTATACCGTGAGAGTACTTGGGTGATTCCAAATATCAATATCCAAGATCAATTGAGTCGTACCCAACAAATAAAGATAAACTTATCTACTTTGATTGATTAACGTACTAACTGTGATATTTTAATAATATAAATAAACAATATAATGCGAAAAAAGAAATAACACAGACACCAAAATTTTTCTTAATGAGGAAACCGCAAATGCAGAAAAACCTTAGGACCTTGTCCAGATTTGAACAACAAACTGTATTAAGCCGCTATAGACACTAGCCTACTATAAATACTTTGTACTGGAATGTAGTTGAGACTGAATCCACCGTCTCAGTAATTCAGTTACAGTCGCGCTCCTTACGCCTTTTGAATCTCGCAAGACTGTGCGAAATTGATTCCCTCAGCTGACGTCCTTTACAGCCTACATGTAAGAAACATATACAACATATGATTCAAAGCTCCCTAAAGGAACTACATGGCCGATAAACCAACGAGAATTAGCCGGGCACAGAGGGGCAGAGGCGTAGCCAATGTAGATCAAGGGTGCACACCCTTGCTAGCCCAAAATTTCCCACTAAAGCATAACATAGTTTAGTAAGCCCAAAAAAAAGAAAAAAGAAATTGTGCATCCCCTACTAAAAGCCAAATTAAGTGATTTAAACTTGTGTCTAAGTTTTCCATTTGCATACCACATAACAAATATAAAAGAAGAAAAAGCTTGTTGATATACGGCCATAAAAATTGATAATTAATAAACTTGAATTGCATTAAGGCATGAACTAATATCTCCTTGTGTAACAGTTATTGGAGGTAGGGCGTAATGCTCAACAAAACATAATTACATGGATATCAAGCTGGTTCATTTGACACAGTCATGGATATTTCTGCATTCAACGATCGTTACGTGGTGAGCGTCGATTTTTTTACATCCTCTCTACAAAAATCCTGGCTCTGCCCCTGCTGAGAGGGGGTTGACTATTACTCCGAGGGTAGGGTCTTGTTTGAGGAAGAAAATTCTTAGTTTCCCTAACGCCGATTACATATTAATCGATTGGGATGAAAATATTTCTGAATCCTGAACAGACAGAACAAATTGGAGGCCAAAATTGATTGAAACGGAGAAGATTGAGTGGACTCGGCTGTCGCCCGATCCGCAGAGCCTCTTGGTTAATTTAGTTAACTCATTGGATTTTACCCTCAAGTGCCTCAAAAATGATTATTATGATCCAAAATCTGTCTCAGGGATGGATGTAGTTGATTGTGAATTTGGTAACCCGTTCTGTACACAAATTTGCATGTGCAAACCAAAATATAATAGAAACGACAATGACAAGATATTACCTTCACATTCGAAGATTTAAGAGATAACGAAATTTATTCCAACAGATGAGGACCATTCCAATACGACCAATAGGCATAAGAACAGAACCTCCTGCTTTAGCATAGACTCAATTGCATGAAATATATGTGTGCTAGGTTATCTATTTTATCTAAAGTTTCACTAGTGTGATAGTCAGTTTCATTACATGATAATGATGAAACCTCCTAAGCTTAATATTTAATTAATTGAGAAATCCTATAATAATATTGATAAAAGACATAGTTGTTACAGACAGAATCATATGCCTTAAATAGGCAATGATAAGCACAAAGGCTTTTAACACACTTACAATACAGAACACACACAAGCCTCTCGCACACTCACAATACATGACACACAGGTCAAGTCAATATTAATTGACTTGACAGACACACTGTCTAATACACTCCCTCAAACTGATATGGGCACAATAACAGTTTGAAAAATAAGAAAACAATGAAAAGAAAAAGCTAAGAAACAACATCTTTGAAACTATCAGACATTGAAGAAACATCCTGCAACTTTGTATCCATGAGAGACTGCAGCAACCTTGAGAAAGTAGGAAAGCAAATTCCTTTGGTGAAGAGATCAGCAATTTGTTCTTCACTAGCAATGTGTTGAAGCTGTAGAAAACCTTGCTCCACCAGTTCTCTAAGGGTGTGATACTGCAATTCTCAAACCCTAATTTCTGCCAGTCACTGCACAAAATTCCCTCCAAAGCTGAAATTTGAAATGAAGAGGATGAAGTGCCCTTATCCAGAAGTAGTGTGCCGTTAATAGATGGGGTGCCCTTATCCAAACTGAGGGTGCCTTTAGTAATTCTTCCGGGGGTGCCTTTAACAACTTTTCGAGCCCAATTTTCAAAAATGTTTATTGCCCAAAAATACCTACAAATACACAAAACGCCATAATAAGTATAAAATCGAGCACTAACAATACAGACAATGAGGACAATAAAGACACAAAAATGTGTCTATCAAATCCCCCAAACTTATTATTTGCTAGTTCTCGAGCAAATCTAATCTAGAAAATAAAATCCTAACTCACTGTCGCAGGCATCGCGATTGCACTTAGCATGTGCAACAATCCTTTGAACCCCTAGGTGGTCCTAGTGGCCGAGTTATAGTCTCGGGAGGGTTTACAAGAGAGGTGTACCCACAAAACCTTGACTTCTAATTGGTCACAAGTATCCAAAGATCTATGAGGACATACATATTCTCAACCTATCGCCAAGTAACAAGAATGCCAGAGAAATTAAAGGTATCCTGCTCTAAAGCTGAATAAAGAAAAGGGGAGACACATCCGTTATACTGCTAGATAAAGAGATATCCGCTACACATCTAGATAAACATTATGAGATGCATCCGCTATACTGCTGGATAAGATTAGGAGAGAGATAAAGATAAGAGGGACATCTGCTACACAACTGGACTAATTACGTGTGATGAGTTGAACCAGTGTTAGAAAGATCTTGTGCCTGATGGAAAGCGGACTAACAAAGCAACCAATATGCATCTCTCTTCGACTCTCTCATAGTGCCCAGTAGAAACAACGTCTTCTTCGGCTTCAACTGTTGATGATAAACTCTCGAACCTCTTAGAACCTTGACAATTAACTCTTCTCCTCAATTTCTTGCTTGAAACTTCTTTTATAGATTCTACTTCCCCTTGGCCTTATTGAACAAAAAGATAACTACAAAATTTATTTATTTTTCTTCATTTTTCGTTTTTGTTTTTGTTTTTTCATTATTTTTTTTGTAAACACAATAATAACAACACTAATATTTACATGGCCATGAGATAAGGACTTTACCACTTGGATATTCGCAACTTATAATGTCTTGGTATCATGAACTTCAACAACTTACATCGTTTTATTTTCTTTGCTCTTATAACTTCTTGTAACTAAGTCTTAAACTTTGATTTTGAATTCTGCTCTTCTATTGTTGCTTATAAACCTTAAACGTCTTCAACTTCTTCATAGATTTTGATGTCGCTCCGCTTGTTGATGATGATAAGTTTCTACTGAGAGAGAGTCGTAATCCAGTAACTAAGACTACATTGTGAGGTTGCTTTGTCTTTCTGGCATTTCCTTTTAACCGAATTGTATTTCTATCATGGATGGTTAGGTCCATCACGATTACCCTCTAAAAGGTACATGTTCTCTCCTGATTGTCAATGATCTCTAATGTTTTTTTCTCTAATGTCTCACTAGAATGTTATCCCTAGCAATTCTAATTTCCATCTTTTCGGTGAGAAACAATATGTAAACTTAGCTAACCGGATACTATGCGACGCTAGAAATTTCTCCCTTACCCCCAAACTTAAATCTAACATTGTCCTCAATCTTCTAAAGATAAAATTAAAAGATTGAACAAGGAGAAACTGTTACCACTTTAGGGAAAAGAAATAAGGAAGGATATTACCATATCGCATGAGCATGGGTGCCTCCCAGAAAATGCTAAATTTAAAGTCTTTAGCTAGACATCAAATACCACAAAATGGCTAATCATCTTTCAAAATCGTATACCAATAAGCGAAACAATTGTGGGTCCAAAAGATCAAATAGAGATAACACAAATATGAGATAACTGTACTGGTTCATAAAAATGAAAAGTAGGAGCACGTCCTCATCTAAGGTTTATGTCAAGACAACTGGGTTTATCTGGGGCGCATAATTGAGCTTCATATGTGTGTCTCGATAAATAGATCCATCCGAAAAATGGGTCTGTAATACTTGGGTTACCTCCTGGACAGTATCAGGAGGATCAGGTTGCGGAGTCTGAGTAGACTCAACTAATATCTCAGACGCACAAGGCTCGAGTCCCATGTTAGGGATTCTAATTAGGGATACGTGACAATCATAAGAACCACCACTACCCACAAACTTAGGGTTTTCATTACTCACAGACAAACCTCTAACTATTGCTTAAATTTCCGGATCTTCAGAGTCCTTAAAATACTCAAGAGATTCTTCTAGTTCTCTACCCCCAAACTTAGGGTCATCATTTCTCTCAGAAAGACCTAAAACTATTGCCTGAATTTCTGGGTCCATAGAATATTTAAAATACTCAAGAGCTTCTTCTAAAGATTGATCACACATCTGATCTAAGAGAATGGTTTCCTCAAAATCATCTAGAGAATCTACCAGTAAAGTTATCCTGAACTAAATCCTGAACTAAAGTGCTAATCATATTCACTTCTTCTAAATCATCGTTCTCAGAAGGTTGTCTAGTAATATTAAAGACATTTAGTTCAGTGGTCATATTACCAAAGGATATGTTCATAAGCCCAGTCCTACAGTTGATGACAGCGTTAGCTGTGGCTAAAAATGGGCGACCTAAAATCACTGGGATTTGAGCGCTTGGGTCCTGAACAGGCTGGGTGTCTAGAACAACTAAATCCACTGGATAAATAAACTTATCAACCTCAATCAGAACATCCTCTATGACACCACGAGGGAGTTTGACAGACCTATCAGCTAATTGTAGTGTCATTTTAGTCGGTTTTAACTTCCCAAGACCTAGCTGGGTGTATACATGATATAGAAGTAAGTTAACACTAGCTCTTAAGTCAAGTAAAGCTTTATCGACCATATGATTACCAATCGCACAAGATATGGTGGGGCATCCAAGGTCCTTATACTTAGGGGGTGTTTGGTTCAGAAGAATTGAACTTACTTGACTAGCTAAAAAGGCTTTCTTATGAACATTAAGCTTACGCTTTCGTGTACAAAGATCTTTAAGGAACTTGGCATAAGCAGGCATTTGCTTAATTGCCTCTAATAACGGAATGCTGATTTTCACCTGCTTAAATGTTTCCATTATCTCGTTGAAAGTCGACTCTTTTTTTGTTGGGGCTAGTAACTGTGCATATGGGGCTCTAGGCACAAAGGTAGTCCTATCAGGAATTTCTTGGGACTTCTTAGGAATTGTTTCAGTTTCCTCAGCTATGGGCTCCTCCTCTTGGGAAGTAGAAGGTGGAACTACAGTATGTCCACTAGGCATGGCTACCTTATTGTCTACCGTTTTACCACTCCTAAGGGTTGTTATTGAATTCACATGATTTGATGATTTCTCACCAACTAAAGATATTTGATGAACTCCTCTAGGATTGAGTTGTGGTTGACTAGGGAAACTTCCGTTATCTCTGTCACTTAGAGTCTTGGATATTTGACTAACCTGAAGTTCTAACTTAGCAAGAGTCTAGTCGGTTTTATGTTGAAAATTAACCTGGTTCTTTGTTAACATTCCATGGATCTTTGCTAACATATTAAGAGTTTCCTCTAAAATAGTCATTTTCTTCTCAGAAGGGTTCTCGAACTAGGATGGATCTAAAGAGTCCTTAGTATAACCAAAACCTGGGGGAGCCTGAGAATTACTAGATTGACTTTGACTCTGGCCCTTAGACCAAGAGAAGTTTGGATGGTTTCTCCAACCAGGGTTGTAGGTATCTGAGTATGGGTCAAACTTCCGACGGTTTTCAAACATAGAGTTGTTATAGAGAGCATGGGATTGATCTTCACTAACCTGACCTTCCCAAAACGGGTTATTGGGCTCAATTCCACAACTATAGATTTGAGAGGCTCTAATCCTATCATCAGGTTCAACAAAAGACCTATGTTTAGACTGACTCAATTCCAAAGCTTATAACCTTCTAGACAAAGCAGCAAATTTAGCATCTGACCCAAAGCTAGTATCCACCATATTGGTGCTACTTCTATTGACCAAGAGTCTTTTAGGGGGTTCAACACAAGAATCCAATTGTTGGGATTTTTCAGCCACTTCTTCTAAAAAAGAGAAAGCTTCATCAACAGTTTTATCCTAGAACTTACCTGCACATAAAGACTCGACCATGGCTTTGGTCGAATAGTCTAAACCGTCATAGAGAATTTCAACTAGTTTCATTTTCTCGTAACCATGGTGAGGACATTGGGATAAGAGATCGTTGAATCTTTCTAAAAACCTATAAAGAGATTCTCCCTCTTGTTGGATACTGGCACTAATTTTCTTCCTAACAGCTGCAGTTTTATGCTTAGGGTAAAACTTCAAATAGAATGCAGCAATAAGTTCCTTCAATGTTTCTATAGACTCGGATGGTAGGTTATGCAGCCAGGTCTTGGCTTTATCTCTCAAGGAGAAGGGGAACATCTTAAGTTTCAAGACTTCATCACTAAGGTCTTTAATCTTAATTTTTCCACAAATTTCTTCAAAGTCCCTAATATGAAAGTAAGGGTTTTCATCATCTTTTCCTAAGAATATAGGGATCATCTGAAGAATACCAGGATTCAACTCATAAGTAGCCGTAGAGGCTGGCAATTTAATGCACGATGCCCGGTTGGACCTAGTTGGGTACATGTACTCCTTCAAAGTTGTCATTCTTGGCACAATTAAAAACCTAGTGGTGAATTCCTCACTAAGACTCAAATTCTCAAAACTGAAGTTTCTAAAAATAGGGCTCTCTAAAGAAGAGTCTTCAAGCTCCCCGTTTACAAAAGAAGAACTTCTAGGCTTTTCACTAATCAAACGACCTAGAGCGTCTCTTGTCCAAGCCCGTTTTCTAATGACCTCGGGCATACAAAAAGAAAAAAATCCTAAAAGGAAGGGAAGTTCTAAACAAACACACACAAGGCTGACTCCACCAAAGCAAACCTACTGATTTTTAGCAAACAACAAGCATGATGGCTCCCTTAGATTATTTCTAGACCAGCTTCTACTCTTTCGAAAGGCAATTCGTTACAATTTAAGCAAACCTCTCTGGAATCAATCTGAGTTAAAGTAAGTTGAATAGAGACAAGGGAAGCTCAAAGGAGCTTTGACACCCAGGCCTAACTGGAAAAACATTTACTTGGGTTACAAGGCGGCACGCTCAACTTACATTAACCATCATGAACTTCGAAGTATGCTTAATTGAGCAACAAATATTTTTCGAACGACTTTCCTATTAAGCTCGTTACCCTATCGGTCTCGTTCTAGTCAGTATTTTAAGCTTAGGTTCGCGTAGGTTGTGTGTTCCTAAGGCGGGCAAGAAGAGAACGGTGATGAAATCCGAACCCTTATCTTGTATGAACAGGCCTTGCCCTTTATTAGAAATTAAATCCGTGTTCAGTTCCTCAACATATATGCATACGAAGGAAGACAGTAACCCGCTGACAAGGGATTCGAGGGTGTTTAGATACACTTACCTCCTGTTCCAGACGGGGGATGAACCGCTGAAGTCGACTCGGGCCACCGACTCCTATGTCAGTGTACGAACCCGAGGGGCCGAGGCAATATCGTAATTGCCGTCCTTCTCTGCAAACAGTTTATATTTAATTACCCTTCCTTAGGGTTTAAAAATAAAAAATAATGTCCAAGTCCAAAGTCCAATGTTCAAAAAGGAAAGTGCAAAATAAAAAGAAAATTACAAAAATAAAATATTCCTAATACAATTTCTAAAGAGAAAATCTAAAAAAATTTAAAGAAATAAAATAAAATAATTTTTTTTTCTTTCTTCGTTCTTTTCGCTTTGTCTTTTTGACTCCAAATTCTTTAATTGACCACCAAAAGCTTTGGCAACTCCTTTTTTCTTTCGCTCAAAAATCCAAAATCTGTAGTTAAAAGACAAATACTCAAAAACGTAAAATAGAACAAATAAAATAAAATAAAATAAAATAAAAACTACAAAAGCAAAACCTAAAAATTAAATCTAAAATTCTAAACCTAAAAACAAGTCCGCGTCGGCGGCGCCAAAAATTGATGGTATTTTTACAGTGTTGTAGTAAGATGATTCGTTCAAGACTTGTGAAAGCAGATTTTTAGACTTAATTATAAAACTAAATTCTTGCAAACTCAAAATAAAAGGTGATGTGAATATTGTGGAGAAACTGGGGCTAGGATTCCACCATTGGACGATATTAGTGATTTAATAAAACAATAATTATGCAACTCAACATTCAATTTGATTCTTATAGTGTTGCCTAGACATGTAGATTTCCAAGAGAATAACTGTTAATCGCAAGCATAGAACATCAAAATACTAAAGAAAGCATGCTCTATCAAGAGAAAATACAGCTAACTAGTCAAAATCATAAAACCAATTTTTTAGTTCAATGCAAAAATCATAATAGAATTGCTATAATTAATTTAAAATAAAAATATATCACGTTTATCGAAATAACAGCTTCCTCCATCGCCCAAGGATTGGGTCTAGCTCATCATCTTGGAAACACGCTAAAAATTCATTTTTATTGCTCAAAGGGTGTTCACAATAATGAAAAGGGAGAACAAATAATAAAACCGGGTTTGTAACACTTATATTAGTTACAAACTCAACTGTTACAGAGAACGATAACTACTAACTGTCGCTGTCACTGTAGCAGAACGACTGCTCTTGGGCGTCTTATGTTCTTCGTGTGTTCTTCACCAGCTGCAAACTATTCTTCTGTAACTCGAATTTTCCCGGCTCTGTTATACTGTAAACTGCTCCCAATTCTCTCCATCCCCCCTCATGTGAGTCCTTACACCCTTTATATAGTCACAACACCCAAATATAATCGTAATAAACTCCCAAATCTTCTCACTGTCAAACCATTAACTCGGGAATATTTTCCTTCTTGTTTTAACTTCTCATGTGCCTGCAACTTCCTAACCCCATTCAACACGTTGAGTCATCATCCAAACACGTAACAGTTTGATTACAGCACACTCAGGTCACACGCAATTACCAAAAATGGCTCTGAGAAATCCCGAGAATATTCCAACTCTGTTTAACGATAATCAAGAGAAATCTTCCCTGTTTGATGATTCATCCAAGCCTATTCGAAACAAATAACTATACCAACCCTGTTTCTACGAAACAGGCCGGTTCCAATCCTAACCCGAGATTTAATCTCTCTTAAACAATTCTCTGTTTCAAACTAAAAACCCGAGAATAAAACCATCTTTCCCTGATTTTCTCAATCGAATTCTCCAGCCAATTCTAGTTGATTCCAATACCCGTATCATTCCTGTTTTGCTCAATAGAGTAAACCCAGAGATTTTCAGTGATTGAATCTCCTTAAAGCACGTCCAATTCTCAAACCCTAATTTCTGCCAGTCACTGCACAAAATTCTCGGCAAAACTGAAATTTGAAATGAAGAGGATGAAGTGACCTTATCCAGAAGTGGTGTGCCGTTAACAGATGGGGGTGCCCTTATCCAAATTGAGGGTGCCTTTAGTAATTCTTCCGGGATGCCTTTAACAACTTTTCGAGCCCAATTTTTCAAAAATGTTTATTGCCCAAAAATACCTATAAATACACAAAACGCCATAATAAGTATAAAATCGAGCACTAACAATACAGACTATGAGGACAATAAAGACACAAAAATGTGTCTATCATACTCACTGGCATTATCATATTTATTACCATCATGTATAGAAATTCTTGCACCTTTTTTTACTGGTGTATCACATGGCTTACTATCAATCATGTTTGCTTTTGACAATAACTCTAGAGTATACTTTTTCTGTGTCAAAACAATAAAATCAGACCCTCTTACTTCTTCAATTCCCAAAAAATAACCCAAAATCACCTAATTCCTCATTGCAAATTATTTCTTAAGATAGACAATCAATGCATTTCACTAAGATAAACACAAGCATCTAATGTCTTTCCATTCTCCAGCTTCGCTTGAATTCTGGCCTTCGCACTTGCATCTAGCTTGTCCTTCTCATCTTTGTTCATATTGCAATAGGCAAGTCACTTATCCTGGTCTCGATGAAGGAAAACATCAGTGCCACAAAGATAACAAAAACAGTATTGAATTCGGTGCTGATGATCATCCCTCCAACGCATGGTCCTAGTGATAGAAACTTAAGCATTCTCTGGTATTTCTGTGTGTGCACAAGCCATGATTCCACAAGAGAACTCTCTTTCTCTTCTGTTTTTTTTCTTCTCTCTTCCTCTATTCTCTTACATTTTTTTTTTTTGCTATCATGTAACATTTTATTTCATGGAAAAATAGAGATTACATGGATGTTTACAAGATAATCAAGGACATCGTAAAACAAGAAAATCTAAATCCAAATAAAGATACAAATTACGAATAAATCGCGAAGAGAAAGAGCGATGAACTGCAATAGTATCAAATGTTTGTAGGGAGGAGGAAGGATGGTATTGTCTTCTTTAAAAAGAGATGCTTATGAAATTGAGAAGTAATTTGCCCTAACCATTGTTTGAGACGAACCCGGATGCCCTAAATCTCTTCGATTGAAGGTGTCACGGTGAAATCGCAGTGCCGCCGAGTTGAATCATTGATGTTCTTGAAAAATCCAAAATAACAAACCACATACCAACCAAAATCCCTAGAAATAGTCACCTTGGAATTGGAGTTAAAATCACCATAAAGATGAAGAAAAAATCGCACAAAAGCAAAGATATAATCACTCCAAAGGCGAAGAACAATGTCGAATGACATCAAAATCAAACCAAAATTAAAATCCCACACTAAAAACTAATACTAATGAAAATAAAACAAATTCTTTGCTCAGATCTAGTCCAAATGGACTAGATCTGAGCAAAGAGATGGAGGCTACTTGAAGAGTTTTTTGGGTTTTTTTCTCTAAGAGAGGAGAGGAGAGGAGATGCCAATATACTAGCACGGGAATTCTAATGTTCTGGCATTTATGGCGCAAGAGTGTCTAATCTTTTCAGTTTCTTTCTTCCCCTTTCTTATCCTGGCTAAATTGGGGCCTAATGTGATTAATTTGGGCCTATCACTAAAAAACAAAAAGGATCATTAAGAAGTAATTTCTAGAAACCCCTTATCCTCCTATTTATGTTAATGGCTAATATGCCCTTATTCATTAGTGATGATTAATTAAGTTAGTATTAATGAAATTAATTAGTGTTTGAGTTTGATTATAGTGTTAGGATTAGAGTAGAAATTCATTTCCTGTTTTATGGTTTGGAGGGAAAGAAGAAGTAGAGGAAAAAAAGAAAAAACTAGGGTTTGTGATTTTCTTAGCAAAAATGAAGAAACCTGTTATAGGGGCTGAAGGTTTTATTAGAGGGGCTGAACCATGATAATAATGTCTCTCTAGTTGGTTAGGGGATGTCCTAATGGTAGTGTAAATTGTCTAGATTACCCTTTAAATTTAAATGGCCTAATATACCCTTATAGATTTATATGGAAGACAAAATTATCCTCCACTTTTAAAACTGTCTTTTTCATCTTCTTCATCTTCTCTTCACCTCCATAGCCGACTCCATTAAAGCTCGAAAAATGAACGTGAATGACTTATATGAAGTACGTTTTGAAAAACCCAGTTAGGGTTTAGTTAATTTTATTCGATTTAAGTTAAATTTCTTTCGAAATTAGGGTTTTAGATGAAAATTGAAATTCCAAATTCCGGGTTCATGTGAGTTACGGTTGATTTTGATTCAATTACGAACCGTAACTGAAAATTTTGATGTTGTTACGGTTTGTTACACTTCAATTACGAACCGTAAGTAACCTACGGTTGGTAATAAAATCTTCGAGATGAACCGTAGGTATTTCAAACCGACCGTAATTACACATTTCCAACCGTAGCAATCATTTGAAAACATACAGAGTAATTTACGGTTCAAAACTAAAATAAAAAACGAACCGTAAGAAGAGTTACGGTTGGTACCGATTTTCAACTTACCAACCGTAAGTGTGTTACGGTTCGTATCGAGTATTTGGTTACCAACCGTAACTGGTTCTATGATTGGGTTTTCCCCAAATTTAACCAGTTACGGTTGGTAGTTCATCTTTTACGAACCGTAACTTAGGTTTACGGTTGGTTAAGTGCAAAATTCCAATCGTAGTTAGCTCTGAAAATGTAAAAGTTTTGATTTTTTACGTACTTTGGATAATTTTGAGCAACAAAAAGCTAATTGGAACTAATTTAGAGGTATACTTGGTCATTTTCAGCCACTAGTTCTTCACTTTGTTGGTTAATTTCTTCAATCAAAACTTAGGGTTTCACACATCTACACTTTTGTTTTTTTAACTCTAAAACTAATATGATTCTTTTTTGTTTTAGAGTTAATATAAGTGAAATTTGATTAGCAAAACTAAACTAGATTATCAATCACTAAACTGGATTATCAACACTAAACTATATAAGGGTTAATTAGTCATTATATATATATTTTTTATAAGGGGCACTTGAAATTACTATGGTAAATCAGCCCCTCTAATAAAACCTTCAGCCCTTATAACGGGTTTCAAAATGAAACTTTATAGATTATAGTGATGATGAAGACTCTAGTAGTGATGAAGAAGTGGGTGCATCTGATAGTCTTGATTTCGATCCTACCGAATTGGATAATTTGTTGAATAAAGAAGAGAATGTCAACCAAAGAATGCTTGAGGATATTATTCAAGCACAAGAACAATATCGTCAGGAAGAAGAAGGTGATAATGCTTCTAATAAACAGGTATGAGTTGTAACGATCTACAAACATGTATTTGCTCGTCTCGATCGCTAAAAAGGAAACAAAAATCAATTTATTTCCCAGAATCGGTTTATTCGATATCACCACATAAACTGATTCTGGGTAAAATCCCCAAATTGGGTACCATAATCGGTTGTTGTTCATCACCATATAATCCGATTGTAGTAAATTTTTGGCGCGATGGGTACGTGACCAAAATCGGTTTATGTTGGTGATGTGCATATGCCGATTCCTTCACTTGGATTTTCCATTAAAATTCATGAAGTTCACAATCGGTTCATTGACGTATATATTTAATCCGATTGTGGAGACGAAATGATACAGAAAAAAAGGTGACAAAAATCGGATTACATGTTATGCAATGTGAACCGATTGTGAAATATGGAAATTTTTCTCTGAAATCATCAAGTCCTTAATCGGACTTTATAATTGCTCATATAATTCGATTCCTTACAATCGGTTGTCTCGACTGTGACACATAAACCGATTCTAATCATTCCTTCTCAAGAAAGTCAAGCGCCAACAACAAACGAGGAGCCAAACGATCTAATCGTTCCTTCTCAAGAGAGTCAAGCGAGTACAACACGAGTATCAAGTATACGTGCATGGAAGGGACAAGCAAGACAAATGGGTTCTATGGTGACTCTAAGGGCCGCTCTTGGTGATGGAAGCACGCCTAGGGATGAACGAGTTAGACCCCATCGAACGTGTTACACCATATTCGAGGAGTATTATTCGAAACTTCCTGAATTTATTAAGCCCTATGTTTTATCTACCGACGATGTGGATGCGGATGGGAATTGTGGTTATCACGTTGCATCGGAACAAATAAGTCATATAAGTTTGGCGGACGATGAGAACCTAACCCAATGCCAATATTTTAGAAAGACGATGGCCTTGCGCCTACAAGAAGACAAGAATTTTTACATTTCAATGATGAAGGAAGGATCAAGAAAGGATAAAGAAGTGAGATTTGATGAAATGGTTGCTAGTGTACAAGGGCCAAAAGGGAATTGACCAATTACCCCAGAGTATTGGATGAGCATGCCTCTATGTGGTCATCTTATGGCGGAAACGTGGAGTTGCGTTGTTCATTTATTTGGTCAGGGAACATATTATACATACGCCCCCAAGTATACCATTTGGGATGAATCGCTTAAGGATCGGAGAATTGTTTTATTCAACCCTAACAACATACATTATATCGTTCTTTGGCTACATGAAGATTGTACATTACCACCGTTGTGTAGGTTTCATTATGACTCAGAGCTCACCAAGAAATGGCTTGAAAAATATGAGCCCAACATGAAGCGTCGGGAAGAGTTAGTCGAGCCGGATCAAATGAAGGGTCTTCAAGTGTTGGAATGAGTATTTTGCTTTTGTTAAGAACTTGAACTATCAGATGTTTATATTTTGTCGCTTTCATATATTGTATGTTGCAAACCGAACCAAGCTTAATGAATGAAAGTGATTCGTCTTTTTTGGGTACGTTGGACTCATGAAATTTGTAACATAATCGGTCTTCTCATACGCTTTTAAAGTCCGATTCTGGAGGTAGTTTGCTGCAACTTTTTCATAATCAATTTATATTACAACTGTTATAAAACCTATTCCGAATTCAAACAAGAATCGGTTTACGCAGGAACTATTATAAACCGATTCTGAACAAAACTTGTCTGGGATTCTTTCAGAATCGGTCTTTGAGGACGATAATGTAATCCGATTTTGGGAAGAAAAAGTTACAGAAGAACAGACAATTTTTAACTCAATAATCAGATTATATATATGCACTAATAATCCGATTCTTGATTTCTCTACAAATCCGAACTTAATCCCGAATCGGTTGATGTGTGCATTAACTTAAACCGATTGTGGTTGATGCTCACCCAGAATCGGGTTATGTAGGTGGACAATAAAAACCGATTGCATGTAACATCAACCATAATCGGACTAATATGGTGCGCACATAAACTGATTCTGGGTGGATTTTCAGAAAATTTGATGAGTGAATTTCAAAGATTTAGTGGTAAATCATTGTAGAGTACCTCTTAGAAGGAATGAATTTAACTCAATCACTTGAATTGTTTTTTTTTTTTTTCAAAACCCAAAAAGGGTCATTAGATTTAAATTGTTGTTTGTGATTGATTAGGTTTTAGTTTTAGTTTTGATTTTGATGGAAATTGAAAAAAAAAAGGAGTTTTAATTAATGAATTTTTTATTTGTTAATTGAGTGATATGATTTTGTATTTGTATTTGTATTTGTATTAGAATAATTAAAGTTTCTCTCAAGGTTAATTTTAGTATTTTTACCATCAGTTAGACACCCCATATCCTACTCTTTAGGTTAGTTGAAGTAATTCATAGGCCCAAATTAATCACAGTAGGCCCCAATTTAGCCAGGTTTCTTATGGAAATTCTAATCTTCTCAGTTTTCCAAGCATAATTAGATTCACTGCATAATCAAAGAAATCTAATGATTTTCTTTTAGTCTCTGAAACACGTTTGACATATTAATAATACTCTAGATTGAACATTTTTAGTCTTAGTAGGATATAAGGGGTGAATTCTTTTAACTTCAAAATGTATCTACCAAGGTTTAAAGCTTACTAATAGGCTCACGGTGGAGGAACAACCTTACATATTTATCCTAGGCAAAGGTATTTTCTTACATTTGTACATCTCTAGTTGAAACAACTCAAAGAATTATCTTTATTCCAAACCCATAGTTTCTGACAATTCTAATCCCTGATAATCTTTGCAAGTGGGATCTTAATTAGTAATAAGGCATTAATTGGATATGCAAATCTAGTCATATCATTATCAGGTCTTAGCTTCTCATCTTCCATACGAAAATCTATCCTCTTTCTTTAAAAATTTAAGGTTTGTCAGGAAAGCTAATAATTTATGCTATGGTACCATAGAATACGCTTAAGTCATTTAATGAAAATTAAGAACCTATCTCACAATTTTAGTCTACAATCTGATAGACTGCAATGGAACAAAATAATAACTAGGAAAATTAGGATGCGCCTTTGGATATGAAGAATTCTGGGATGAGTCATGTATTGTCCAGTTAAATAAAATTTCTCCATCTTATCTCTCGAACCATTAGATATTTAAACAATAACTGGATAGTAAAATGTGAGATTAAATTTTAGTATAACTAGCTAGACCAAAAATTAGTACTTTCTAGGGGTAGGCTTTCTTTAAGGAACGTATTCTTCTGCCATTTCTGCGCATGTTGCATTATTTAGTCTTAAGATATGGAATTGTTAAAACAAGGTTTATGAAATATCCTAAAACATTGTAACAATTTTATTCCTTTAAGCGAGATTTCTTCTTATCTTATCTTGGGATAGTCATCTCAAGATTGTCTGGTGTCTCTTTTCTTTTTGAATTTTAAAATTTGTTTTTCTTAGTGAAGTCTGTATCAATACAGCCTTGCACTACAAAACTCTGATCCTAGGATGATACATTTCCCAAAACCTAGTTTAGTCAAACAATACTGTCAATTGTTTATCCTAGTACCTTATAATCTAGTTTAAATTTGAAATTTAGGATGTTGTCAATTAAGGATTGACTAATTTTTAAGAAAATTTCCTTCTCGATTCTGGTCACGGGTTTAGAAACAACTCAGCCTTTTTTACTTCTCTTTAGAAACAATCACGGGTTTATCTATCGGAGCCTCTCCAATGGAACGTGTGTGAAAGAAAAAATCATCTCCAACCCATTGATGTGAAGATGATGTGGCCAAAAAAAAGGTTAGACATCCTCTTGGTGAACCTCTAATTTTAGACATTCACTTAGAGGATGTCTTCCCATCCTAGTCACATTTTTATAAATAGAAGTCATTGGAAAATAAAAATGGAAAAGGTTTTAACCAATTATATGCCTACAAATAAGTAAACAAATAATAGTAAACTTTGTGGGGTGGAGATAAAACTTTATTTTTCCTAATATTTAGGATTTTATGCTCAAAGGATGTCTTAGAAGTGTTGCCACATATGAAATATTCACATTCACCATTGGAGAAGCTCTCAGAAAACTGAATTTGCTTTTATTAGTGTTCGTTGTAACAATCTCCGAGTTCTTGTATTCCCATCATTACCTTTTGTTTCAAAGACGACTTCTTATGGATCTCTACAAATGGACCTTGGTATCCATAATTGGTAATGTTCTAGCTGCAACAATTGCGTATCAAGGAATGAGCATATCGACTGATAAGGTTAAAGAAATCCCGATATGGGCTTCCATCTCCAATGCTAAGCATGAGCATAGAAGTCGAGAAATGCTTGGCTTGATTGCTAGCAAGATTGTCCAAGTCTCAAGAGTTTGTTTAGGCTCTGAAATCTCAGCACCGGATTGTCTAATAAGGGTGTTAGTTTGGGTGAACATAGAGAAACAACTTATAGATCATCTTTTAGTCAAAGTAGGTAATTACCCAGTTACATCAATATACTTCAACTATCTCAACCTTCCATCCAAAGTCTGTAGTCATTGCATGCGTTTTGGACATAAGGTCAACAACTGTGCTATTGTAAATGGCAGACCTCTAGAAGACATCTATGACATCTCAGTTAACTCTCCTTATCCGAGTGATGACATACACTGGTTGAATGATGAGCTAGTTCAAATATGGAACCCTAAAGACAACTTCGATAGCCATGGAAGGATAATTCATGTCGAGTCTTACCTTAGCCAACCTGGTGTACGTGAAACCTTCAATGACATCTTTCGCGGTTATGTACATGAGGAATACTCTCCTCAAGTTAACAACCAAAATTATGTGGTTTTAGGACCGGTTTTCTATGATGAGGATATGCCTCAAGCTTCTTCATCTGTTTTAGGGAAAAGAACCTCCCCTTTCAATTATCCGGAAAATTTCATTCCTTTGCCTGAATCGGAGGAAGAATCATTCTGATCCTCTAACTCGGAAACTTTCAGAGTTATTGATGTGGCCCGATCTTCTGAATCGGTGCTTCATAATGGGTCCGGCCTTATTCAGGATATTCTTATCCCAGCGCAGCAGAATAAAATCCTGTCACCCCTTTGGTGAGAAAGAGGTTGTCATTCTCGTCTTATGAGAATGCTAGGGATTCATTTGAATCCCTAATTTCTATCTCCTCAACATCTCCCTCATCTCTTACCCCAGCAATTAATTATGCTGATCATGATAAACAAATTTGTATTGCATCATATTTTAAAACTCCAGTGACCCAGCCAAAATTAGCTTTTAAAATCTCAATTTTTGATTTCCTTTCATCTTCATCATCGGATAATATTTGTTCTTTTCCTTCGGTGGATGGGGAACTTTTCAAAATCAATCAATATGGATCAAATATACTAGAACATGAATCTTCAACAAGCGCCTATCTCCCAATTCCATTTCCAGAGTTATCCCCTTCAAAGCAACAGGAGGAGACACATGTACTTTTACCTGTTTTGCATATTAACTTTTTAGATTATCTGCACTGATTGCTAGCATATATGCTTTTAACATTCTTACCATTCATAAAATTAGTCTAATGTTTAGAGTAATTAAAATCTTTCCTTTCAGTGTACGTTAAACCTTAGTGTAACACATAACATAAATTATTCATATCTCCATGTCTCTTAGTCTTAGATTTCATATCTCCCCCTTTAGTTATTCATGAAGATAATAGCTTGGAACGTTCAGGGATGTGGTAACCCATTTACCCATAATCATCTAAGGAAGATTATCTCAATAGAAAAACCAGAAATTATATTCCTTTTTGAACAAAATCTCCAAAATCACTGGTAAAATCCCTTTTGAATGACTTCCCCAATGTTCATATAGTAGACCCGATAGGTGCAGCAGGAAGGATTACAGTAGCATGGGTGGATGGACTATATTTTGAAATATCACAATGAAATATTAACATGATTAATATTCTAGTCCAAACTAACCAAGAATCTAAGAAATGTCTACTAACCCGTTTCTATGGTAGCCCATATCCTGAAACTAGAAACATAACATGGGATTACATAAAAGACATCTCAGAAAAAGTTGACACAAACTCTCTTCCTTGGGTTCTTCTAGGAAACATGAACATGATATTTGATCAAAACGAAAAACTAGGAGGCCTCCCATTCAAGAAGAAGGACTGCGCATATTATCAAAATATTCTAAATGGTGCAGGCCTCAATGATGTAGGTTTTATAGGATATGAATATACTTGGAACAACCATAGGAAAGACAAAGCAAATATTCAAGAGAGACTAGATAGAGCAGTGGCCAATGCTGAGTGGAATCTCCAATTTCCAAAAGCAGAATTAACTCATCTAGTAGCTGTGGGTTCTGATCACTGTCCCATTGCCTTGAATCTGGATAATAGCTTTGTTAAATTTGAATTCACTTTCAAATTTTATGATACTTGGCAAAAAGAAGCTTCTTGTATTCAAACTATAAAAGATTCTTGGAACCATATTATTAGAGATAATCCAGTTGATTCATTGGTGTCTAACTTAGAGTCTTTAGGTAAAAACTTAGATTATTGGGAAGACAAAAAATCTTTGGCCTCCCAACTAAACAGATTAAAAGAATCTTGTCACAAATTCATAATCTCAACATCTCTAGACATGTCTATAGGAAAGAATAGAAAATTCAAGAAAAACTGGTCCAACTAGAGAAACTGTATGACACTCAAGAAGCTATAGCAAAACAACAATCAAGAGACAATTTAGTTCAATTAGAAGAAAAAAACACAAAATATTTTCATACTAAAACCTTAAAGAGAAGAAAGTGGAATACAATAGAGTGTCTAAAAAAAAAATGAAGTTACTAATAATAAATCTGAAATAAGAACCATTCTGTCAGTTTATTTCATTAACCTTTTCTCAGCAAATCCAGATCCTCAACATTCAGACCTCTCTCTTTTTCAACATATTCAACATAGCATTACACAGGAGGATAATGCATCTTTGAACTTAGTTCCCTCTCCTGATGAGATTATAAATGTATTAAAAAATTTAAAACCAAATAAATCTCCTGGGCCAGATGGTTTCCCAGCTAGTTTCCTTAAACATAACTGGGACACTGTGGGAGAACAAGTTACTGCCTCAATCCAACACTTCTTTACAACAGGATAAATGCATCCTGATATAAATAAACCCTTTCTTTTCCTGATACCCAAGACAAGACACCCAAAGGAACCTATCCAATTCAGACCTATTTGACTCTGTAACACAATCTACAAAACAATAGCAAAAAATCTAGCTAACAGAATTAAAGAACACTTATATTCTATTATTTCTCCATTTCAGGCTGCCTTTCTGTCTAAAAGACAAATCTCAGATAACATAATTATAGCACGGGAAATAATTCACTCTATTAAGAAAAAGAAGGTTAAACAAGCAGGAATGGGAATTAAGATTGATATGTCAAAAGCCTTTGACAGGGTTAACTGGGATTTCTTAATCACTGCTTTAAAAGCTTTTGGCTTTTATCAATCCTTTTGTAACCTCATTTATCAATGTATCCCAACATCCTCCATAGCTGTCCTATTAAATGGATGCCCTGATACCTACTTTAAACCTTCTAGAGGCCTTAGACAGGGAGATCCACTATTTCCATATCTGTTTATTATCTGCATGGAAATCTTTTCCAAGCTGCTACTGATCAAAGAAAATGAGAAAATCATATATGGAGTTAAACTAACGCCTAAGAATAATCCAATCTCTCATCTATTTTTTGTTGATGATTGTCTATTATTCATTAGAGATGACCTTGCAGAATGTCGCTTTATTCTTCAAATCATTGAAACTTTTAGTAAAGCTTCTGGACATCTTATAAACTTTGATAAATCTGGGGTGTTCTTCAGTAAAAATTTCAACCTAAACATCAAAGAATGCTATCAAATATACTAAAAATTAAAAATATAGACCTAAAAGACTCATACCTAGGAGCTCCTCTTTTTGTAGATAAAGCAAAAATAAAATTATTTGAAGGAATAATAGAAAAAATGGAACACAAGGTTCAAGGTTGGAAAGGAAATTTTTTGGCGTAGGCAAGTCAAATGATTCTCAATAAAGCTACCCTAGCCAGTATGGCAAGTTTTCAATTGGGTTGCTTTGTTCTTCCCCAAAAAAATTACTAACAAGATAAATGCCTTACAAAGAGATTTCTAGTGGGGAAAGGAAACAAACACTAGGGGATATTACCCTACAGCTTATTCTTGTCTTTGTAAACCTATCAGTAAGGGGGGTTTAGGATTTAGAAATGCTCATAAATTTAACCTAGATCTGATAGAAAAACTAGCCTGGAGACTATTAATTGAACCTAAGGCCTCGTGAGTCACCTTAAACCTAAATACTTTAGAAAAACATCAGTATTCAGAGCTAAAATTTCCTCTACAAGCTCCTGGATCTGGAAATGCCTAAGTAAAGGAATCAGATTAGTGGAACAAAATAGCATTTGGGAAGTTGGGGATGGCCGTAGTATTAACATCTGGGAAGATAACTGGATCCCAAAATTAGGAGGCACTCTAATCCAATTTCGAAACTCAACCAACAATCATTTAACACTTGTGATGGATCTTCTGGATCCAATCACTAAAAAGTGGAACGAAAACCTAATTTACTCTCTATTCCCAAATAATTTGGCAAGACAAATCTGTAGAATAAGAATAGCTATAGGAAGAAATCTAGAAACTAAACCAGACGCTCTTAGATGGCTACTAACTGCTTCTGGCAAAGGACAGTTAACAACTATAATTTAGGCATGCCCGATTATTTATGGAAAGGACTATGGGCTCTAGAGATATCTCAAGGTATTAAGATTTTCACATGGAAATGTTTCCAGAATGTTGTATCTACAAATCTTAAATTATCTAGATTTATGAAAGAAATTTCTCCTAAGTGTACTTTTGGCTGTGAAGATTCGGAATCTTTAGAACATCTACTCTTCCACTGTTATTATGCAAAAGCTACATGGGCTACAGGACAATATCCAGTAGAATTGAATTTTGATACTTCAACAACATTCATAGATATATGTAAACAATGGATAGGCAAAAACAACCCAAATTTACCTATAAAAATCATTTTGACTAAGATTTGGTTCATATGGAAGGAAAGATGCAACAGAACTTTCGAAAAGAAACAACAATCCCACTTTCAATTAGCTCTAGAGATCCAAAGACATTTGATCTTCTGGCATAAAGAGAAACACCAAGTCCCAATTAGTTCTGTGAATCACTCAGAAAGATCAAGAACAACCTGGAAGGCTCCACAAAAAGATGAAAGCAAAATTAATCTATATGCAGCTTGGAAATCAGAAAATGAACCAGCAGTAATTTTTATTAATTCTCAGAAATGATGCAGGTAGTTTTAAACAATGGAGAGCAAGACCCATCTCAGCATCATCACCAGAAGAGGCAGAGGCATTAGGTCTACTACAAGCTACGAAATAGGCGAGGAGAACAACTTGTCAAATTTAAGTATTGAAGGGGACTACAAGAATTTGTTTGACTATCTAAATGGAGTTCCTTCTTGTTAGAGCACTGCTCGGTCGAACTCGCAAGCGTTGCTATCTCAAGCTTGTTGTCAATTTTAGTTGCCAAAACTATAAGTCTTGATTTCTAGTCTACTTATAGCTAAGTCTCGGACTAGGATAGTAAGTGTAGTTGAGATCAAGACTCCACGACGTTCATCATGCAAAGACGAAGAACTATTCAAGGAACTGGTGGATCTTCATCGACAAAAAGGTATGTGGAGACTTGAACTTATCTATCACTCAAAAGTCTATCTATTCTATCTCCTATCTTGAGACAAAAGTCGTATTGCTATATAGACTTCGATTATACACATTTGCTATTTCGAGCTGAGTTTATCTCGCTTATCTATTTATCGAAATATGTGTTGGTAAGCTTTTGCTTTGGCCAAGTTTATCTTTACTCATGACGAAAGTCATATTGATTGTTTCAATCTCTTGAAAATCGCTTTGATGAAAAATAGTGTGTGAATAACCACTATATAACATCCTCTAAGAATGTTTCAATGATTGAAATGAGAGTTTAGAATATATAACCTTGAATGGATATAAACATTGTATGTGAACTCATACTTGTGTAAGTCCAAAATCCTTGAACCAAAGTATGCGTACTTTACTGGTTTCGGATGTCCAGAGCTAAGTCCGCGTACCCGTACGCGTATTGCCGGAAGTTCACATCCCGTGAATTTCTGCTGGAGTTTGTGAACTAAAAACAAGCTCAATCCGGGTACTTAAGTATGCGTACCGGTATGCGTACTTAAGTGGGTTATTTTCTAAAAACGGTTTATTCGTGAACTAAGACATTTATAAATTAAGGAATACAATCTTTGCAAACCGTGGCTATAATGTTCATGAATCGATTCGAGTG
>JAJJMB010012081.1:4564081-4595255 GCA_023531105.1 Papaver atlanticum
CAATTGAACAACTCTCTAACTAGTTCTTTTGAGTCATTTGAACTAGTCATGGTGAAGATGAATAAGGTTAATATGAAAGTGCTCATATGGCTAACCATTGGTTAACTATTGTTGAACCAACTAGGTGTACACGTTTAGGTACAGTTACTCAAACCTAAATGAAGTTACATTTCATTTAGGTATAACAAGCTAAGTTCGATCTAACGGTTGAAAGATATTAGCTTCAATCTAATCAGGTTTTCATCTAACGGTGAATATTGAATGCTTTTTTACCAAGGTAACTTAGATTGCAAACCCTGATTTGGAGACTATATAAAGGAGAACTCTAGCAACTGTGAAAGGTAATCCCCACACCTTCTGTGTGATACTAGTTTTATAAGCTAGAGTCGATTCTCCTTTAACCTTAGGTTTTTATCGAGACCCTGTAGGTTAACGACTTAAAGACTTCATTGGGATTGTGAAGCCAGAACCAACTATTTTCTCTGTAGTTGCGTGATCTGATCTTGCTGTTTCTATCGTATTTGAGTACAATCGTAAGATTGAGTTGAGATTAATTTCTCCGATAAGCAAGATAAAAAAATAGTCACAAACACCTTTGTCTCATCGTTTGTTATTCCACAATATCTTGTTTCGCTAGTCGATTAAGATTATTGTGAGGTGATTAATATTTCTAGGATGTTCTTCGGGAATATAAGTCCGGTATATCAATTGGTTCCTGTTCACCTTGATTTATCAAAAGACGGAACAAAACTCGTAGGTATTTCTATGGGAGACAAATTTATCTATTCCTGTAGACTTTTCTGTGTGATACAGATTTGTTTATTAAAGTCTTCGACTTTGGGTCGTAGCAACTCTTAGTTGTGGGTGAGATCATCTAAGGGAACCAAGTGCGTAGTATCCTGTTGGGATCAAAGACGTAAGGAGCGCAACTATACCTTGGATCAGTGTGAGATTGATTGGGGTTCAACTACAGTCCAGACCGAAGTTAGTTTGTAGTTGTAACACCCCGAGTTCCGGACCAGGGTCAAACCCATATGGGGATCCGAACTTGAAGCGTTACGGGTCGGAAAGAGACTTATGCATATTTTTTTATTCTAATTTATTTGTTACATCAAACATAATTGAACTTTATATAACATGAATTGAAGCATATAAATCCAGAATTATCTTTAACAACTTTTTCAACCAAGCATATTATTTCAAACTACATTTCAAGCAATACAATAAAACAATTCAATCACTAAGCTAAACATTCCTAGCTTTCGCTGCGCCACTCTGATAAATCTGCAAGGATGTCAATTGGGGTGAGATGACAGCTCAATAGAATGTACCCCTATTCTCTAAAGATGTGAAAACAAAATCATTTTATCAAGGAATAACATACAATAAGAAATACAGTGCAACTTCAACGAATATATTCAACAACCAACATTAACTCACAAATATTATTTTCCCTAAATCATCTAATTTATTTGTTCAACCGTGAATTCAAAATACCACTATTGTTTCTAAAAAATTATTTAATTAACATTTCAAATAAAACTTCACAATAATCCATCAATAAAACATCCAATTTATTTGTTCAACCATGAGTTCACAATACCAATATTATTGCCAACAAATCATCCATTTAGGATTCAACACACCAATTAACATCATCAATAATGTTTCCAACAACTCATCCTTTTAAGTCTCAAAACATGAGTTACATATCAATATTGTCACCAACAAACCATGAGTTTACAATACCAAAATAATTGTCAACAAGTCATTCATCAATGGTTCAACACATCTATTCACGTACTCATATCGTCACAGAGAAACCATGAGTTTACAATACCAAAATAATTATCAACAAGTCATTCATCAATGACTCAACACATCTATTCATGTATTAATATAGTCACAGAGAAACCATGAGTTCACGGTACAAAAACCTTGGTTCGTACACCCACCTTTCGTTTATCGGCACGGACAGCCTCCATCGATGGTCAGTAACAAAAGTTCCTATGTGGATCATACCCATCTGCTCTCGGGGATCATTACCCTTTTCATTAACGGTACGAAAACCTTGGTTCGTACACCCACCTTTCGTTTATCGGCACGGACAACCTCCATCGATGGTCAGTAACAAAAGTTCCTATGGGGATCATACCCATCTGCTCTCGGGGATCATTACCCTTTTCATTAACGGTACGAAAACCCTTGTTCGTACATCCACCTATCATTATACCGGCATGGGGATCATTACCCATTTAACTCTCGGGGATCATTACCCGCCGTTAGCATGAAACATGTTCCATATAACGGTAAAACATGAACTCTTCTATAAATCATTTTTCACAAACAACACAAGCAACCATGGCTTAACAACATGAATTTCATTCAAGCATTTAATCAAACACACCAACTGCAGACATTTCACATCATGTGTTTCAGGTTATAACTTTGTACGATCTACCTCAAAATCTTAGTGAACATTCCTGACACCATAGTGTATAACATATCTAAATTTTACATGAAACTAACGGCTCAATCAAAAGATATTGATTTTACAAACGCATTACAAAATCTAGGCAGATAACATCATTTTACCAAAATATTCACCCTAAATTCATATTAGTCTCAAATTAAGCAAAACCAAAGAACAATTAAAGATAATACATTTATCTACAACTTTTGTGAGACCTCAAATCATTTTAACATCTTTAAGACTTCCTAATAACATAAAAACCACAGCAAAACGAAACTGTTCAGAATTTCAGAAACTATCACCCACATCTAAACAAACATTCAACGGTGAATTTGTGGTGTATGGTTCTCAAAATTTAACCATGGGTATCTAATCATGTTATCTAACAATTAGGAAATCCTGATCATCATTAGGAGATATATATATATATTTGTGTGATTAAATTACTAAAACCCAACAATACAAAATCATACAAAATAAACACCCAAAGAAACACCAAAAGAGAAAAGGGTTTCACATACTACCTCAATTCCATTGATCCTCCACTGATTTTCCTAATTAAAATCTCTCCTCAAGAACCTTAGCTCCAATCCATCTTCCCATTCTCTCTAGATTTTAGTTTTCTAATTTCTCATATTATTTCCCTTCATTTGATAAAAAAGAACCCTATATATATATATATAATAATGCTAACATAAATACACATAAACATTTTTATTTATTTTATTTATTCAAAATATCTTTTCATTTTTCTCTCAATTTTATAAAAATATTAAAATTAACTAGGTGACTATATTCTCACCCAAACTTGTGGCTTTCCTAGTTCAAGCAACCCACCAAGTCTAAGGAAAAGAAACAATATTCTAAACCACATGGTTAGCTAAGTTGGGTATAACCCGACCTTAAAGGTTAACTAAAATACAGGGTATTACATTCTACCACCCTTAAAAGAAATTTCGTCCCGAAATTTAAAGCATACTTATAATCTCAAAAGTTCTCATAATATAGATAATATAATAAACAATACAAAAGTTCAATACAAATGGTATCAGAGCCGACGACGGGTCACCTGCCGAGGGTGGGAAGGTACGCTAGACGGGATTGGTCCAGGTACTTCTCATGAGGGGCAGGGAACGTCGGAGATCTGGGCTTGCGAATATATTCTGGAGCCGAGGACGGCTCCAATTTAAGGTGGTGGTATTGTAATACCCCGATATTTGGTAGTGGTTGGCCGAATGGAATATACGTAATGATTTGTCATTTCTTAACACCGAGGCCTGATGGGTTCACTTGACTGAGTTGTGGGAAAAAAAACTTATCAGTTAAGCGTGCTCGGCCGGGAGTAGTCACAGGATGGGTGACCTCTCGGGAAGCCGCTGCTGGATAACCGCAGTAGTGCCGTTAAAAATCCCACACTGCTGGATAACCGCAGTGGGTAAGTGGGAACAATATCGGTGTTAGTTGGGATACAACTAGGGGTCGTTCGCTTGTGCTCGGGTGGGGGAGTATGCTGGGGGATTATGCCAGATACTGCTCTCATAGGAGACAAGGAACGTCTACATTATACCGAGGCCTTTTCAGCACAACTGGCTCCAGAGTTGCAGTTAAGCGTGCTCGGGAGGGAGTAATCCATGGATGGGTGACCATCCGGGAAGTTTCTGCTGGATTTTCGCAGGGATGCTCGTTAAAAACCCCACACTGCCGGATAACCGCAGTGGCTAAGTGGGGATAATATCGGTGGAGGGACGGGTCATTACAGTTGTATGCTAGTGTCTGTATCGGCTTAATACAATGTGTGTTCAATCTAGACTAAGTCCCGAGGTTTTTATGCATTTACGGTTTCCTCGTTAACAAAACTTCTGGTGTCTGTGTTATTTCTTTTCCGCATTATATTTTGTTATATAATTGAAATATCACAGGTTGTGTGTTGTATCGATCAATTGGTAAATCCAACCTTTGGTTGTTGATTGAAATTGATTGATCCTTGAACATTGGTTTTTGGTACCGTTCAAGTTATTTCTCTTGTATTCAATCAGACTCGCAGATTTCTATTTGTTTGAGTTAGGATTGAATCGACAAATTGAGATATAACTCTTCGATATACTTTTTATTAAGATTGAGTCTGACTGTCTAGTTGATTCTCTTAAAAGTATATTGGAGTTAGTCCATACAGATTGCTAAGCGAAATATTGGGTGAGGTTGTTACACCCACGCCTTTTCAATTGGTATCAGAGCAGGCAAACACGTTTAAGACCTCATAATTCTGTGTTTGTAACAATCTGATTATATGGACGACAGTAATCTCTTTGATAACGCAACATCAGTTCAGAGTTCCCTTGAGGTGTTTCAAAATCCTGAGACATCTAAAAAATCTCCTGTATCTGCCTCTGTTTCTTAATCTGCCTTCAACTGGGAAAAGTGTCTTGATGAACAGTTGGATGATCTTTCAGATGAGAGAGATTTAGAAGAAGGACAAGGTATTGATGAGGAAGTCTCACAATATATCAAGCTCTTTGACCATGCTTAGAAAGAAAAGAAGTCAACAGCTTGCTTGGGTAAATATTTGGCACCTCTCTGTCAAGAAAACAGAAAGATGAGAAAACTCTTTAAAGGTTATGATTGTGGGTACAAACTACTACAATCTACCGTTAAAGATCGAGAAGAAGATTTACGCTCAAAAAGGTCCGAATGTGATAATCTTCTTCGAAATCTCTTTGTGTTGAAAGAAAAACTTGCAGAATCTGAAGCAAGATATGACTCGCAACAAAAATGTTTTAATGACAAAGAAATCGGTCTTCTCGCCATAGAAAAATATTTGGAGACTGATCTCGCTGATGCCCTTGATAAGGTAAAATCACTGGAAGAGAATCTGAAAAGATTCAATTCTAGCTCTACAAAATTATCTTCTATGCTTGGAGCATGTAAAGAACATCGTGATACACGTGGTCTGGGCTATAAGGGAATAGACGCTCCAAGTACTAGTAAGATCAATTTTGTTCATGCTAATGACAACTCTTCATGTGAATTTTTTTCCCCAGCAGCTGACGATCTTAGGAACAAGGATTGTGCTCCTTCGAATTCAACTCGCATGAGAACAGTCAAGAACAATTCATATAACTGCTATTATTGCGGAAATAAAGGACACCTTGAACGGAAATGTCGTTTTTGACTGAGGAATGAAAAACTTCACAACATTCTTGCATGGATGTCTAAAGAAGTAATTAAACCTGTCTCTCATCTTGATGGAGTAAAAGGCAGTGTCTGCAATCAAGAGAAATGTTGTGATGAGTAATTTCTAGATTATGTTTTTAAGACAAAAAATGCTTACAATTGTAGAAGGAAGAATGTCAGATGGTCAACTGACTCCTTAAATTACTCTGAGAAGAGAAAAAGGCATAGGAGAATGAAAAAAAGTTCAAATTCCTTTACTCTCTCTAAAGAAGACTTTGAACCCAAGGTGTCTGCTCCAGATTTCATTAGAAAGGCAAGGAATGCAGCAGATTCAGGTATCCCTTGTTCTCATCTGGTTAAATCTCTTTCAACTAATCCTAGTGATTTTGCTGAAAATCTTCATGAAGGAAAGAGAGAAGAAGTCAATATACTTGATGAGAAAAATGCTCATCAAAATACAACTTGACTGCTCAATGTAGCATCGTTCTTGTAATTGTGGAAGGATGCTCATATTTCTCAAGAAGTTTTTTTCTATCTTGAGAAAGTAGTCGTTGTTATAGTTTACTTTTCATTATCTTTTCCCTTTACGTAATGATGATCATAAAACTGTTGAGCCTTGCTCCAGTACTTTACAAGATGTATTGTTGTTGATCGTCCACTCTTGAGAATAATTCCTTGTTGATTGCCTTGAAAGTTTTTTTTTTCTCTTCATTGACCAATCAGTTGTTGTTTATCAACAATTATCTTATGTTCTTTTGAACTAAGAATGTCATCAATTTTTTTAGAATGATTCTTGAGTTTTTTTTCAAGGCTTCTTCTAAAATTTGGCTCCATTACTCTCTTGGTCGTGTACCAAGTTAGCAACCATAAGTGCACGTACACCTGACCCACACAGAACATATATGAGTAACCCTAGGGTTTCCTATGAAACACTTATATATATATATATATATATCATGCTCCTTTTTGATACATACATGTTCTGTAACGTTAAAAAATTCTCCTGAATTTTGTGTGCACAATGGATGGATGCAACAAGGAAGTCAATGTTGAGAAGGGCAAGACTATCGAGTTTCACGAGAACCCTGTTTTCATAACCTGCTATCATGCTGTTGATCATGAAAACAAACTACCAGTTCAGATGTCATCACAACCGGTAGGAAATCTTCTTCGAGATTTCCAGGTCGTTCGTGAACAACTTGGAATTGCAACAAGGAATCTTGAATTTCTGAAAAATGAACTGAAGAAAGCAACTGATGAGCTTGTCCATGTTCAATCTATGGTTGCTGGTCATGTTTAATGTTTTTCGAATTATGTTCTCTAAGAGTTGTTTTGATATTGTCTAGGAAACTTCTTATGAGAATTTATTCTTGTGTTTTGAGAAGGATAACTAGGGTTTGGAATAGCCATTATTGTGATTACACATAGCTATGTCCAACGTTTTCATCTTCAATGTTTTTAGATTTATTTATTTAAATTCTAAAGTTTGTTTGGAAGATGATTTTGCAGTATTAATCTTTATGGTTTTATATATTGCAACTTGTTATGGGATATGTGTGTTTACGTCCGTGAACTATGATTGTCCCATACGTGGTCAAAAGTTAAGTCCTTCATATGTCGATATGCAAGTATTGATAAAAGATTGAATGAACTTTTGACAAACAAAAGATAAGCCTGGTGGAAGGGCCGACCGAAGAAAAATCTGAAGATGGGGTTTGTCTACGACTACTTTCGCCCTGTTTCAGAAAAAGTGATACTTTCGCCTTGTTTATGAGAAAGTGATATTTTCGCTCCGTTTCAGAAAAAATGATACTTTCGCTCAGTTTTAGAAAAAATGATACTTTCGTCCCGTTTCAGAAAAAGTGATACTTTCGCCTTGTTTCAGAAAAAGCGATACTTTCGCTTCGTTTCATAAAAAGTGATACTTTCACCCCGTTCCGGAAAAAGTGAAACTTTCGCCCCGTTTAAGAAAAAAGTGATCCGTTTCAGAAAAAAAGATACTTTCGCTCCGTTTCAGAAAAAGTGATACTTTAGCCCCGTTTCATAAAAAGTGATACTTTCCCCCATTTCATAAAAAGAGATACTTTCGCTCTGTTTCAGAAAAAGTGATACTTTAGCCCGTCATAAAAAGTGATACTTTTGCCCCGTTTCAGAAAAAGTGATATTTTTGCCCCGTTTCAGAAAAAGTGATACTTTTGCCCTGTTTCATGAAAAGTGATACTTTCCCCTGTTTCAGAAAAAGTGATACTTTCGCTCTGTTTCAGAAAAAGTGATACTTTCCCCTCGTTTCAGATAAGTGATACTTTCGCCTTGTTTCAGAAAAAATGATACTTTCGCTCCGTTTCAGATAAATGATACTTTCGCCCTGTTTCATAAAAAGTGATACTTTCGCCTTGTTTCATAAAAAGTGATTCTTTCCCCTGTTTCATAAAAAGTGATACTTTCACTCCGTTTCATAAAAAGTGATACTTTCGCCCCGTTTCGGAAAAAGTGATACTTTCGGCCCCGTTTCAGAAAAAGTTATACTTTCACTCCGTTTCGGAAAAAAAGATACTTTCGCTCCGTTTCAGAAAAAGTGATACTTTAGCCCCGTTTCGGAAAAAGTGATACTTTCGCCTTGTTTCAGAAAAAGTGATACTTTCCCCCGTTTCATAAAAAGTGATACTTTCGCTCCGTTTCAGTAAAAGTGATACTTTCGCTCCGTTTCAGTAAAAGTGATACTTTTGCCCCGTTTCATAAAAAGTGATACTTTCGCGCTGTTTCATAAAAAGTGATACTTTCGCCTTATTTCAGAAAAAGCGATACTTTTGCCCCATTTCAAAAAAAGTGATACTTTCGCCCCGTTTCAAAAAAAGTGATACTTTCGCCTCGTTTCAGAAAAAGTGATATTTTCGCTTCGTTTCAGAAAAAGTGATACTTTCGCTTTGTTTCATAAAAAGTGATACTTTCGCCCCGTTTCAGAAAAAGTGATACTTTCGTCCTGTTTCTGGAAAAAATACTCCCTCTCCGTTTCAGAAAAGTGATACTTTCTCCCCGTTTAAGAAAAAGTGATACTTTCCCCCGTTTCATAAAAAGTGATACTTTCGCTCCGTTTCAGAAAAAGTGATACTTTCGTCCCGTTTCATAAAAAGTGATACTTCCCCCGTTTCAGAAAAAGTGATACTTTCGCTCCGTTTCAGAAAAAGTGATACTTTCGTCCCGTTTCAAGAAAAATGATACTTTCGCCTTGTTTCAGAAAAAGTGATACTTTCCCCCGTTTCAGTAAAAACGATACTTTCTTCCCAAATTATAGTAATTAGATATTTAAATAATTATAGTAATTGGATTAAAAGGGAGGGATACTTCCGTCAAATAAAAAAGTAGCCAAAAATTTCCCGACGGAATTTTATCAAATATTTTTATGAAATTGTTCAATTTTGTTAGGTTTCATTTGACAAAAAAGTTGTCATAAAAGGGACTCTCTCCCTACGGGCCCTTGGGCCCTCCGGTCGGTCGGTCCAATTATGTCATTATGCAAATATTGATGGAAGATATGATGAGCTTTTGTTTACAAAGATTAAGTCTATTATATATGTCATTGTGCAAATAGTGATGAAGAATATAATGAATCTTTGTTTATTCCGCAGTATTGATCTTCTCTGATCCATATTTTTTATGTATATACTGTGTGGCTCCGTAAGTTTTCTTATGTGCGCATTTCCGATTAAATTAATCATGGGTTCTCTTGTGGTTAATTTAATTGAGATTTTTGGATACAAATTCATATTCTTATATAATTTATTAATGTCCAAAGAAATTCTTCTTTTCTCGTGAAAGTAAGGTCGCTCTTGTTGTTCTTTCGGGAATGACATTTTATGGGGGAGAGTTCTTTTTGAACTTGTGCTTAATTGCCAAATCTTTGTGGGGAGTGCGGCTGTGGAATATTATAGGGGTTATCTTGTATCTTTATAAACTCCTTGATGAATGCATTTAGTTTCGACTATATGATTGCATCTAAAAAAGTTGATATATACTTTCTTTTGGTCATGAAGTGTCTCTATGGAAATTTCATTAGGTTCCCACTAGTTTTCGTACCTTTGCCAATTTTATTGACAAAAAGGGGGAGAATTAATGTGTAGTTCACACTACAAATACATATGGTTTTTGGATCATTATGTAAGGGGGAGTGGTTTTCATGTGAGATGGAGTATTGACTAAGAGGGAGTGATACATATCACCATAGTATTGTTATCGAAGTTGTGATACAATTGAACTTTGATGCTGTGTAATAATACTATGACACTGTGTAACAATGATTGAGAGCTTTTGTTTTCTCATTGTTATGGCTACGGATCTTCAACAACGGTGATGCTGATTTGAATATCTTTGGAATCATTGGAGTACAGAACCAAGGAGATCATGCATGTGGATGAGAAGCTGCAAAGTTTATTTATTTTGTATTCCATGTGTATTGATAGTTTTGTCACTAAAATTGACAAAGGGGGAGATTGTTAGAGCACTGCTCGGTCGAACTCGCAAGCGTTGCTATCTCAAGCTTGTTGTCAAGTTTAGTTGCCAAAACTATAAGTCTTAATTTCTAGTCTACTTATAGCTAAGTCTTGGACTAGGATAGTAAGTGTAGTTGAGATCTAGACTCCACGACGTTCATCATGCAAAGACGAAGAACTATTCAAGGAACTGGTGGATCTTCATCGACAAAAAGGTATGTGGAGACTTGAACTTATCTATCACTCAAAAGTCTATCTATTCTATCTCCTATCTTGAGACAAAAGTCGTATTGCTATATAGACTTCGATTATACACATTTGCTATTTCGAGCTGAGTTTATCTCGCTTATCTATTTCTCGAAATATGTGTTGGTAAGCTTTCGCTTTGGCCAAGTTCATCTTTACTCGTGCCGAAAGTCATGTTGATTGTTTCAATCTCTTGAAAATCGCTTTGATGAAAAATAGTGTGTGAATAACCACTATATAACATCCTCTAAGAATGTTTCAATGATTGAAATGAGAGTTTAGAATATATAACCTTGAATGGATATAAACATTGTATGTGAACTCATACTTGTGTAAGTCCAAAATCCTTGAACCAAAGTATGCGTACTTTACTGGTTTAGGATGTCCGGAGCTAAGTCCGCGTACCCGTACGCGTATTGCCGGAAGTTCACATCCCGTGAATTTCTGCTAGAGTTTGTGAACTAAAAACAAGCTCAATCCGGGTACTTAAGTATGCGTACCGGTATGCGTACTTAAGTGGGTTATTTTCTAAAAACGGTTTATTCGTGAACTAAGACATTTATAAATTAAGGAATACAATCTTTGCAAACCGTGGCTATAATGTTCATGAATCGATTCGAGTGAATCAAAATCGTTTTTGCTTCGATTGTGTCTTATATACTTCTATGAGATCTAAGCAATTGAACAACTCTCTAACTAGTTCTTTTGAGTCATCTGAACTAGTTATGCTGAAGATGAATAAGGTTAATATGAAAGTGCTCATATGGCTAACCATCGGTTAACTATTGTTGAACCAACTAGGTGTACACGTTTAGGTACGGTCACTCAAACCTAAATGAAGTTACATTTCATTTGTGTATAACAAGCTACGTTCGATCTAACGGTTGACAGATATTAGCTTGAATCTAATCAGGTTTTCATATAACGGTGAATATTGAATGCTTTGTTACCAAGGTAACTTAGATTGCAAACCCTGATTTGGAGACTATATAAAGGAGAACTCTAGCAACTGGGAAAGGTAATCCCCACACCTCCTGTGTGATACTAGTTGTATAAGCTAGAGTCGATTCTCCTTTAACCTTAGGTTTCTATCGAGACTCTGTAGGTTAACGACTTAAAGACTTCATTGGGATTGTGAAGCCAGAACCAACTATTTTCTCGGTAGTTGCGTGATCCGATCTTGCTGTTTCTATCGTATTTGAGTACAATCGTAAGATTGGCTTGAGATTAATTTCTCCGATAGGCAAGATAGAAAAATAGTCACAAACACCTTCCTCTCATCGTTTGTGATTCCACAATATCTTGTTTCGCTAGTCGATTAAGATTATTGTGAGGTGATTGATATTTCTAGGCTGTTCTTCAGGAATATAAGTCCGGTATATCAATTGGTTCCTGTTCACCTTGATTTATCAAAAGACGGAACAAAACTCGTAGGTATTTCTGTGGGAGACAGATTTATCTATTCCTGTAGACTTTTCTGTGTGATACAGATTTGTTTATTAAAGTCTTCGACTTTGGGTCGTAGCAACTCTTAGTTTTGGGTGAGATCAGCTAAGGGAATCAAGTGCGTAGTATCCTGCTGGGATCAGAGACGTAAGGAGCACAACTGTACCTTGGATCAATGTGAGATTGAGTGGGGTTCAACTACAGTCAAGACCTAAGTTAGTTTGTAGTAGACTAGTGTTTGTAGCGGCTTAATACAATGTGTGTTTAATCTGGACTAGGTCCCGGGGTTTTTCTGCATTCGCGGTTTCCTCGTTAACAAAACTTCTGGTGTCTGTGTTATTTCTTTTCCGCATTATATTTTGTTATATAATTGAAATATCACAGGTTGTGCGTTGTATCGATCAATTGGTAAATCCAACCTTTGGTTGTTGATTGAAATTGATTGATCCTTGAACATTGGTCTTTGGTACTGTTCAAGTAATTTCTCTTGTATTCAATCAGACTCGCAGATTTCTATTTGTTTGAGTTAAGATTGAATCGAGAAATTGAGATATAACTCTTCGATATACTTTTTATTAAGATTGAGTCTGACTGTCTAGTTGATTCTCTTAAAAGTATATTGGAGTTAGTCCATACAGATTGCTAAGCGAAATATTGGGTGAGGTTGTTAGACCCCCGCTTTTTTACTTCTCAAATTACTTGGCAGAATCAAAACATTAAGGAAGAAGTAAAACAAGATTTTAGCTTTTGTTCCAACTTTTTGGGATTTTTTTTTTTAATTCCTAGATTAAAAACTAATGTAGCTGATATCTTAGCTAAGGAAGCTAAAGTTTTAGATCAGTCACTAATTGGGTAAATGAACCACCAGCATGTATTACTCAAGCTTTAGAAGTAGATAAATCTAATGTTCGGGAAGCTCCTTATATCCCAACAGTAGATGGCTCTACTCTTTTTGATGTAAGGGTTGCTAACTCCCTAAGTTAGTCTTTTTGAATGCATTATCAATTTACAACAAAAAAAAGAAAAAAAAGATGTGACGCTATTAACAAAAATAGGAACAGAAGTATATACCTGAACTATAGCAAAGCTTGGAGCAAGAGAAATGGGCAAGTCCAGACTCTAGAAAGAATATTTCAGATAATATGGATGGCTTGTACATGAAGGCCAAGAATTCAGAAGCAGTTGGAGATTGAGAGGTTGGTAACATGCATCCTATTCCCATCAGCATGTGTAATAGCATCATGCAAGAGCGACAAATCAGAAAATAAGATCACATCAATCCCTTAAAAGTAAAGCCAATAGTATTTCATTGTGGGACCAGGGTCTAAAATGGAGCATGACAGCCATGCAGTGCGTCTTGCAGTACCACCCATTGTCCAATTGAACCTATTTCCAACTCCGAGCTGAACGGTTTAACATCATTGAAGTAAAATTATTAATCCTCAGGAATGAGCATTCGGCATACTTTAATTTGGAACACCACAAAATCTAATTTTGGCATATGATACTAGACATCTGAACTGAAGTCTTTTATAAGGTTTTCAAGACTGATAAGAAAAAAAACGCCAAGCTAAGCAAACGTAAAGGTGCTTGTCCTGAATCTTAAAAATCATTTGCTAATTTTCCTTGGCAATAACAGCAAGTAATTGAAAGTAACCCTTTGCTACATGAACAATGGTTGCAAACTCGCCAACTCTGCTCCATGTACACCCACTGCAATCTTTTTCAACGTCTGAGGAAGCAACTCAACCCTTCCCCATCGGGGGTACACAGATTGGTTTGTACCACAGTATTGCTTGAATTCCTCCTTTTGCATTTATACAAGATCCAACATCATGAGCCACCCAATTGTTGCAGCAGCTACTGTAGCCTAGATCTTAATTTAACCAATCAAAACCACAAATTCAACCAACACATATCATAAGTAAAACAAGAAAAGAAAGACCATGACATGTTTCTCCCAACAATCTTTGCCTTGCCTGAGAATTTCTCATTTCGGTTAATCCAAGCATACACATTGAGCTTGAAATCAATAGAAGATACATCCCCACAAGTTCAAGTTAGTGAGTCAGTGACAGTTGTGTAACCAGACTCTGCATGGATTAAATCACATGCGTGGAGGATTTCTTCAAATCACCGCCTCTTTGGTTCAGGTGAATGTAAAACACTATTAGGAATTTCAGCATCTTCAGCTTCATAAAAACTAGTTGGGATGGGAGAGAATCTTGTGATGAGAGCTGGAAGGTAGAGTGGGCAATCAAGTAAATGGTATGGTAGTTGCGAGAGTTAAGTTCTCGAGCGAAATAAAGGATCGGTGAATAGGCAGATGCGACTGAAAATGGAGGTAGCGGATAGGGTATGTCTCACTTACTGGATTTCTGAGGGGTAGGCCAGTTACGTTGAACCTCGTCTATAGCTATAAGGACCTCCATTGATATAGAAATACTTCCCACTCAAACATGAAAGATTGACGTGACCCTGGTGAGTTCGGATCTTCAGTTTTCAACGAGCTACATGCATTTACTGTTAATTCTGTAGATCTAACCTATAGATGCCAGCAGGAGATGAACTCCTCGTTCTGTCAAAGACACTATCTAAAAGAGATAGAAACACTATTTAAAAAGAAATTGAAACATTGAAAAATGACATTGAGTTAAACTTCTTTGAACTAGCAGTCTAACAAAAATTCATAAGTAAAAGTCGTAGTCTAAATATGAAATACACCTTCCGAATGTAAGAGTTATTACATGCACCACAAAATTGAGATTCTATAAGAGCAGAAAAACAGAGTTGGTGACACAAAAAACCCAAACTGAAAATAATACCTATGATAAGCCCTTGATTGATCCACCCCAACTTCTAGAACTTATTTAGTGAAACACGCTTAACCGGCTTAAACCTGCAGCACCTGTGGAACTGCCTAATCCACTTTGGTAGCAAGACATGGGTACCTACATTGATCATATATACATTCATACACGACAGCACATTCATAATTAAGACATACTCGAATACACCATCAAAAAAAACAGAACATGCTTCTTTAACAGCAATTAATTAGTAATTGTAGAGGAACAGGAAAAGGAAAAAAAACTTACCTATAACAAATCGGGTGCCGGTATAATGAACTAATTTAGCTTTAGAAAATCCCCGTTTTGCAAGTGCATATGCCTTCTTGATTGTCATATTCTGATTAAACAATCTCTGATCCTTGACGACTAAATCGGCATATATAGCTCCATTCCCGATGCTCTTTGCAACTACACCAGTGATTCCACCCTTATTAACATAGAATAGCTTAGGCACAAAGGGGTTCTTCATGTCATAACCACCCACAAGAACGTGTAAATGAGTATCTCTCCTTATCTTTAAAACCCTGATATGGGATAACACCACTCCGGCATATTCCTCCACATTATCGATCCTAATCGTATAGGACCTAATACCAAAGATATTCCTCCGTAACATCTTCAACAACTTATTCACGAGATGAAAATTCCCCGTCACTCCTACAACGATATTCCTGTCTGTATTGCAGTTTTAGTATATAAACATTACTTATTTACAAAGATAACAGCAGAAAAATCAAATAACCTACCTTTTATTACACGTTTAGGATCTCCAACCATGACAGTAGCATCGTTAACTACTAGCCCTATAACCATGCCAAATATTGGAGTTTTTTCCCTTTTCAACAATAATCAACAGTTTGATTTGTTAGACATTTAGATGTAGAGATAAATAAGAAGAAGGTAAAAGCCCTAAATTTATTTGTTGCAATAAACATCAAAAACTTACTGTAAAAGACCCTTATGAGTTGGTAAAAGCTTCATCTCCGCCATGATATCCTGAACCTAACCTAGATGATGAAAATCTTTGCTTTTCAAGAGTATAGCATAGTCATAGAGCCGCACAGAGGTGAAATGAGTTATCCTAATTCCTAAATGAGTATGAAAAAGTGATTCCGTACGTAAGTAGATAAAAATGCAGGAGGATGCAGAAGTATATATCACAGCCGTTGATGTAAACCATCCTAGCCGTAGGACTTCATCTTAGAGAGTCAGTTTTCGGGAACAACGCAAGAGTAAGAGAGCAACAAATTGCAGTGCTGGTCCCTATCCTCACATATGATTCCATGGTTGAGCCTTTGATTTTTTTTTTTTTTTTTTTTGACCAAACCCATATTTGGATAGACGATCAATAGTTTAAATTCACTATTCGATACCCACTCTTCTCTCTCCCTAGTTCAACATGAAAAAAATGTTTTCTTCACCGGCAACCATTTTTGGCTCAGATCTTATCTTTTTGGGCCGAATCTGGGCGGGATTTTCTTTCCCTTTTCTTGTCTTAGGTTAGATCTTTGTTATTAGTTAGTTTCTATCATGGTTTTCTCTTACTTATTGGTAAGTTTTGTACACCTTTATGGTGTTTTTATCTCCTATATTAGAGAGGTTTATTTCGGTTTTAATGGCAATTCTTGTGTTTCATGGGTTTTAAGATCACTTGGGATGTTTTTCAACGACGAAAACTTCATCATTGTTAGCTCCGTCGACGGAATCTTTACCGGAATCTTCATCATCTATTTATCCGGCGACGGAATCTTCATGAATGATGCTTTTGACGACGAAATCTCCATCACAAGTTTTAAGAAATTTGAGCAAATCATTCCAACTTTTGGAGCACATCTTTATGAAGAAGAAAAACAAACAAAATGGTTGGAATACACTTCCGAGAAAAACCATTCTTCCTCCGACTTGATCGGTTCTTATTCATGCTTGTATTTGTTCTACACCGGTAATCCTTCTCTTTTTCTTATCGGATTTCTTGGTAAACTTGTACGGTATGTCTATTTGTATTTTCTTAATTTTGATTTTAAACTCATTTTAACCTTGAACTTCCATTAATGAAAAGGTTCTTTGTATCAAAAAAAAAAAAGGAAGTTTAAATTCACTGGGACAAAAAATATGGTCCAAAAATATGTCCAATCTTATATTTTAACATTTCCAACCTGACTCAAAAACGTATCCAGTGAGGCAGAAAACCTTAGATTTTCTGTTAAACTATAAGATTGGACGTATTTTTGGACCATATTTTTTGTCCCAGTGAATTTAAACTATTGGTCGTCTATCCAGAGTCGTCGTTGTAATCCACCAAGGTAAATCCGTTGCCATTGTGGTTGACATTGGAATATACATTACATTGGTGGGAAAAAGGATGCAACTATCATAATGGCAATGTCAACGTAGCCCAGTCTTAGTAATAAGAGATTCAAACGATGAGAATGACAACAAAATAGATGGCAGATACTAGCTACTCGTGAGAAGTGACCAGCTGCAAACAACATAGTATTAAGCATGTTATTAAACAAAAGAAATACTGTTGTGCGTGTAGGTTGTAGCATCAGTGTATGAAGGCTTGACGAGTCAGGAATTGCATGACTACCAATTTTTTGTTTTTAAAACGGCTGTTTATAAGGGGTTGAGGTATTAATTACCGGAAAAATATCATTTGGTCATTTTTTAGGTGGTCCCAAGTCAGTTTAGTCCATTGGGAAAATGCCTTTACTGTTTGGTCCATAATTATTTAAAAATATAAAACAGACAAAATACTCTTCCGTGTTAATTTTTACTTATTTTCTGGTAGCGGTTCATTCGTCAAAATGAACTCCTGTTAATTTCTACTTATTCGTCAAAACATATAAACCAGAGTTCATTCCAGAAATGAACTCCTGATAAGAACCTATATAAACCAGAGTTCATTTCTGGAATGAACTCCTGATAAAAACCTATATAAACCAGAGTTCATTCCAGAAATGAACTCCTGATAAAACATATAAACCAGAGTTCATTCGTCAAAATGAACTCCTGATAAAAACCTATATAAACCAGAGTTCATTCCATAAATGAACTCCTGATAAAAACCTATATAAACCAGAGTTCATTCCAAAAATGAACTTTGTCATCTTCATCACAAACCAGAGTTCATTCCAGAAATGAACTCCGTCATCTTCATCTTCTTCATCAACAGCATCAACTCGACTTCATCGTCTCCATCATCAGCAGCAACAAAAGACGAAAAAACATCAAAATCTTCATCACAAACCGAAGTTCATTCCAGAAATGAACTCCGTCATCTTCATCTTTTTCACCAGCAGCAACAACTCATCTTCATCATCTTCATCGTCTCCATCATCAGCAGCAACAACAGACGAAAAAACATCAAAATCTTCATCACAAACCAGAGTTCATTCCAGAAATGAACTCTTTCATCTTCATCTTCTTCATCAGCTGCAGCAACTCATCTTCATCGTTTCCATCATCAGCAGCAACAACAGACGAAAAAACATCAAAATCTTTATCACAAACCAGAGTTCATTCCAGAAATGAACTTCGTCATCTTCATCTTCTTTTGTAGATCCGAAACTTACCCAAGCATGTGAAGATGATAAAGGTTCATCATCATCATAAATAGCAGTAGAATCTTCAACCTCACCGTCTTCATCATCAAAACAACAGCAAACATTAAAAAAAAAACGCAAAACTTCATCGTTTTCATCATCATCGTTCATCTTCTTCATCACTAGCAGAGAAAAAAATAGAGAGAAGAGAGAATCGTTCATCATCATCTTCATCACTAGCAGGAAAAAAATGGAAAAATGAAAGAAAATAGATCTGAAAACAGGAAGAGAGAGAAACTAAATCTGAAAATAAGATATTTTCTAGGGTTTTTTTCTATATATGTGGTCCCAAAAGGATATTTCTGTCACCACACAATGACAATTACATCATCCATGACGTCATCGTATGACCAAACCATAATTTCTAAGACCAAACTATAAAATATATTTTGAAAAAGGACCAAACAGACAGTTGACTAGGTCAACTGGACTAAACTCTCTCTAATATATTATTTCTAGGACCTAATGGTATTTCCTATTAACAACCCTTTCCCATAAGGCTCAACGAGTCATGAGTCACAAACATTTTCAGAAAAAATTGTACAGCATGCATTATTTTGGGTAAAATGAAAGAGCCTCATGGAAAGCTCTAGCTTTGGCCCCGTGTTTTCTGCTTGGTGCCAAAACTCTAGCATACACACACAGACAGTACATAATTGGTTTCTGCTTGGTGCCAAAACTAACTCTACCATATATTGAAATGATGTAGTTCTTCCAATGTCCAGGGACACTTATCACTGCAAGATGAGCTAACATATCTTGCACTTAATGGAACTTAAACGAGTACTTGATGTAATACAAATTCTCAACATTAATATGATGCATCACTCAAACCACCTGATTCATGGTGAGAACCACGAGCAGTAGAAACAGTGAATTAAGATACAAAAATTCTGTTGTTACATGGCGGCAGCTAAACATAACTACCTGTCACTAATTATCATCAGCCATCAAAACATTTCTATACAACTAAACATGAGGAACTACTGAAAAGTGAAAATTAAATGTAGCCACTGGCTAAGAACCACCTTATTTTCGTACCTTAATGATAAGTGCTTCATAAGCTACTCTTTAAAAAAAAATCTTGTTTTGAATCGACCTTTTCTTGAGTTTGAAGACATTTTTCGTTTTTCTCCTCTTCTTGGTCAGAACTTATGACTGAATATCCAACAATATCTTCATCTACTTCCTCCAGCTGCTTCTTTTTCTTCTCTGTTTTATTATCTCCTTTAGAATTTTTAGTTCTGCGTCATTATACACATTTCGATCAAACAGAATACGAAAATAAGGCAAAAATTTAATCCCAAACAAAAAGTAAACAAAAGAGAAGAAAAAACAAGACATTATACAGATTATAATTATTGTCAACATACTTTAAATAGCCTCCAGGTAGCCAGGATGAGCTAAAGACATTAGAACCTTCTTCTGCATCCCTATCACTATCGTGGTCTTCGTCAACATCTGATTTTTCTTGGCAAACACAGATGAATGTGCTCCAACAGTAACACTGAAATTGTAAGAAGAAAAAAAAAATGCTATTATTGTAAGCATATATCACATAAACAAATGTTAAGATGGTAACGTTTGATATGATAATAATGTAAAACCTGGATGCCGCGATTGTTTCTTGTATTTTTGGTGCTCTCTGACGCAAAGCAATGATGTATAGTGATAGAGGACTAACCTTCGTCTCCTTCTCAACCTAATGAAAGATTTGTCGGTGAATAACCAGTCACGAATGGAAACATGAAACAAAACTAAAAAGAAATTACGGTTAGCATCTGTAACATAAAATCCTAACTGTAAATACCTACGGTTAGCTACATGAAGTCGAAACTAACCGTAAACAAATTACTGTTGGCTACTTACCATTATCAACGTAATTCAAGATTTTTACGGTTACTTAAACAAAAAAAGAACTAACCGTATCAAACTTACAGTTGGTTTGTCTTAAATCAAACCCAACCGTAATTAGTTTTAGAAAACTTTACTCAGGAACATATAGTACGTTTGGGTTTTATGAGACTCGGACCCAACCGGAAAACAATATACGGTTAGAAAATTGGACAAACCTAACCGTAACTGGTTTTTCAAACCTAACTTTTCAACTTATTTCAAAAAAATCAAACAACTTCAAACACAAAACATGGGGAAAAAATAGATGGGTTTCTGGGTGCGGTTGAGGAGTTTGGAATTGTGCAATCACTGCAATCAATTTGCTTCTTCCTCATCTTTAGTAGAGATTTCAAACCCTTGTTAAGCTTTTCGAATCGCCGATTAATCGAAAACGATGAAGTGAATTGAAGTTACTGTGAAGGAGAGGAAGAGAAAGAGGAAGATGAGCAGTTTTTCTTTGAGTTAGAATAGAAAAGATTAGGTTTTTAGTTAAAGGGTAATCTAGACATTTTGTATTTGCATTAGGATATCCCATAACCACTTTTTTGGACACTAAAAATCCAAGTGAAACCCCTCTATTGGAATGTGACGCCCCAATAATAGCCTTCTTTGCAAAGGGACCCAACTCTGTTGAAAGCCTCTCTTTTTTTTTTTTTTTTTTTTTTTGCTAACACGAAACAAAAGAAGAAACATCAAACTAAGATATGCTTCTCTCTAAAAGGAGAGAGGCCGGAGTCGACAGATTAACCACCAGTTAGAAACTTGGTTAGTTTTTGCATAACTAGCTAAAGAGTTACCACTCTTCGGGATGTGCTTGAATTCCACTTTAGGAATTTGCTTCATAAGGTCTCTCTGATCCTCTGAACTTGAGGTCTGATTCTCTTTGAGATTTTTTTGGTGTCCTAGTTAAGAAAATTTACAATAACTTGGGCATCCCCTTCAACAATGATGTGGTCATGATGTTTTTCTTTATGCCCAGGTGCAATCGAACTCGAAAGTGTGAGCTTCAACTTCAGTGGGTAGATGACAATTAAAAGTTTGCCCCTAACCAAAATTTGCCCTTAATTCAGAATCAACATTGTTGTCTAAAATTTGCTTGGTACGCTACGCACCCTAATTCAAAATTTGGACTAAAAATTTGCACACCTCTGTGCCACCTAATACAAAATCTGCGTGACAAAGTATAAATAAGGCTTCTCTTAAATATAGCCCACACTTTTATTAACCATAGCCCACGATTTTTTTCAATTCATTAATTATAAGCCAAATCATAGCCCGTACCTTGTTACCTAGTTAGCAGAAACTCGTAGCTAGTTAGAGGCGAGTGGAGTTATAATATAAACGATCCAACCGAGTTGATTCAAGTTATTAAAACTAATTCTAAAAACGATAAACTCGTTTTATTCATAAACTAAACGTTTTCCATTTCTTCTCCTAAGCTAGTTAACCATGCCTCTAACAATAAACCCTAAAATTTTATTTTCAGAATTTGTTGAAAAATCAATCAACCGGATCATCATGGGACGAAGGAAAGGAGAAAGAATCAAATCAACTTCACAAGATATCTCCAGGTTTGTTTGAACTAAATTTTTAAATTAAAACCCTAATGAAAAGAAATCGTTTATGGGTTTTTGATGTTTAGGTAATTTTTTTTTTTTTTGAGGTTATGTTTATTAGTTGTAGACCAATTGGTCTCCAGTGAATTTATGATTTAGTGTTAGGGTTCTGCATTCCATGTATTTGATAAAATGTTTGAAATAAGATATATATATGTAAAATGTATAATTTAGTTTATAACACAAACAGAAAGAACATGTGTATTTTTTTGAATTTGTTTGTGATGCTGAATTCTCTCATTGTTTAGGAATTTGTTAATAATGGGAATTTATTAGAATTTAATTTCCCCTCTTATTGTTTTAGGTTTACAAAAAGAACGAAAAAAATGGCCTCATCTTCGGTTCGAAGGGGTGATCGACCACCAAGTAAAGAAGTTTCGGATGAGATAGACGAAGATACAGTGGAAGAGAGTGAGAGGGATGCAAATGAGGATAGTCATGAAGCAAAAAGTGATGAGGTTGATGACGAGAATGGTAATAAGGATGATGAAGAAATCAGTGGTTATGAGCATGAGAACGAGAATGGTGATAAAGACGATGAACAGGATAGTAACAAGGATGGCGTTATAGAGTATAAAGGAAAAATGGTGGTTGAAGCAAGTGGCATCCCTGGAAAACCGGTTGATCCACATCTTCTATGCTATTATGGAGACCACATTGCATGAATAGTACGGGAAAGCTAGGTATGTTAATGTATTTTTATTTTATTTTTTGATATTTATGTTATAAATTTTAGTTATTGTATTATGTATATTTGTTCTTTTGTTTGGTAGAATTCAAGGAAAAACCAAAGACCGTTGCTTAAACTCCATCAACACCAAGACATGGTAAAACTAATGTGGCCAATTGATAAAGAATGTATCAAAATCCAAGAGTATGTGCAAAATAGTGGTTTTTATCCGTTAATCAAGTATGGCCATGTTAAGATTGATCGCACTCTTATCAATGCATTTTGTGAGCGTTGGTACCCAGAGACCAACACTTATCATCTACCTTTTGGTGAAATGTCTCCAACAACTGAGGATGTTGAGCGCATCACCGGATTACCTTCTAAAGGAGAAGAATTTTATACAGTATACGCATGGAAGACTATGACTTGGCAGTTTATGTATGGTTTGATTAAAAGAACTCTTGGAAAAACTGAGGCACAAATTAAAAAAGAAGGGGCATTGTGTGGAACCCCAAAACAATTAGAATTTTTTTTTTTGAAGCTTAACTGGTTAAGGGATAGTTTTGATAATAAAGAGAAGGATTCAAAGAAGAGAAAGGAGCAATGTGCTGCAACATACCTCCTTTATGTAACCGGCTCAATTATATGCGATGCTAAATCAGGTGGAAGTGTTTATGCTTATTTCTTACAATGTTTAGAAGATTTAGACAAGGTTTATACTTACTCTTGGGATTATGTTTTTGCCTTAGGGATTGAATTCAAACTAGTAGACATTTATTTTGAAAGTACATTAATAATCTTCAATGTTACAAACATATTTTGCATTTGAAGCCAATGTTGCATATAATGTCGGAGTTCTATCTTTTCCAGTTCTAGTCATAGAATATTCAATTATATTATTTTTTTGAAGCAAATATTCACTGAATATACTTGTATATAAATGTTTAGTATTCTTATTTGTCCTGCACTTATGGAATACATATGGCATGGTGGGAAAAAAAAATCACGGATGTTCTGGTGGTGGTGAATTCATCGAATTCACGGCTACGAGAACCATTGCGAATATATTTCTCAGGAAAAAAATAATTCACAGAGGGTTAGGTGGTTGTGAATTCATCGAACTCACGGCTACCAGAGCCATTATGAAAATATATATTTCTGGGGAAAAAATAACTCACGGAGGATCTAGTGGTAGTGAATTTATCGAATTCACGGCTAACAGAGGACTTAGATTTGGAAATTGGATTCCGGTGATCCCCGAGATTTTCCCGGCGACCAAAAAATACAGAATTTTGTGTGAGTTTTTCTCATGAGTTTGAGGACTTGGATTTGGAAATTGGATGAAATTTTGTAAGCTTTGGAGATTTTGACTTGGATTTGGAATTAGATTCAAATTTGGAATGTGGACTTATTATGGAATGAGGATTCTATTCCTTGGAGGATTGGGGAGCAATTGAAGATTATAAATAGAGAGGTTCTCTAAAACACACCAAATCAAAAATGCATCACGACGGGGCGAGGCGAAGCCACGCGACACCAAAAAAATAATACATGGGGATGAGGCGAGGTGAAACCGAGCCACACGAAATAAGAAATCCTAAGTATGCATCGGGACGGGGAGAGTCGAAGCCGAGCCACACCAAATCAAAAATCCTAAGCATGCACCGGGACGGGGAGAGTCGAAGCCGAGCCACATCAAAATAAAAAATGCATGGGGATGGGGCGGGGCGAGGCGAATCCGAGCGCACCAAATCAAAAATCCTAAACATGCATCGGGACGGGGCGAGGTGAAGCCGAGCCACACTAAATAAAAAATCCTAAGCATGCATCGGGACGGGGAGAGGCGAATCCGAGCCACACCAAATCAAAAATGTATCGCGACGGGAAGGGCGAAGCCCCTCGACACCAAATAAAAAGGAACGACGGGGCGTGGTGAAACCACATCACACCAAACCAAAAATACGGTTAAAATTAAAAAGTTGATGGTGGATGGTTTTGGGTCCGGCCGGTGTGTAGGACTGGCACAAAATCTAGTATCATCTTATTAGATTAATGATATTTTCCTTGAGATACGAATCGAAGGCAAATAATAATGTATGATTTACACGATCTTAGATGGAATATGACCCCACCCCTCTTTCTTAATCTCTATCGCCCACAGTTAGTCAATCAATCATCCTACTTTTCTTAAATTAAAATGGCTAGATCAAAATGAAAAAAGAAAAAAAGAGTACAGGATATGGGCGACTAAGCGCAACTAAGGAGGGTTGAAAGGCCACTACCAACAGCCGAACAATCACGAAAGCAACAAAGCAAATAAGAATAAAATCTTAAGCTCAAAACTAGCGACAGAGTCACAATTTAGGCTAAGGGGAAGCAAAGTTTTATTAGGGTAGCAGAAAAGCAATATTAGGCTTGGAAGAAATATTGGGCTTCGAAATTTAGGTTTGAAAATCCAATGGACAGGGGTAACAAGTGCACACCCTTGCTATACATTGGATCCGCCACTGCTCAAAACCATAAAGCAAGAAGCAATCCTAATATTTCTTGGCAGGAGTCCTTTTTCCACGCCCCAACTTATCGTTGCTAGGACCCATATACTTAACTTGATTCACGTTTTTGTAACTTTCAACTGTAACCGCTAAAAACCCAACTAGTGGATCTAGCAAGGTTCGCAGTACGCTCAAGTAATCTTATTAGTATGAGACAAGAGTATGAAAACAAGTTAAAGAACATAAGCGTAAAATAGTAAAGTAAATCAACTGTAAAATGCCAGGAACGTAAAGTGCATGAAATGTAAATGTCACAAGATATTTTATGTGGTTCACCTATCTTTTGTAGGCTACATCCACGACCAAAACCACCCCGAGAATCTTTCATCATCATAACAATTTATTACATCGACGCTCACCATGTAATCAACTAGTTATATAACCTACTAGCGATAAACGACTTAGAAAAACAACAAGACATATTACAAAGAGTTTACCTCTTCCTTTATTCTTTTTCTTCCATAAACCTCCACCGCGATGGCTGCTTCAACTTTAGACAAGAACATGAAGAACATCATGAGTTCTAGCTTCTTCTATATGAACCATAGAAACCCTAGATTTCTCACATACCCGCTCTTTCTACAAGTCTCTCTTCTCACATAGATTTTTCCTCATCACCAACCATCGTATGAAACAATGGTTATGATCTTCGATCTCTCAAGTTATTGAGAGGATTCTACAAGAGAATGATTTCTCCTCACCATGTATGCCCTCTTATATAGTAGTTACATACTTGCTCCCTAAGTCTTAAAGAACTTCTAAAATATTCTTACACCTTAGTTAGAAAACCCTAAACTTGGAAAACACTTCTCCAAACTGTCAAACAAGTTTCCTAATCCAAGTAAACCTCATTAAGAATTTATTCCCGAAATAGGATTTTTGCCACGATTTTGACAGCAATAAATCATTGTTTCTGCTTCAAATTATGTTACTAAAAGTCCAATTTCAGCCATATGATTTCATTTATAGAACAAAACTCTAACCACCACCTTTTGTGACGTGAATAAAACCACCGTCTTCATTCCAACAAGGCATGGATGTTTACCACCTTATACATGGTCATCTTTTCAGACATCATCACTAGCACAAATCAAAGTTGTCTTGTAATTTGAGCTTGAACTACGACCTAAGCCAAATCCCTCCTTTGCACTTGCACCACCGGAATCGTTATTTTTCGATATTCTAGCATCACCACAAACAACTTCTCTATTTAAATTATACAAGTTTATGCATGATTTGTATCAAACTACTTCATCGCTGTGACTGCTCATTATTCCACCTTTTGTAGAATATTCTTTCTTTGACACATGTCTAACACTTGACATTGTTTGCCATTAAACAATTCCAGACGGATTTTACCAACTCCAAGAACCAACAATCTTGAGTCATCCTCCATGTAGAAAAAACATGCTACAATCTGCATATGTTGTGTATGAACTATTGTCACTTAGCACCACCATGATTCAAAACATTATCCTGACAATATTTGCAGACGCCAGTTGAACTCACAAACGATCTTCTCTCTTAAAGAAAATATATTTAACGCGAACCATAGTCGCATCAAGCAAAGTTGTCGAATCTTTCTTGATGTCGTCATATTCTTTGTTCGATCTTGATTTACTCATCATCTTCATGAAGTATATCATTTCGCTACGAACTAAGACTTTATCTCCTTTGAAACCTCTTGTTCAAATTACCGAATCACTTCCATCTTTATCCACCTTCATCGCACCACTTGCATGGAAACCGAGAGTACATTCATCTCGAACCAGCATCTTTTTATGGAAGTAAATTCCATGAAACATCCTATTTCAGATAACATAGCTCGAATCCTTTACTTACATCTTTAGATTAGCATAATTGATAATACTAGCATGAATATATAATCAATAAGATAAAATACAATCACACATGACATAAAATTACGTGGTTTACCTACCCTTTGTAGGCTACATCCACGACCAAAACCACTCCGAGAATCTTTCATTATCATAACAATTTATTACATCGAGACACACCATATAGTCAACTAGTTATACAACCCACTAACGATAAATGAATTAGAAAAAAAACAAGATCTGTTACGAAGAGTTTACCTGTTCCTTTGTTCTTCTTCTTACATAAACCTCCATTGCGACAGTTACTTCGACTTTAGACAAGAACATCATGAATTCTAGCTTCTCCCATATGAACCATAGAAACCCTAGATTTATCTCATACCCGCTCTTTCTATAAGTCTCTCTTCTCACATATATTTTCCCCCATCACCAACTATCGTAGGACACAATAGTTATGATCTTCGATGTATCTCGTTATTGAGATATTCTACAAGAGAATGATTTTACCTCACCATATAAGCCCTCTTATATAGTAGTTACATCCTTGCTCCCCAAGTCTTAGAGTACTTCTAAGAATAGTATTACACCTTAATTAGGAAACTCTAAACTTGGAAAACACTCCTCCAAACCGTCAAACAAGTTTCCTAATCCAAGTAAACCTTGTAAATAATCTATTCCCGAAAGAGGCTTTTACCACGGTTTTGACAGCAACAGATCATTGCTTCTCCTTCAAATTATGTTACTAAAAGTCTAATTTCAGCCATATGATTTTGTTTATGAAAACCGTTGTGGAACTGTGGTAAGGGAACCATGTTAAAACAATCAAACCGGTATGCGAGCCAAAACAATTTTATGTTCTAGAAACAGTTTAGTATCCAAACCGGTAAGCAAACTAAATGTTCTGTGAACTCCGGAACCGGTAAAGGTTTTAAGTTTGCAAACCGGTACGTGAACTGAAAAGTTCTGTAGAGTCCAGAACTTGGTAATTGCATAAGTGTGCAAACCAGTTTATGAACTGAAAAGTTCTGTAGACTCCGAAAATCGGTATTGCATATAAGTTTGCAAACCGGTCCGTGTACCGTGACTCAGCCGATTCACGAACGATTCAAGAAATTGTACTTTGTACATTTACAAACTATGTCGATCTTGATTCAATTGCGATTAAATTATTTCTATGAAATAATTTGCATTTGTTCAATTCTCTAATTAACACTAGACTCATTTGATCACATGATTGTGACTCAATATTAATGTCTTAGTGAACATGAAAATGAGTGTTAAGCTTTTAAGTTCAAATCAGCTAGTTTCGGCTAACCATGTTGAACATAGTCTTTATACACGATTCGGTTACGTTTTACCTAACCATAGTGTATATCTTGTATATGCGATTAAGATTCAAAGCTTTCATCCAACAGTGGATATTGTTTGCTTGGTTCCAAAGCTATCTTAGCTTAAACCTAAAGCAACATAGGCTTTGAAGTCTATATAAGGGGAACTCTTGGCAACTGGGATCTTTGAATCCCGACACTACTTTTTGGTGTGTCCTAGTTGTATCTAGAGTCGTCCTATCTATAAACCCTTTTAGGGTTTAGCGACTACAAAGACTTCATTGGGATTCGTGAAGCCAGGTCCAGTTGTCTTTTATCTTGATAACTTGAGTATCCTGATCTTGATTGTTTGTAGAGCCTTGTGTTAGAGCATTGCTCGGTCGAACTCGCAAGCTTTTCTATCTCAAGCTTGTTGTCAAGTTTAGTTGCAAAAATTATAAGTTTTGATTTCTAGTCTACTTATAGCTAAGTCTCAGATTAGGATAGAAAGTGTAGTTGAGCATTAGACTTCACGGCGTTCATCGATTGAAGACGGAGAACTACTAAGGGGAGCTTGTGGAACTTCATCAACAAAAGGTATGTGGAGACTTGAACTCATCTATCACTAAAAAGTCTATCTACTATATCTCTTATTTGAGACAAAAGTCGTATAGCTATATAGACTTCGATTATACACATTTTATATTTCGAGCTGAGTTTAACTCGCTTACATATTTCTCGAAATAGGTGTTGGTAAGCTTTCACTTTAACCAAGTTCATCTTATATTCTTGACGAAAGTCAAAAGATGATCATGTGAAAATCGCATGGTAACATCTTACATGATTGTGTGAGACAGTCATTTAATGTAGACTCAAAATGTTTCGTATTGATCATTCGATAACTTGAAAATTGCTTTGAAGCTAATAGTTTATGTGAGACAGCTATTGTCGTCTTCCGAGAATGTTTCGATGATTGAAATGGGAGTTTAGAACAAATAACCATGATTGGATATAACACAATATGCGTACTTGTATGCTAACTGTTGCTAGTTATTCCAAGTCCGGGAACCATAGTATGCATACCTGTATGCGTACTGGTTAGTTTATGAAAGTCCGGGAACTTAGTATGCATACTGGTATGCGTACTGGCGTGAGTTTCAAGTTCCGGGATTTAACTGAGTTTGGAAGGTATGCGTACCCGTTCGCGTACTTACGAACCCAAACTTAGTCCGGCCACTTAGGTATGCGTACCCATTTGCATACTTGAGTAGGTTATGTTCTAAAATCGGTTTGTTCATGAACTAATACATTTATATAATAAGGAATGCAATCTTTTGCAAACCGTGGCTATAATGTTCATGAATTGATTCGAGTGAATCAAAATCGATTTTGCTTCAATTGTGTCTTGTATACTTCTATGATAATAGAAACAATTGAACAACTCTAGAACTAGTTTCATTTGAGTCATTTGAACTAGCTATGGTAAAGATGAATATGGTTGATATGAAAGTGTTCATATGGCTAACTTCGGTTAACTATTGATGAACCAACAAAGTGTACACGTTTAGGTACGTTTACTCATATCTAAATGAAGTCTTTTTTCATTTGTGTGTAACAAGCTAAGTTCGATCTAACAGTTGAAAGATATTAGCTTGAGTCTAATCAGGTTTTCATCTAACGGTGAATATTAAATGCTTTGTTACCAAGGTAGCATTGATTGCAAACCATGATTTGAAGACTATATAAGGGAGAACTCTAGCAACTTGGAAATCTAATACCCACATCTCCTGTGTGATACTAGTTGCGACTAGAGTCGATTCTCCTTTAACCTTAGGTTTTTCCAAAACCCTATAGGTTATCGACTTGAATACTTCATTGGGATTGTGAAGCCAGACCCAACTATTTTCTCTGTAGTTGCGTGTTCTGATCTTGTTGTTTTCTATTGTGATTGAGTACTATCTTCTCTAAGATTTTCTCGAGATTTAATCTCCGGTAGGCAAGATAAAAAGTAGTCACAAACATCTTCGTCTCATCGTTTGTGATTCCACAATATCTTGTTTCGCTACCATACGATTAAGATTATTATGAGGTGATTGATATTTCTAGGATGTTCTTCGGGAATATAAGTCTGGTATATCAATTGGTTCCTGTTCACCTTGATTTATGAAAAGATGGAACAAAACTCATAGGTATATCTGTGGGAGACAGATTTATCTATTCAATAGACTTTTCTGTGTGAGACGGATTGGTTTATCAAGTCTTCAACTTTGGGTTGTAGCAACTCTTAGTTGTGGGTGAGATCAGCTAAGGGAATCAAGTGAGCAGAGTCTTGCTGGGATTCAGAGGCGTAAGGAACGCGACTGTACCTTGATCAGTGTGAGATTGGTTAGGGCTCAACTATATTCCAGTCCGAAGTTAACTTGGCATAGGCTAGTGTATGTAGCGGCTTAATAAAGTGTGGTGTTCAGATCTGGACTAGGTCCCGGGGTTTTTCTGTATTTTCGGTTTCCTCGTTAACAAAATATATGGTGTTTGTGTTATTTCTTTTCCGCATTATATTTGTTTATATAACTGAAATATCACAGGTTGTGCGTAGTTAAATTAATTAGATAATCAAACCTTTGGTTGTTGTTATAAATTGATTGACACTTGAACATTGGTCTTTGGTACCGTTCAAGTTGTTTCACATAATAATCAGGCTCGCGGATTTCTATCGGTGTTATTTGCTGATTACATTGTTGATAAGCACGTAAGTGTGACGCATTTTCACCCATAACTACATTATCTAGGACTCATTTTATTTCTAATAAAGTTGTTTTAAGTCTTTTCTAGGGAATAAGCTCTTGCGGAAAAATTGGCTCGAAAAGTGGTGTTTTACACCCCAGGATAGAGTACTAAAGGCACCCCAGAAATGCACCGGAAGCACCCAAAAATGTGTCGAGAGTTTGGGGTCGATAGGAGAGCTCAGGAGGCGTGAATCAAGAGTTTTAAGAACTCTGTTGTTGTTGTTGCTGC
>JAJJMB010012081.1:4595265-4691164 GCA_023531105.1 Papaver atlanticum
GTTGAAACAGTCGGTCTGTAACGCACCTGTGCTGTTGCAGATTTCCTGTTTCATTATTTTCTCTTCTTGTAAACACTTTTTGAGCCATGAATACATATTTTGAGTGTGTTTTCGATATGATGAGTTAAACCCCAACACTGGGACGACGGAGGAGGCCGAATTTCATACATGGTAAATTTATTTTTATTCTTTTTATGACTTTTGCATTAAAATTAATTGAAATATGATTTGATTAAATTGGTTGTCATTTGATTAGGTGGGTCATGCTTAGCTTAGGTGATTTGATGTCCCATGCTTAACATTTACAATCAATGTTTTGAGAATCTACCTTGGCAAAAATAGAGTCCATGTTTATATTTTTTGAGCTAAAATTGTTGAGAATAAATAAGTGAACCTTATATTATAAAGATTGGCTAAATCCTTAGTCCCAGTACCTCTCGCCCATTGTTAAATATCTTTGTATATATTTATTTAGTATTTTTAAAAAATTTAATCTCTACAAATCCGAGTGAACGACAACCTCATTTCTTACCACTATCTAAAATTACATCAATTGTGAAACAGAGATATAACTCTTAGATGTACTTTTGTAAAGATTGAGTCTGACTGTCTAGTTGATTCTCTTGAAAGTATATTGGAGTTTGTCCATACAGATTGCTAAACGAAATATTGGAGATATAACGTTTTTTCACCTTGCTCCATCAATCAAGATAGATAGTAATCAACAAAGTCTCTTCGTCTCATACTTTTTTGATTCTACAAGTTTTATACTTGTGAGGTGAATAATAATCTAGGATGCACTTCGGGTTGCATAAGTCCGGATTTTGAGGATAGCCATACTTTTATTTAAGTTTCTATCGATTTCCATCACCTAGATCTATCGTTTGATTTGATCATCCGTTTAGATCGTAAATCAAGAAATCAATTTCATAGGCTTAATCTGTAGGCGGCAGATTTGGTTTAAAGTCTTCAATTGAGTTGACGCAACTCTTAGTCGTGGGTAAGATCGTCTAAGGGAATCAATTGCGTAGAGTCCTGCTGGGATTCAAGAGGCTTAAGGAGCGCGACTGTACCTAAATCAGTGGGAGACTGAGTTCGGGCTCAACTACATTCCAGACCGAAGTTAATTGGTAGTTGGCCATTGTTTGTAGCGGCTTAATACAGTTTGGTGTTCAATATGGACTAGGTCCCGGGGGTTTTCTGCATTTTCGGTTTCCTCGTTAACAAAACTTATGGTGTCTGTGTTTACTTCTTTTTCCGCATTATATTGTTTATCTTTATAATTGAAATATGACAGGTTGTGCGTTGTTCAATCACAGTAGCTAGGTCCAACCTTGTTAGTTGGAAAAGTTTTGATTGATCTTTGGACATTGGTCTTTGGTACCGTTTAAGATCTTTCTTTGTAGTTAGGTTCACGGATTCAATTCTGTAAGCGTTCTAACAACAAGAGAGGGAGAGATATATAACTCTAGGCACTTTCCTTGATTGAGTTTTTACTCTCGCAGTTATGTTGAGTTTGTCCATACAGATTGCCTAAGAAAAAGCTGGGGTGTATCTTGGTACCCACAGCACTTTTCACTAGCGATGCGAGCAGGCCGTTTAACTTTTGAACATCTTTTATAGTTGCAAGCGATGGCATGTCTCGCACTGCTTGAACCTTTGCATGATATACTTCTATACCATTCTTTGATACGATATAACCAAACAATTTTCCTGATGCGACTCCAAAATACTTCGCAGGGTTAATCTTCATTTTATATTCTCGCATTTGCTCGAATATCTCCTTTAGGTCTTCCACATGATCCTCAGATTTTTTACTTTTGACCAACATGTCATCAACATAGACTTCTACTGTTGTATGAACCCATTTAGCAAATATCTTCTCCACCATGCGTTGGTAAGTCGCGCAAGCATTCTTCAACCCGAAAGTCATTCATGTGTAGCAATATAACCCCCGCGATGCGAAGAAAGTCTGTATGTTCCTGATCTTCTCCCACCAAAGCTATTTGATAATACCTTGAGTATCCATCCATGAGCGAAAGTCTATCAAATCCTGTTGCTGCCTCTACCATATGTGGTATATCTGGTAATGGAAAACTGTCCTTTGGACACGTTTTATTTAAGTCAATAAAATAAATGCAAATGTGAATTCCATTATTCTTCTTTGGTACCACTACCATATTTGCGATCCATTCTGGGTACTTTGCTAGTCTGATGATACCTGACTCTATCATTTTTTGAATCTCTGCCTCTATTTGCGCATGGTAGGTTATCCCCACCTTTCTTATTCTTTGCTTGAAAGGTTTCATATTTGGGTTGATGTCTAGTCTATGGAACGCGACATATGGATCTATTCCCGGTATCTCGTCCATTTTCCACGCTAACACATCGCGCAATAGGTTTATCAAGTTTTTTCCTTCTTCTGTCTCCATCTTGGTTCCTATCTTTACTATCTTCGGTTCTGCGTTGGTTCCCAAATTAACATCTTTTGTAGGTTCGATTGCTGTGAAATTCGTTTTTGGTTCTCCAAGTGGGGAGGGTTCCTTTATTTGATGTGATGGCTCGCCTTCCTTTTCTGGAATTTCACTTGGAAGTCCTTTTCCTTCTTTCTCCCTTACTAGATAAATTCTCAACTCTTTTTCTTTCTTATCCTCCTTCGCCTTCCTCTTTTGATTTTTATTTCTCTTCGCTCGCCCTTCATAATGTTGTACATCCATCTCATTGCAGATCTTTGCACTTGCAGAGTCTCCTTTGATTTCTCCAATGCTGCTTGGCATAGAAAAGTGAATACACTGATGAAATGTTGATGCCACGCCTTTCACACCATGTACCCAAGGCTTTCCAATGAGAATGTTGTAGGGTGAATCCACATTCACGACACAAAATGTCACTTCCGTTTCTAATGGTCCAAGTGGAATGCGCATGATAATTTCTCCTTTTGGTTTTGACACGATTCCATTAAATCCATAAATGTAATGGGCGGAAGAAACAAAATCTACATCAGTGTATCACATGGTCTTAAAAGTATGGTAGAAGAGTATATCTAGTGAAATCCCCATGTCTATGGGAATTTTATCTATCACCCACTTTGATGATTTGTTCGCGCTATTGCTTCCTCCTTTTAAGCATTGACCAATAGTCAGAGTAACAACTAAGGGATATCTATGTGCGATTCTTCTCCCTTTGGTGCATCTTCTGCGGTGAATGTGACTGGTTGTATTTTCCACTCTTTCTAGGGAGAAATCTTTTCTACACTGAATATCTTTTTCCCATTGTAATCGCGCTTGTGAACTATTCTCATCGTGTTCTCATGAAACTCTGCGATACTTTTTGTAGAATGCACTATTGAAATGCATTGCAAATATCCAACATTTCTTTCTATTTTAATGTGAAATATTGGTACTTTTTGTCGCGCTTGAAGTTGATTTTTCTGCTCCATTGAAGGTGTGATTAACACTGTTTTCTTTTCGCTTTGTCTACTTAGCTCTGTTTTTCCTTGTAAATTTCGCTTGGATAACTCCGTCCTTGATAATCTTCATCTTCGTCACAGCCTTTTTGTTGAATTCGCCCTTGATAATCTTCTTCTTTGTTTCTGCTCCTGCGGTTCAATCGCCTCCTTCTTTTTTCTACCTGCTTGCTTCTCTGTCTTGTTGTCAGATCTTGAGCCCGCGATGCTACTCTCACCATTTTCAAACCCAGATATTACTTCACTGAAAAGTTATCAACTCCAAGTTATGAAACTCACTGAGTTAGCACAAACTTGACACTTAGATATTTTCTCAACTATTAACCGATAATTGTATCGAAAGATCCGGTAAAACTTCAAAATTTACATTTAATAATGAACATCTTCAACTAAAAACTTTGAGGAAATGAAGATTCAGATCCAGATCTCACCAAAAACAGAATCATAAACCGTTGTAACTTTACGATACTTTGAAAAACTCCAGGAATGGTAAATATCTTTAAATACTTGTATTTTCAAAACTTGAGAAAACTTGAAGACACAAGAAAACTTCAACCAAATCCCAGATTTAAAAACTTAAAGATGATGAAAGCTCCCAAATATGATATAACTTGAAAACAAGTAACTATGCAGCACCGAGTTTCTTAAAAACAGATGTTTAGACGCTTTTAAATATAACAAATCTAAGATAAAAACGATGATAGTTATGGACTCAAACCATTTCTAAAAATAACTCACAGGTGAGGATAAATTCTCTTACTCTTTCGAGCTGTTTCTATGCGCCAAAATGTAGCTAAAGGAAAACCTATAGCCACACCCTTATGATATTTGTCTAGCAATCTAAGACATGTTGAATAGAAACTCTCAAATATTATTATGAAAATGGTGGAGTTACAATTCAAACTATGAACAAACCATAATTTAGATCTCACGTAACTTTTTTTCCAAGATAACACACTAACTAAAAAAGAATCCAACCCCTTTTACAACGGTTTCTTGTCCCTTATTTAGGTGTTTACATAGTGGATGACAGCTAATTTACATCTTGGTTTACAGCTAATAAAGCCCTCTACTTCGCCTTTTATTTCGGTTATCTCTGTGCGATGGTGTCGACATTGGAAAGCCAATCTTTTCTTCGCTCTAGATGTCACACTTTCACGTGAACTTTATCTTCGCATTTCCTTATTTATCGCATAACTACTACGACGTCATCACATGCATCAGTGGTGACGTAACAGGGTTATGTATTGCGTTTGGTATGAATTCTTTTTTGCGTGGTTAGCTGCTCTTTACTCGCTTTATTTTGGTAATGTGATATATTTCGTATCCACACATTATCATAGAAGAACACGCCAGTTGACTCGGATTAACTCAGTAAAGGTTGTCTTAAACAGGGATATGCCTACAATAAGGCTACAAATCGCCAACATCATAAGAAATACTCCCTCCGTCCTAGTTTCCTATATGACTACTTACTACAAGACTAACACCATCTTACTTTGGTTGTATGGCAATTGCAATTAGATCGGTCGATATTTAGTTTACCCAATTATAGAACTTGGTGATAACAAAGTCATACAATTATGCCGGTTTTATTGAAGAATTCCTAAGGAAAAACGAAACACTTTTTTCACAACTTCATATAAATCGATCCTCTTTAAAAATTCAAACTAAAGAGAGGAAAAGAAAAGAAAAAAAGAAAGAAAAATTGCTCCTACTCTTTCTAGTCTCCTAGATATATCTAATAACAATTACAAAGATCAATCTGCATTGCCACTGCTATTTCCTCCTCTCCGATTTGCAGTTGTGTTCTTCAATATCTGCAAGGAAACCGAAAGAAAACTTCATATCAAGAAACAGACTCTGAGATTCAAATATGTAATTCAGTTGGTTTTAATGCTATACTCATGACCAAATAGCAGTAGAGTCGTACTCGGCAATTCCTCACCAGTTCATATTTTTCAAACCAATTTAGTAGTGACCTTTCACCCCAAGACTAACATGACTCAAACTCATGTCAAATGACCAAATAAACAAACAGATTAATCATATCGAAACCTCCTAATGGACTGAGAACAATACAACTCAAACAAAGAAAAAAAAGTCGGCGGAGGAGGATCACGCTTATAAGCAGAAATATTTTTATAAAAAAAATATCATATGCTTTAACATTCCCATAACCACACTCATCTTGTTATAAAGCATAAAATGGGCTGCTAACAAAGCAAAAAAAAAAGAAAAACAGAAGAATAAGACACAAAGTTTGGTATCCCTTTATAAAGAATACAACACAACATGGCTTGAGTATGGTGTGGATGGAGATGGGTACTAGCCTAGTTATTGTCAGAAAGATCTCTTCATCCACTTTTGTAAAAGACAAAAGTATTCACAAAACACCAAAAACTTATCTAATATGGGTACACAAGGCTAAATTGGATGCCTTTCACATTTCAACAGTAAGTTTATACCAAAGAACATTTCAACATGCAAATCAACAGTACCTCCCGTTGTGTGAGTTTCATCACCTACCAATAATTCATGTATCTTTTCATTTGTTTATATATTTGGAAACAATCAGCATGAAAACTCAGACTTACTGAATCAGCCACTGGCTAAGATAATATCACCTAACCCACAATTCATGTAGTGCATACTAAAAATAAGACTCAGACTGTCAGCCCCTGGCCAACTGAGCTAATCCCAGTTAACCCACAATTCATGTACTACATGCTAAAATAAGACTCAGACTGCCACCCCCCGGCCAACTGAGCTAATCCCAATTGACCCATACTTAATGTACTTCATACTAAAATGCCTGTTCATGATGAGATATTTAGGGCAAGGCAATAATCAACTAGTAACATGTCATGTTTGAACCTTGAAATTAAAGAAACATCCAACAAAAGTACCCGCCTAATTCATATGATAATGAAAATTGGGTATAACGAGAAACTGAATACATACATGTCTAAGCATCTGACTCATAGTTCATGTACTTCATACAAAAATAAGACTCGGACTGTCAAGCCCCGGCCAACTAAGCTAATCCCAATTGACTCATAATTCACATACTTTTTACTAAAATGCCTGTTCATGATGAGATATTAAGGGCAATAACCAACTACTAACATGTCATGTTTGAACCTTAAAAGTAAAGAAACACCCAACAAAACCTACAAAAGTATACTTGTACGTTTTGATGATTGTGTGGGAATTAATACGACAACGAAAATTGAGCATAATGGTAAACTGAATACATACATGTCTAAGCATCTGATTCTCATTCTGCAAAGTTGAGAGTCTCTCTTCAAGTTCCCCATTCTTCTTCTCTAATTCTTTCACTTTCACTTCTAAATCTGTCAAGTAAGCCTTCTTTCTTTCTCTTGCTTGTTGAGCTGAAACTCTATTCCTCAGCAACCTAAAATTCATTCACAACAGATTATGAAAAAGCCATTCATGTTTGAGCCATGGGCAAATGGGGGCAGTTGCCCCCAACCCCCAACAGACAATTTCAATCTTTGCTCCCTATGGAAAGAAAATTTTGATGAAGTGAAGCAAATCTTTTTACCTTTTTAGCCTTTTGTTTTCTTTGTCAGCTGGACTTCTTCCTCTTTTTCTTTGAGTACTACCTACTGTTGTTGATGCTTGAACCCTGTCTGGACCGGCTTCTCCTCCTGCTCCTCCTCCTCCTTCTCCACTACCTGATATTGATGGACCCGGTTCTTCACTTCCCATTTCTGGAACTCTCCTTATCTCCTCATCACTCTCTACACCTGCAAAAATGAGATTTTTTTTTTCTTCTCAGATAATCAAAATTTAACAATCAGAGATCTAAATTAGAGCTAAAATAAGATGGCCCATCATCAAATTATCTCAAATTTCTTCAGAATTCATAGAAAAAACAAATGATTTCATCGAAAAAAAGATGAGGTTTCTAATTTTTACCGTCTTTGATTTCGAGCTGAAACGCAGAACTAGAAGATCTTTCACTACTAGAAGCAAGAGAGTTGGTAGTTGCAACTTGTTCTTGCATCTTACTTTGATTCTAAAAAACAGAGACTGATCTTGAAATTTTCGATTTTTTTATCTCTGTAAAGATTTTTTTTGTTGAGACAGAGAAAAAGAGCGGGGTTATTATTTTTCTGACTAGTGGTTTATGGAAGTTGTAAAACCCGTTGGATTGAAATGATCTTAAGGATTACAAAGTAGTGAGCGTGGAAGACCAGGAGCCATGAAGAAATCTAGAGACGTCACATGGGGAAACGTGGGGTGTTATGAAACGTTAGATTATAGGTTAGATTTTGTGGTGTATTATATTATGGGGTTGTTGTATGGACCATTTTGTTAGGTGCAATCAATTGTCGAGGCTCCCAATTAGGGACATTCAATTTGGTGGTATATTTACTTCTGGATAAACGAATAATGATAATGATGTATTTGTTGTAGGATTCAGCCGTGCGGACCAATATAGTAGTTAGGGCTTTATTCCTATTGTATATGAAGGACTATATCTATGTAACACATACTAACTCTAATGAATGGAATCTCTTTCTCTTCATACCTCTTTATCTTTCCTATCCACTACAACACGTTATCAGCGTGCGAGTTCTACATCGAAGCTAAAGTCGGAATGAATTATTTTATTTTATTTTATTTTATTTTACTTCGCGATCAAAAGCTTGTGCTCACAGTTGTCGCAAACGTTTTGTTATCATCTAGCCGAGAAACTCATGGGATATTTTTTGATTAATCATGCGATAAATGGAAGTTTAGGTCATCCATAAACAGTCCGTAAATAGGGAAGCAGATGTAGATTTTGTTCGTAATTGGGGAAGAAGTAAATTTGTTCATTGTGGATTGGAAATCCAATGGGAAGTCGTTCAAGGGAATCCCCTGTATGTTGCGTTCTAGAAAGAAAGGAGATCGAGGAGAAAGGAAATACATGGAAGATATATTTAGTTTTAGTCGTAGGAAGAGATGGATTTAGATTAGGGGTCCGTGAATTTTGATTAATCTAATCACATGGAAGATCACGGAATTGGTTTTCAGGGTGCGGCGATCTAGGTTTTCTTTGTAGCCTGAGAAGAAAAAAAAAGAGGAAATCCCGTCCCAGGCTGCAGCTGCAGCTGCAGCTGTTCCGGCCCTTGCCTGTTCCGGTCCGGTCCTTGCCTGTTCTGTTCCGGTCCTGTCCGGTCCAACTCAAACCGGTCCGGTCCAACTCAAACCGGTCCGGTCCAACTCAAACCTGTCATGTTCTGTTCCAAAAAAAAATTGGGCAGTACGCGACTATGTCCATTCCGGTTTTATGTATATGCAGTGGGAACCGATATTTGAGGTATGTAACTAATCTGTGTGTTCACATTCGAATTTTTGCTGGGCTTATTAAAAAAATAATTAGAACATGCCTAGTTTTGTTTGTCCTTAAGATAAGTCCATATATTATCGGTCAATTTAAATTTTAGTTGTTGTTCTAAATCATTAAGAATTTTGGTCTTAATGCTCTTTTGTTCTCTTGAATGTACTATTGGCTATAGTTGAACGATGTCTTTTGTACAATTGGTTGTACCAACTCGATTCAAATGTTATTCGGGGTTTAGAAGTACTTGAGAACCATTATTGCGTACTTGATATTGTCTCCCCAAATTTGAATGTTCCGTGGAATGTAATACACTTGCGCGACTATTAAAGAGTCGGTAGTTTCTAAATTGCAAATAAAATCACATGTATTCCAATTTTTGTGGAAGAACTCACGAAAGATGATATGAGTCAGAAAATTTCAATTTCTCTACTTCATCCATTATACTAACGAACCAGTATAGGTTGAAGTATGACAACAAGAGAACTATCTTTAGTAATATATTCAACCTAAAGTAAGTGGTTGACATGTGTAGTGAGATTCTCTTGGCCTATTGAGATAAAGAAATTTCTCAAATTAAGCTAAATGTAGCAAAATTGAAAATGGAAAGAACCCCGAAGTAATAAGGGTTAGACGTAATGACTCATATAAAGCATGTGAAAAGGGACATATATATCATGAGACAAAGATGTATTTTTTCCCAGTAGTAATGACACCAAAGTACAGGTATCAGCTGAATATGGGATGAAGCTAAGATATAATTCTAGCTCCCATCACAAATGAAAGAGTTGGAAATGCACCTGGTCATAGGTGTTGATATATACAATGTAATGTGTGTATCATAGTAGCAACCAATTTTCACATCAACTTTAATGGCAACAAGAACTTTGCAGGGCCAATACTATCTTATTCAGTTGAACTAGATCCAATATTTGCACCTATGGAATGAAAACACGAGACATAGATTCTCTAAAAAGCACTTTAGATATATTGGATGAAACGTAATATATATTCAGTTTAAAGTACTTGAGTTGAATCCCACTTTATTACGTAATAAGGCCACACCACTTATTAAAACTCTCAAGACCCAAATGTCTAACTCATAATTATTTTTCTTCCACTAGCTTAAGGAATTTAAACTAGTTGTTGAACTATTACCTTATAATGTGACTACGAGGATTGGATCATCGAGCGCAACACTGCTCAAAAATTTGTTTTCAAGATAGAACAAAGACGTCACAAAATCTCTATATGTACCGAGAGATAATCACACCTTGTTAAATTCCAAAGAAACCCATGCAAATGGATATCATATGGAACCTGACTGTGATGATAATGTAATTGATTGCATCTTTTATAGTCACTAATGTATTTGGAAGGAAACATATTTCAGAGAGACTAATGAGTCAATTTAGTGAAATGTAAATCACTATAGTATTAATTTGGATTATTGAATCCATATTGACTCTGACGATGAAATGTTGGAAATTGACTCATACAGATTTTGACATAACCATAAAGGCACTTTGGTTGTGACATGATGTTTCGTTTTGAAAGGACTCATACGTACATCGTTGTGTTTGAGTGGACGAGACAACGGGAAAAAGATTGACAAAATGCGAAGTAACGGCATATCTCTCAATAAGTGTTTTCTAAAGTACCAGATGCACAACCCCCTCCTCCCTCCCATTATGCTTTTAAGTAAGAGAGCATATCACTCATTTTACAAAGTCTTCAGTAAAACATAATCGAGACAATCCTAAGATGCAAATGGTAAACAATCCATATTACAAAGATAACAAGGTGAAATTTAGAAAAATATTCATGCATAAAGTGACTTATGGCTCTGGTGAATGTGTTTGACATTTTGGACTAGTTATAGTTCCTAAGAAATTTTGCGTTTGGAAAATTACTAGCACATATCATACATGTAAGGGCTCACCACCCCTTGTAAATGCTAGCTAGTGTACATCAAAGGACTTGATGGTTATTGCGTATTTAATGGGATCAATGCAGAGCATCCTATACCCTATGGTCTCGCAAAGGCTATCGTCAAAGGTTACAGATGGTGCCTAATGCATGGTTATGCGTACAAACCTACCTTTAACTGCTTGGGGAATATGCAATATTACACGCATCTTCACTTATTCTTAGATCCACAATTGGTCAACCATTCTTTGCGTACCAGTTGGTAACTGGATATAAGCCTGACATTTTTTTGTTCTTACGCATTTTTGGTTGCACTAATATGTGCCCTTACGACTCCACATCGTACTATAATGGGTCATCAAAATGATTAAGTGACTTTGTTGGACAAGAATTTCCAATAATTATCCGCATTTTTAAACTTTTTGACAGGCGATCTCTCAACCGCTGATTTGCGGATAGTCACTCTAATGTGATAGTCTTCCCGTTATTAGGGGGAGACAGGAAAAAGTATTTTCCGAGGGAACGACATGGAATGTCGTGGTGTGTTCCCATTTTGTCTCATATAGACTCATATACTCCACAAATGGAATTGTGAAGTGAAAAAAGTATTATTGATTTTCGGAATGTACACTGATATCGGTAAACTGACGAGATCACACATACCAACTGCAAACGTGCATGTAAGGTTAAAAATCCTTAGTAAAGGATATGCACCGTAAAACTAAGGTGTAACAACTACACTTGGTGGAAGTGTGGTTGAGGCCATGGCTCCATAAAGTAAGATGGAGAGACCACTAGGTTCGATCAGTGCTCACCTAGAAAGGAAATAGGTGAGTTAGGCACAACCTAATTATATCATCTGAAATCATCTCATAAAATTGTCTCTAAATATGTCCATGAATCAAACGGGAGGATGCTCCGAGGTTTTAAATGATTCTAGAGAACAATGAAATCCTAACAGATTGTGAGAATGCACATGAGTTAATGGAAGGATCATGTGTGCACGGTGATGATATAATCCATAAATAGTTGCTCCAAAAGTAGAGCACAATGAGATCGAACCATGCTTTATTTTGATTAATTTCAAATAAAGAGCATATTTTGCCTACGGAATCCAGGTAGAACTTAGTTCTTTGACAAATATACGAGTATTTGGTGTGGTAGTGCTAACCAACCAAGTGTAAAGCCTGTGGGACATATGTGGTTATTTGTCACAAAGTGTAGTGAGAAGAATGAGGTCTTAAAGTATAAAGAATCACCTTGTGGTGCGAGGTTTCTCACAAACCCCTGGATCGCTTACTCTTTTGAATATCATAATGTTCAGTTAATTAGTTTGCTCGGTAGTTTCCAAAGAATTTGAAACATAGTAGATGTGGTTATATCTCTGGAGATTTAGACTTAAAGATATTTGCAAAAGTGCATGATGGCCTTTTGCTTCCCAAGTCGAATGACTCTAAACCACAGAGTGTGTTTGCAGTTACACTGGAACACTCACTTATTGATTTAAACAATCAGGCGGATGTGGTATACCCGTCTAAGTGACTATTTTATTGGGAAGGGATAAACAAGTAAGGTTTCGTGCCATGCGTATTAAATAAGTTCATGATTCAGAATTATAGCTATATATGTCAACGGTATGGACATGATAAGTACTCTTAATGGAATAAGAGATCTTACAAGCTATTTAAATTCTGAATTTGAGATGAAAATCCTGGGAAATCTCGATCTTATTTATGTTCTAAACTAGAAGACCGAGCTTGTGGTATATTATTCCACCAGTTTGCATATGTCCATTGTCAGGAAATTTAACAAGGACGTGCATGCTGCTAGCACTCCCATGATTAGTCGAGTTTCAAATGTACAAAAATGACCAATTCGTCTAAAGGAAGATGACGAAGTTGGGTCGGGAGATGAACTTTCATTATCTAAGTATAATAGACGCATTATTGTACTTAGCATAATGTACTCGACCAAATGTTACATCCTCAATGAACTTGTTAGCTAGATATAGCTCAGCGCAACGCAACGTCATTGGAATGGTATAGTGAATGTAATCATGTGCTTAAAAGTAACCATTGAAATAAATTTGTTTTTATCCATGCAAAGACATAAAAAGGAATGCTAACTAAAGTGCAATCCAAAGGTTGTTGATTATAAAGGAACAATAATCTCTTCTCCAATGAAAGTAATCAGGGGGAGATACGGTAGGCTATTTTCTAGGTCATTACCGATATTCAGTTTCAAAAAGTACATGACTAAAGGAACAGTCTGGAACAACTCTGAAAGTAATCAGGGGGAGGGGGATCCAAGGATATGATGTCGACATAATTTACTTCGAAATTGAAGTTGTGTTGTACTCTTTTTCCCTTCGATCGAGAATAGTTTTTCCCAAAGGGTTTTGTTACTCGACAAGGTTTTTAGCGAGACAATACTAAAAGCATCAAGTATGTTGAACGTTGAAGACATAAAGATCGCGTTGATATTATTGAAAATATCTGAATCAAAGAAATGAAACACGATAGTCCGTTAAGCAACGTAACTTCCAGAATCAACAACATGGTTCTATAAACCAAGTCACCAAAGTAAAGTGTGATAAACTCCTTTTGACTGCATTAGACTAATGAAAATTGTCTGACATCAGGGGGAGCATCTAATGGTGTGTTGAAATCTTTTCCTTCACCGAGGTTACTTTTTCCCAAAGGGTTTTGTTGCTCGGCAAGGTTTTTAATGAGACAACAACAAACACCGGGAAGTAATTTCCCAGCTAAGGCTATTGTCTTTCCCACGAGGATTTTCTGTCTTAGAAGTTGTGAAACAACTAGTGAACTTCAGCGGAACAAAGTGATCATCTGCAAAGGATCACCTTTACTTGTATCTATCACGTTGTACTCTTTTCCCTTCGTCAAGGTTTTGTCCCACTAGGTTTTTCCTTGTCAAGGTTTTAATGAGGAAACATATTCAAGTCCAACTATGTTCTAAGTTTGATTAATATTGTACTCCTTTTCTTTAGCTCAGGTTTTGTCCCTATGGGTTTTCCTGACGAAGTTTTAACGAGGCAATTAACTTAGACTCATCGATCTTTGAAGATCATATTGCATGTGACGAACTACATGTAAAATACGAGACAATATGTGAAGTACTACATGTGAAGAGCTGTACCAAGGTTTTGTCCCACTGGGTTTTTCCTTGTTAAAGTTTTAATGGAGTAATTGTCTTAGACACAATAGTCATCAAGAAGAGAACTACATTTGAAAAGCTACATCCGAAGCACTGTGTGTGAAGTACTGTATATGAAGTTCTATTGGACCGCACAATGGGGAGTGTTATAGGGATTCATCCCATGGATGTGCGGACCAATATAGTAGCTAGGTCCTTATTACTATTGTATATAAAGGACTATATCTATGTAACACATACTAACTCTAATGAATGGAATCTCTTTCTCTCCATGCCTCTTTATCTTTCCTATCCACTATAACAGTATTTAATTTATCACGAAAATCACCACCCAATGCGATAGACCGACGAGTATGAAGGTGCAGCAGTAGTGGCTGTGAAACCTATGTCTCGAGGTTGGGCGGAGATTTCATCGGTACATATCCTGGTGGTAGTAAAAAAGATCCAAGAGAAAGCAAACAAAAAACAATACAATGCAATGCAATAGAAGCTCGATAATTTAACAACAAAAACTGATATATGAACAACTAAATTACAACACTTTAATGATAATTTGCCTGGCATTTTTAGGGGCCACTCAAAAGGATTAAAACAAAAAAGGTCACCCAAACGTAAATTGTAGCCATCCCTTATCTCGCGTAATTTATAATGACAAAATTTCTCTTACATAATCGGTAGATAATATATAATTTGTAACCTCCGAATACATTCGATAGACAAAATATCACCCAAACGTCCGAATGTAGTCGGTGTAGTATTAGGTGAGGTGTAACACGAGTGTACGGATACAATGTGCGCTTTCGTATCAATAATGAACTACAATCGGTTGATATGGTTATTAGTGTTACCTCCGAATATTATATTCGAAAAATATGTGATTTCATTAAACTCCCGAATATACGATGGCCCCAAAATCAGAATTTGGGAAAAACGGAGATTTTTCTGGTTTTGCACTTGTAATATTCAGAAGTTTGTAATTTTTTATAAACTTCCGAATATATGTTGGCTAACCTTCTAAAATGGCCCTTGGAACCACCTAGAGCCATGGCATGGTAGGTTTTGCCACAATCATATTCGGAATATATGTGATTTCAACAAACTCCCGAATATACGATGGCCCAAAAATCAGAATTTGGGAAAACAAAAGAGATTTTTCTGGTTTTGAACTTGTAATAATCGGAAGTTTGTAATTTTTCATAAACTTCCGAATGTATGTTGGCGAACCTTCTAAAATGGCCCTTGGAACCACCTAGAGCCATGGCATGGTAGGTTTTGCCACAGTCATATTCGGAAGATATGTGATTTCAATAAACTCCCGAATATACGATGGCCCGAAAATCAGAATTTGGGAAAAACTGAGATTTTTGTGGTTTTGAACTTGTAATATTCGGACGATATTGCATAAACATAAACCTCCGAATGTTTGTTGGCTAACCTTCTATAATGGCCCTTGGAACCACCTAGAGCCATGGGATGGTTGGTTTTGAACTTGTCATATTCGGAAAATATGTCATTTGCATAAACCTACGAATATACGATGGCCCAAAAATCAGAATTTCGGAAAAACCTAAATTTTGTAAATAGGCCAGATTCGGATGATAGGTATATTCAATAACCTTCCGATTTTGTAAATTGGACAGATTCGGGAGGAAAGTTTAGTCCATAATCTCCCGATTGTGATTCAAAATTCAACAGTTTCATGCTATTATATTTGACTCCACTATAAATCATCGATAAAATCATAAAGATAACTAAAACACCATTCATAATCCATAAAACTATTCATTCACAAACCATAAACGTAATGTAAGAACTTATAATCCGATCCAAACCTTAAACACCACATAATCCAACACAAACTATAAAACACATCTAACTTAAACCAATGTCATTTATTTCTTTCCTCGGACTTTACGACCATGATTACCTCCAAGACCTGCACAAGTAGGACGACGACCTTCATCTTGGTACCACTTGGTTTTCCTTCTTCTTGGGTGCCACTTGGTTGTCCTCCTTCTTGTACTCTTGGAACTGGAACAATTTCATCTTGGGGTTGTGGAGCAATTTGTTCTACACCTTGTGGAGTGCCTTGTGGAGCACTTGCTTCTTGACCTTCTTGAGTGCCTTCTGGAGCACTTGTTTCTTGACCTTGTATAGTGACTTATGGAGCACTTGTTTCTTGATCTTCTTGAGTGCCTTGTTGAGCACTTGGTTCCACAACTTCTTGAGAACTTGAAATTCCCTTAGCACTCCTTTCTCTCCTAGCACTAGCCGACACTTTCTTACTTCCTTTTACACGAGCCCCTAAGTCAGGTTGCTTAGCTCGACTTTGCCTAAACAACAAAATAAAGAACAATAGTTTTACAAACTACACAATCGGAAGATAAAGAAAAGATACAAAACCTGAATGTCTACATTCGAAAGTAACAACAAAAACTTTGTTCCCGAATACAAAACATTCGAACGGTAATCCCTAATATTGTCTACCGAATATGCATCAATTGGAGTTCAGGAAACTCTAAGTTTTATAGCCTATATAATCGGACGTAAATAATATTAGTTTCTACCAAATACAATCTGGCCCCAAAATGTTTTCAGTTTGAACATTTTATAATCGGAAGTATATCGCATACGAATTCCTTCCGAATATATACCGGCCCCAAAATGGGATTTTGCCAAAATCACAATCTATGATAATTTTTCAAAGTATATATTCGGTAGTAAGTGAATTTCCGAATACTATGTCCCTATATCAATATATTCGGAAGTAAAAATAAATATTAACCTCCGAATATATCCATCAAAAGTTACAGGAAGAAATGATTGATGATATTCGGGAGTAAACCTATAGAACTATATCCCGAATACTGTCGATGTTCTTCAGAAATGAAGAACACGACTATATTCGGAAGTTTAAGACACATGCATATCTCCCAAATCTGGTAAAAATCAGAAAACTCTAGATTTTTTTTAATCGATTCGTAGAATTAAAGCGACATAAACCCAAAAATTGATAGAAGCTTACCTAATTGGGGCCATCTGAAGTTGCCGGAGTGTTTGACTATCAGATTCGCCACCACCAACTACTCCCGCCGCTGCATTTCCTTCGGCTTCGACGAGGAAGAAGTGAAACTGATTTTGAAATGAAAATGAAATTGGTTTTTAGATTTTTATTTTTTATTACTGTAAGGGCATTTTGGTAACTTCGGGAGTCCTATAGGGTATCCCTTAACTAGTGCCCTTGGATGGGTATAACCTAATGACCCCTAAATCCTTTTGAGTGGCCCCTAAAAATGCCAGGATAATTTGATGTGCGTTAAGATTCACTAGTTTCATTTATTTTATAATTTTCATATTATTCACATGAAAGATTGAGTTTTTTTTTTTAAGGAACAAGGGGCAAAAGAAGCCCCAAAGAACATTTTATTAAACTACCTCATTCAAATTGAGGTTTGAAGAAATACAATCAGGTGGAGATTGAGAATCCCACCATCCAGTTACATTCTCATACATTGCATATTGGCAAAATTTATGAGTCAGACAATTTACATTTTTTGGAACATAAACAAACCTAATTTCTTGAAACTTAATACTGATTCTTTTGGTTTGCAAAACTAGTAAGAAAATCCTCCATGGAATATCTTTATGATCTCCCAGAATTGCTTTTGTAACACTAGCAGCATCACCTTCGATAGTCAGTCTATCAATAAGCCTTTCAGCCAATTCTAATCCTAGAGTAAAGGCTTTTGTTTTTGCAATGAAAGAAATTGGAGGAGCGATCTTGTCTTGATTAACATTAACTGCATCATTATGAATTTTTAAACAGATAAAAGAACAACATAAAAATGCCTACAAAAATTATTTGAGGCCTACAAATTTTGTTCCCGCCTAGAAGAGAGGATACAGGGGTGTCTGATAAGGATGGAGTTACTAAAATACCCTTACTATTAAAAACCTATCCTTAACTTAACCTATTTTCATTTGAGGTCTAAAAGAAAACCATATTGACTGAGTCGCCATCTTCTCTTCTCCCTCGTTTTTAATTTTCATATTAAAACACCGTTGATTATTTTGTCCATTGTCGATTCAAAAGCCAATTAATCGATCTTCTTAATATAATGACGATGGTAAATGAGTTCAGTAAACCAGTAAGAAACTTAGTGGAACTGATCCAGAAATTGGGAAAGTAATTCGCTTTAAACAACCAAATCTGATTTATAAGGATGAAAAAGAAACTGATTATGAGGAACAATCTCTTAACATAATACAAGCAAAAGAATTAGTAAGAATCGAGTATTTTTCTATCAACCCAAAAATTAAAAAAAATCAAAACTAGGTTTTATGTGTTTAACCAGAGTCGACCGACATGAATGTCGACAACGACCGGTTCCTGGATCAATGGGTCTATGTGCATATAAATATCAAACGATTATTCTTGATGTTTTTTGTGGTTAAAAAACATCAACATAGAATCGATCCATGTGGGCATTTATATCAACCGATTTTGGTTTTAAAAAAGAAAAGGTACCTAATACAACACCAATTTTTTCGTTCGTGAACCTGTATGGACAATCCTTTGGAAGATTTAATTAAAGATACAAATCCACATGGTCAGCATAATATGTAATTGAACCTTCAAGATCCTAATTTAATCAAGACAAAAAGTCTTGTATGATATAAATTTAAGGAACAAGTCTTGTTGGATCTTTAATAACAAGCTAAAACTATATAGGTTGATTAACTTACTACTGGTGATGTTTCAATTATAAAGATAACAATATAATGCGAAAAGGAAATAATAAAAGATGCCAGATATTTTGTTAACGAATAAACATGCAATATAGCAGTAAAATCTCGGGACCTCGACCAGTTTGAACACACATTGTATTAAGCCACTACATACACTACCTTACTATAATACTTTCGTCTGGAGTATAGTTTAGACCGACTATTCCATCCAAGATATTTAACTAAAATTGTGCCCCTTACATTTCTTGGATTTCGCAAGATCCTACATATACGATTCCCCTAACAGACGTCCTTTATAGGTGTAGGGGTTGCTCCATAGTCCTTGGTGAAGACTAGTGATACCCTGCCTCTAATAGTCAACCAAATAAAGGTACAATCAGTTAGGCCTAGGGGTTCGTTCAGAGATATTTTAATCAAGGTAATATAAATCTATTTTCTTTGAGGTATCTACAGGCAAAAATATGTTAAGCAAACCTCAACAGCAATGGTTTACATGTTACGAAACCTAATTGATTGTACCTCAAAAAATCTATATTGATTCTACCTCACAAAATTTATCTAAGACAAACTTAGATCATAATATTGTGGAACTAACAAGGTCATAAATGAAGAACTCTTTGCCGTTTTTATCAATCTTATTCCTTAATTGGTAGTTCTTAAATGGTCGTATAACAAAAAATACGAACATTTAAAATAGACAAAAACTACATTTGATAAACCAGATAAGATTCTTGATAATAAAGATATATAAGGTAAAAGATAATCTGGCCGAGCTTTACAAACCCCAAGTAAATGCTTCACAGCCTCAACGTAATTATGTTACGACTAATGTAGTGGGAGCTAGCCGGCACAACAACGCATACTAGATAAGATTCTGCCATTGTTTTAAGCAGTCTTCCGGGTCACCAACTATCTGGTGAGTCGTCATTTAAGGCCTAGAAAACTCAAAATACTCGTACAAGTCTAACACGATTTGCAAAGTAACTTGCACAACAATTACGAATTATCTTCCATGCAACTGTTGGCCTACTCTTCTAACCAGTTTCTTTACTTTTCGAGAAAAACTTTGTAGTCAGTCTCATTACAAATAAACGCTGACAGGTCCAACACAAAGAGTCCATAGTGTCGTATGGAATTTTCTCTGACTTCAACTATAACAAACTATAAATTCAGTCCCCAAAGCCAAGCCGCGCATGCCGAAACTACCTGATGTGCCACTCGTAAAGTAATGACCGATCCATAAAGTTTCACTTCTCACCAAGAAAATGCACGTTGGTTTGTCTTTCCAAGAATAATTTGCAAGCGTGATACTCGGAATGTAGTTTTCGTACGTAGTTCCACACTGTTTCAACTTATCCTTATTCTGCTAAGGGTACAGGGCCATAAAGGTTGATGCTGATGCATTATGCATGCATCACTGTATTCCGGGTCCATACCAGGAATAGGGCATGCCTTTGACTTGTACATATGCCATTACAAGCATATTTCTAATCCTTACTTTATTTCGGCGATGAGCTGAATGGATGCACTGATCTTTCTCGTACCAAGGGTGTATTAGCCAGGCTTATGCCATTCTTTACTCGCATCATCCTAATGATGCAAGAGGCTTATGCACACTCTTCTAACTTACATGCCGATTAATTTGATTTCCTGGTTATGCCTAATTCACTGTTGGTGCATTCCTATAGGTGTAACTTGATAGGAAATATGAGCATCCAAAGAATGAAATCCAACTACCTCATCAAGTATGGCAACAATCATATCTTGCATAGCATTTCCGAGACAGATGATATGAGTTACCAAATGTGGCACCTCTTAATTAGATAATATGAGCGACAAGGTGCTGAACCACTAACGCTGCAACTCATGCGGCTGCCTGTATACCCTACTCCGTAGATCGAAAGTATCAAGCACAGACCTTAATTCATCGATCCTGGAACTAGAAACTTAAACCAACTCGTATTGCAAGGCGAAAGCTAAGAAAAGCTTAGTTTGTATAGGCCACAGGGTCTTTCATAAGATATGTACAAGACCGTGCATAACCGATCCTTCCTTCATAATGCGTCATAATGATGCAATCCCAGTTTAGCAACACGACAAATGTGATTCATATGCCTCATGAAGCTCTCTCGAGTATGCAACGCATCATAATGATGCTTTCGCGCCATAATAAACTCTCATAAAAATCCCAAATCATTACCCTTCTCATTTTCAATCCACGACCTCCCAATTCTCTTTCCATATATTACTCACAAATCTCTCCAAAAAAAGAGTCTCAAAATTGAAAATAACTGACGATATGTAATTCTTTTTTCTCCTCTCATAATCATTGTTATCATCATCAATTTTAAATCTTTGAATCTCTAACAAAAAAGCATAGTCTAGCTACATCACCAAAAAAAAAAAAATTGATTTTTTTATAGGGTTTTGCATTCATTATTCTTTTGTAACTTGCTTATCATCACCGATTAATTTCCATCATCATCATCAAATCATTTCTTCTTTTGACAAATTTTTTTTATCTAAATTCCACAAAGAAAAAAAAAACTACTAAATAGTTTTGTTTAATAATTACAGAAATTATGATTAAAACCTAATAAGAAAGAAACTTGCAAAAATATTAAAGTTGTTGAAGAACAACATGAATCAGATATTGATGTAGCAATATCAGATTCAACATTGTCCTCAGTTCTTTTATGTTATCGATTCCCTCATCATAACATTTCCAATAATGAGTGAGCACAACAAGATTGTTGTCTACTAATCTAAGTTTTACTTTTTGGGGAACAATAGATAATAAAATATTGAAATTACAAACATTAACCAAATTCAAATATTAAACTTACTAGAAATTACCATACTCAAATTTTCTAATAAGGTAAATCCAAACCATAGATTTACCAAATTGAAATTGTCTAATAAGATAAACCTAAACCACAGAATCCCAAAATGATTGTAAAAGCTACAAAATACAAAATAGAGAATAAGATGAGACTATAAGACTAACTCAAACATAAGATTTGAATTACAAGAAATCCTCATATGTTAAACACGCCCGCCATAATAGAATCCGAATGCATTCTCACCCTCTATTGACTTCACCCCATGAGGTGGATTCTAAATGTCATGAGTATTTGGCTCGAAGTCATGCCAAATTTCATCTGCACCCTGATGTTGGATGTGTCTTATGTTAGCTAACTTTTTGTGATATACCCGAATATTAATTCCACTTCCTATGAGAATCCATGAAGTCCTCTAGTTAAACCCTAAAGGGTTTGTTGTTTCACCACCTACAATAATCATATGTTTTGTCGTAGGATTTGTTGTTTCACTACCATAAAATACTCACCACTTACAACACTGATTTATGTTGTATTTGTGTTTCTTTATTTGGATAAAATTTGGGCTGCTTGATTTTGGTATTGTGGATTTTTTCAAACATATCAACTTTGTTCTAACAACTTCTCGTTTTAATAATAATGAATTTCGTAGGAACCGGGTATGACAAATGTGTATTTAAAGATTGTGCATAAATCCACTCTTATTATCTTAGTACAGTGAATTTGTTTCATGTTTTAGCTTATGCATCAGATTGAACTTGCGAATATTTTATGCGCATAATGAGTTTTTAGATATTTTCTGCATAGACCAAAGCTCGTGGATGTACTCTGCACATAATTAATTGTGGATATTTTCAGCGTAGACAATGCATGTTTTATTGATTTGCATTTATATAATGCACGCACCTGCTTGTTGTTATTATGATCTCTTGTTGTTTACGTGTTGCTTCATATTAATGTGTTTGTTCATCTTTAAAAAACGTTTTCTAAACTTATTTGCTTGATTTAACTGATTATGAATCATGTGTGTATGATTTTTCATTTTGAGTTGTTGGTGTTGATATTGCGCCTATTGCACCAATTAAGAAGGAAGGTACAAATATTCCTGGATTTTCTCATGTCGATTGGTGCAGTAGGTATACCTTCTATAGTAGTTACCAAGAAAAAACGAGATAAAAACCCGCTAGTGTTGATGCATAATTAAGTGCATTATTTTAGGTTGTTTGTTTGTCGTCGCCTCGATATAAGGCCCATAACAACTTATCAAGCTTGGAAAAAAAAACCAATAGAAACTTAACAAGAAAGTTCATAAACTTAACAAGGAATTAACATTTAACTTTTAATATTGATTGGTGAAGGTTCGTAAACTTAACAAGAAATATCACAATGTTCCACGGGAGATTCACAATCATGGAGCAATTTATCTTATGCGCTCGCAAAATCTATTAGACCATTCAATTTCTCCACTATAAATCCCTTCAAAACCGTCATATCAAAGTCAAAAAGAGAAAGGAAAAAAAAAGAATGCGGTTCTAGGTTTTAAGGAAGTAGAAAAAAAAAATATTTTTCTCACGGCCAAAATATTAAGTAGTCTACTTACCGGAGGGATTAAGAAGTAAATATTATGAAACAAAGGAATTTAAAACATAATAAAAACAAAAACAAAATTTTATTTTCTAAATTTTGTCTTGAGATGTGTGTACATCTAAGACGTAATATCTAAGAGGTATGAAACACACCCATATAATAGTTGTTACGAGGGTGACCTCATCACAACAAGATTCGTTTATTTTGTAATCACCAATTACTGCTTTCCAAGCCCATCTAGCCATTACTTTACTTTTGCACGGTGAATAAAATTAGAATTCATTGCATTATACAATTATCTTCATATTAATTTAGATGTTCTCTTTCCTAGTAAATTCATCTAAAATATGATGAATATCACTGACACCACAAACAGAAGATCAAATTTTAACCAAATCCGCTTTTTTTATTTTCTCTGTGAAACCTATTATAATGGTTTAAACTAAAAATAGATTATGTGTGGGTAGGTTACACCCTTTGAATCATCAATTACATATTGTGATAAAAAGCACAGACGACGTATTCGTAAAAGTTAATTTTAAAAGATCCCCGACGACTCCTCAGAGTTACTACAGTTATGTTCTTTCTTCAATTCACAAAAAAAAAATTGATGACAACTTTGTTGATGCTTATGTTTTCATTATTTTCATTTCAGCCGTTATTCTCCCCATTTGATGGTAGAGTCGGTATTTTTGAGATATTAATCAGTAATATGATAAGCATTTTGGAACATTGTGATAAGAGTTTCAAGCTTAGTGTCATGTTTTTGAGGTTGAGGTTGCACTTGTGGTTGTTGAAAACTATCACTTCGCTAAAAAATAAGATTTCGTGAATAAGAGGGGGTACCAAGTCAACCTTTTCCCTGATATGAGAATAAACATGTGTAGTGCTTTTAACAATTAAAAGAAATAACTTTCATTTCATAAAAGTAAAACCACACACACAAGAACTTTGTTAACGAGGAAAACTACAATAGAAGAAAACCCCTGGGACCTGGTACAGTTTGAACATCACATTGTATTAAACGGCTACAGACTGGATTGTAGTTGAAACCAAAATCATCCTCCGAGGAGCTCAACTCCGGTCGTGCTCCTTACGTCTCTAGATCCAATATGATCCTACTCATTTGATTCCCTTAGCTGACGTCTTTTATAACCTAAAAAAAAATGCTCCAACCTAAGTGAGAGCTCTCTAACAGAAAGCCTATTGATTTCCTTCATATATGTTTCAATTAAGGTAACGAAAATATGTTTACAGTAGAATAATCCTCAAGAAAAGGATGTTCAAGCAAACCTCAATGATTAAGATAGCTTATTCTTTTCAAAATTTATAGAGAATCCTAATCAAATCCACCTCACAAGAATAATCCAAACAAATCAAAAAAAAGTTTAGATATCTATCTTGTGGAATCACAAAGTATGAGACAGAGAGAACTTTCTGATTTCTACTTATCTTGTTCCTGGTCTATAAGAAGGTTTTCTCTTCAATAAGAACAAGATCCGGATACAAGAACTATTAGGTAAAAGATAGTCTGACCGGGCTTCATGAATCCCAAAGTGAAGTCTTCAAAGGTGTATAACCTAATATAGTTTAATAAGGAAACCTAGGTTTTAGAGAATAACTCCATCTTAGTGCCAGGGATTGAGAACTCCAGTTGTTAGAGTCCTTTATTTATACAAGGCTTAGGTTTTCCTATAATTCAAGCTACACAACTTCTCTAATTAGAAGATTCAAAGTTAAGAATTCACGTAAGCATGTGAGAAGTTTTCCTTGTATCACAAAGAAGAATATGCACTTATGGTCCGGCTGGTTACGAAACCATGCATGCACAATAAATGGTTGACAAGGACCAAGCAATGTCGTGAACATGCAAACAATAATGGTGTTGAACAACACTCAATACTAAACAATAATCTACAAGACCAATAATATTTTGTGAAATAAGGTGTCTTAGAAGTGTTTATGAGAGATTAAGCAAAAGTGCAAGGATCCCTTAATAATTAGTGTACTAGGTACAAAGGCTCCTTTGCAAATATTTTTATTTTTGCTTTTGCAAAAAGTGTACAGAAATATGTCAAAATTGACACGATATGCATACCCGTTGGCAGTTCATGTACTTTTTCCTTTATAAAAGTTTTTAGAACTTTGTCTTGAAAGACAAAGTATGCATATGCATATCCTTGGAAGTTCATGTACTTTAGCTTTTATAAAATTGGTTACAGAATGATGTCTAAATAAACATAGTATGCATGCTCCAAACAGTTCGTGAACTTTTTCCTCTCATATATATGGTCAGACACATACCCAAAATCCATAGGTATGCGTACCCCAAAAAAGTTTGTGTACTGTATACTTGGGTAAATTTCAAAAAATTAATGTAGAAAAAACAGTTTATGAACAATAAATTGCTCTTTTCAAAGATTGTTAAAGATCTATGAACAACCACTGCTTGAATTATCAACATTAATCAAAGACAAGCTTGAACTCGAAAGTTCTTCTTTGCAATACTAGGGATGAATGCAGACTGACCATTATCAAACAAGCTATCGTGATAGGGTTCTAGTATTTGGAAAATTATTTTGTGATAACCTTATGAACAGTATTGCATCAAGCAATAGGTCTATACTCCCCGGGTTTGGTTGAGTTTTGAATTTCGGAATAAACACAAGGTTTGTGTGATTTTATACCATTAGGCATTAAACCTGAAGCAAAACACCACTTGATTTCCTTAGCAGTATCTTCACCCACCAGCTCCCAGCACCTTTTGTAAAATATATCAGGTAAACCGTCAGGGCCTGGATATTTTAACGATCACATCTTCTTAATAATGTTCCAAATCTCTTCAATTATGTGATGACAACAATAAGACTATTTAGGTCCTCTTCAAGTTGAGATGGAACACTAAAAGAAATAGGTTCAACAAAATCCTCAGTATTTGCTGAACAAAGTTGAGAAATAATGTATAAGGTATGCATCTAGCAGTACCTTTTTGCTCAGAATCCCATTTGTTGTTTGGAAGTTATAAGGCTTCTATGACCTTTTTTCCCTTCTACACTTTACACTCATATGAAACACTTAAGTGTTCTTTTCAACATTAGGGGTCTATTGATTCTTCTTTAACTGCTGCCATATTTTTTGTGCAGCTTTTTCTGCATTTCAATTTTATTAAAGATCACTTTCTCTTTTTGTTTTGTGTATCTTAAGAGCAAGGGCTATGGGGGCTGAGAGCCTCCTTCAAAATCAAATTTGACCATAAATTTGGTTCTACTATGGGTAGGGGGAAACATCCTTTCACGCCAAACTTAATCAAAGTCTTGTTAGGTGATAGAAACAGTGAAAGTCTTCACTACATGACAACTTGTTAGCCGTATGAAAAAACAGAAGAAAAACGACAGTTTGTTTGTAATATAAAGTTTGAAATGTAAACAAACGACACTTTATTTGCCATCCCTTTTTTACAAACGAAACAAATCATGCCATATTAGTATTTCTTATATTCTCGATCTTATATTCTTCATCAATATCTTAGATTCTAAAGCCTATGATCATCAGTATCATGGTATTAAAGAAACTGCAATACCTGTCACTAATATCAAAGGTATATACCGAACTTGAATCAAATCTAGTCGTGATTTTGAATCAGTTGCTGAATTTGATACTAAATGTAAAAAAAATGGTGCTGAAATTCCTCAATTATTTGGTTCATACTCTATGTACTATGATTGATGCTATTCTACCATCTAAATCTAAGCAAAGACCATGATGAAATTCCTCAATTACCACCAACGTCCGAAAAGTTAAACATTTTATTATATCCCAATCTTAAAAGAATTTGATAAACTTTATTATTATCCAACTTTGCCTCGGAGAGAAAACAATATTAAAAAGGAAAGAATTTGACTACCTCACAAGATAGAGTTCCCTAGTTCCCTAATCATGTTTAACTACCTCACATTACCTAAGGTGGCTAATTTAATGTTATCTCCGTTTTTACAAAAGAGACACTATCATTATTATTTTATTTTAGGCTAAAAATAAGTCAAATTAAAAAAATAATAGTGACTTTATTCCAAATATGGTGGGAGCATATCAATCACTCCCTTGTAACTAAATTCAAAGAAATATGAAAAGGTCGGGTCCTTTTTCTTTCTTTTTTTTCCTTATAGCAGCCCCCTCCGGCTATAGGCAGTCAGCTTTACTTCCTTAACTATATTAAAAAAGGCCAAGCTTTCTGTATATAAAAACCGAGGGAAAAAAATATGTTCGAAATCGAGAACCCCCAATAACCACCACAGTCTCCCTATTTCTCTCTGGTTGGGTTCGATTCCAGTGGATAACCATTAACATGTACAATCCTATGTGAAATAACATGATGTTGAAATCATTATTGGTTATGTGCTTCTTTGGCCCGATATCATAAATCGTGATTCATCTACTTGTATTTCTCCTGAGTTGCATTTTTCATCTTATAATTTATTGATTGTAGATAAGATTAAACTGTTATTCTTGATCGCCAAGTGGATGAATTTTCTTTCCTGTGCATGCCATTACGACAATCCTATTAGTCTTGTTATTGATAGCTGAAGACGCTCAACTTTCACAATTTGCTTGTGGTGACATATACAGTACCAATACTAAAAAACATCTCACCGGGTACCGATGGAGAACGACGAATTAATATGATCTTAAAGAACTACAAATGTAGTTTATCGTTTAGGTAGTCGTAACTCTGTTATAGTTTTATGTACCTATCGCATTGCATTCCTTCCTTAATAATGTTTTAACGAGGTAACAAGTAGTTTTAATCTTATGAGATTCAACGTATAGAATACAAATTAATATGATCTTAAAATTATGATTTTGGATGTATTGATGATGCGGCAATAAAGCTATAGAATAATATGATCTTAAAGAACTACGAATTAATATGATCTTAAAGAACTACGAATGTAGTTTATCGTTTAGGTAGTCGTAACTCTGTTATAGTTTTATGTACCTATCGCATTGCATTCCTTCCTTAATAATGTTATAACGAGGTAACCAGGAGTGAATCCACATTAGAGCTGCACATGGGTCGGTCGGGTTTTAGCTAATACCAACCCCGCACCTACAAACAGCGGGTTTTTATTTTCATAACCAACCCCGCACCCATAAGCACCGGGCGGGTTTGGGTTTATACCCGCTAAAACCCGCTTCAAGTTACAATTCAATATTTTCTGCAAGTTTTTCACCTGTAGTTCAATGATCATCACACACACATGTTTTAAATTTTAAACATACTTCTTACTTAAGTTCTTAATTACTTAACAAACCAAACCATAAACATAAGTCTTCATTGTTGTTGTTGTTGTTGGACTGTTAGTGAAGAAGTAGACAGGTAATTGTCGTTCGTAGGTGAAGAAGAAGAACTGAGGAGGAAGAAGAGGCCGAAGAGAGATAGAGGAAGAGTGTAGAAAGTGAATGAGGGTTATCCAGTTATCATATCTACTAGTATTAGGGTTTCAATAATGGACGGCTATGATTAGTTTTATCAATGGTATATATTTTGCGGGTTTTTTCGGGCGGGTTTGGGCGGGTTTTAGCTAATACCAACCTCGCACCCACAAACAGCGGGTTTTTATTTTCATAACCAACCTCGCACCCACAACGGGCGGGTTCGGATTAAAACCCACGGATTTAGCGGGTACGGATGGATTCATGTAACGTGGGCGGGTCTTGTGCAGCTCTAATCCACATCCACATAAAGCAAGGGTGTACACTCACAACCTTGCCCATTGGGCTTCCAAGCCTAGATTCTCAAACCTAAATTTTTCTCCAAGCCTGATTTTGATTCTTGCCACTCATAACAAGACTTCGCTTCCCTTTGTCTAGTTTCTGGCTCCGCCGCGGGAGACAACATATGCGTGACTAATTTTTTTCAATACCTTTACATTTACTCATAACGTATTTTCTATAAGGCTGGTGATTTGAGGCTTTTGAGCTAGTACACGACTCCAAGTTATAGAAGAAACATGCACCGGAAGGGGGATTAAAAGAAGGGAGCACCGGAGCAGTACTATAATCTAAAGACCACATTATATTTAAATTATCTAGGAGAGTGAGGGATTACAGCTGTTGATGTGAGACTTATTAGTAAATTATAAGATGCTCCCTAAGTTTTCCCGTGCCACAGGTCATTCACGGCCACAAAATGCTGTAGAAGTCATACCTATAGAGGTAATCATCATTCACAAGGGGAGAGAGGGAAATCTTTGACAAGATATTAAAACTGGAGCCCTATATGCGTCCACACGATTAGCCTAGTCCCTTACATAGTCTATAGGTCCGTCCAAAGGCGCTCAACTAAGTTACTATTTGCCCTAGTGGGCAGCGAACACCGTGGAAATGACTGATGCAAAGGGTCTGAGTCGTCTGACTCTGAGCTACTTATTTACTACCTATCCTATATAAAAGCTCTCGAGAACCGATAAAGAAGTGTAATACTGGTTACTCAGAGAGTGAGCGAGGGAGTGAGTGTGAGAGAGATAGAGAGAGTAATAATCAATGGCGGATACAGATGTGGAAACGGACTTCGACTTTGCATTTTCACTACAGTTAGAAGAAGCAATGACTGCTTCACTGATCGGCGACGAACAAGAAATTTTTCAAAACGTAAGTTATCTTCAAACTCTAGAATTACTTCAAAGGTTAAAACTTGAAGACAAAGATGGTTTACAATGGCAGACAGAGACCAACCAAAAGAAAGATGATCTCAAACGTTTAATACATGATCAAGAAGTTGCTATAGAAATGAGTCGTATTCCTGATGATCAATGGGAGGAAACTGGTGGTCATTTTGAGAAACCCTTTGGTGAAGGTTCTTCTTCATCTAATGATCGGTTTCTTAACAATGAGCCTTTTAAGTTGTATTTCAAGGGTTTGTTTAGCAATGAAAGAGCTGGAGATACGATCGCTGGCATAGGGTTTGCTGTTTGTGATCCTCTTGGTAATTCTGTTTTGGATGGAACTTAACCATTAGTTGGTGATTGGAAATCAGATTTTGCTCCAGAAGAGTTAGAATTGAAAGTTGAAGCTAAGGCTTTGATTGAAGGTTTAACTGCTGCTTATTCGTTGGATATTAAGAGAATTGATTTTTATTGCGATTACTACCCGCTTTATCAATACGTAAGTAGTTCGTTTTTATTTAGTATACATGTCTTCAGCATTAATGATTTTTTTTTTTTTTAACTTCCGTTGGTTTTTACCTTCAAAAATGTGAAACCGGAGAAAACCCTTTTTGGGAATTCAAAAGTATAAATAGTACCCGTAGTGTTTCAGGTTTCAGAAATGTTGCTATATATATGGTCTTATTTTTGGTATTTTATATGTTAAGAGAAATGATTATAATTGGGTGCTACGTTCTAAAAGGCGCCCAAGGCGCCAAATTATGCTTATTTTTGTTGTTTTCTAATTTTTCCTCGGGCGCCTAGCGCCTAATACGACATAGAATTTGGGTGAAATGGCAAGAGTTATAAAATGTTGTATACAATCGTGGATCTAAAATTATGTTGTATGATGTTATTCTCTAATCTTTTTTATTTTGCTTTCCCCAATCAGATCACAATGAGATATCTAGTGAACCAGCAAAACATTGCAACAGTTGTTGATCAGGTGTCTCTGCTTCAAAGAAACTTCATCAGTTGTCGTCCGTTCCTTGTGGATCGTAAGGATGTTAAGTTTGCATTTAAGCTGGCAAGGAATGCCGTAGATTCACAGATTGCCAAGTTGGGTGAATGTAGCAATGCTAGGAATAAGAAGGAGACGTGTGACATCTGCTTGGAAGATATTTCTATGAGCCAAATGTTTTCCGTCTATAATTGCTCACATCGCTATTGCTGTTCTTGTATGAGGAAACATGTGGAAGTCAAGTTACTTGACGGGGTGATGCCTCCATGTCCTCACGATGGCTGTAGAACCATGCTGAATCAAGATAACTGCAAACAATTCATGACCCCGAAGTTGAATGATATGATGACCAAGCGGATTAAGGAGGATTCTGTACCTGTAACAGAGAAAGTCTATTGCCCAAACCCAAAGTGCTCCAACCTGATGTCAAAGAACGACATCCCAAAATGTGTTTACAAAGAATCCACTAATGAACATCTTTGTGGAAAATGTATGAAATGCAATGAATATTTCTGTTTTAAGTGCAAGGTCCAGTGGCATAATGGCATGACCTGTGAAGCTTATCAGGCACAGATAGTCTCCGAGGATGATGCGAAGCTGAAGAAACTTGCCGATACAAAGCTCTGGCGGCAATGCAAGAAGTGCAACCATATGATTGAATTGATTTGGGGTTGTTACCACATCACTTGCAGGTACCTTCTGTCTCTTCTACAAGGCATGCTTATTTTGAATGTTTTTATGTTCCTTCACAAGCGTATGTTATGTATAACAGAGAACCCATATACTGTTCAACAAACTCCATAACCTTCTTTATCTTTTCTATTGGGGATTTAATTATCAAGTTCGAACTTATGTATATATCCCTGCATGGCTCATCTTGTTTCGCTTTATTTTATCTTTCCGGCTTTTGCTGGAATGTCTCTTTTTTTCAGGTGTGGTCATGAGTTTTGCTATACCTGTGGAGCAGTATGGATAAATAGAAATGCAACATGTGATTGTCCAATTTGGGATGAAGGGAACCAACTCTTACACCTCCCGAACTAGCAGCAGCAATACCAACATAACTAGCATCGCCTGCAGCTGCATTGATGTTCATGGAGTATGATAAGAAACGTAAGAGTAGCAGAATTAGGATATTCGGCAACTATGATACATATTTTTTGTGTGAAAAGTAACTATGATACGTACATGTTATTGGACCCAACATGGTATACTGGAAATTGGGAACTCTTTTTTGGGCGTGCCGAAGCTGAACATTGGATCTAAAGTCGAGATATTAAGTTCCTAATTTCGCTCCATTTTGATCAGACCCAGTAAAATTTGTATCAGCTGAATATTCGTAAGCTTCTTTGATGCTGTAGCTTACATAATGACATTGTAGCCAGGAAGTAGGTTTTACTAATGATTACTTTTGTTGCTCTTTAATTTTAGTTTTCCTGTTAATTTGTGAATATGGATACTTGGCGATTCTCATTGGATCATTGACCATATTCTAACCTTCCTTGAAACTACTGATACACTCGAGAGTACGACCTGAAAGAAACTACGAGTGAAGAAAATTAGATTTCTTTCTGCAGTGATGCCTTATGTGACTTAATGCAGAGCTTTCTACCTCTCGAGCTCTGGTTCCCTTAACTCGTAAAAAAACTACTCCTACCACTTGTAAAAAGTTAGTAGCAAATTGTACAAGGTCCTCTCACTTTTCCCGCCCGATTTGATATCCTTGGAACTCTTTTTTTAGAATGCCATTGTTTTTTTTCTTGATTTCTAATAATTTAGGCAGTCAGCTTTACTTCCAAGCTATGTTAATTAAGGCAGCCAGCTTTAAACCAAAGCTGTGTTGGTAACTAGTTCCTCTCTGTATATAAACCCAACACCAGATAAAAAATACATTCAAAATCGAGAGCCCGCCGTAACCACCACAGTTTCTCCGTTTCTCTCTAATGGTATCGATGTCAAGCAAGATTTTTAATTACCCGGAAATAACAGAATTGGCTGAGGGTTTTAAACACATCGAACCTAAACTGGAAGAAGAAGATGAAGATACTCTTCTCCGTCTGTATGTATACCTTAATCCAAATCCCATCAATCTCTTTACTTATTGCCTTTTCGATTTGATTTGAGCCAGTTCAAAATTGATGATTTGGTTTATGATTGTTGAGTGTAGAAAAGCGAAACTGTACCGATTTGATAAAGATGGAAATCAGTGGAAAGTAAGAGGAGATGGTATTCTTAAGCTTCTTAAACATAAACAAACTAAGAAAGTTCGTTTGGTTATGCGACAATCTAAGACAATGAAGGTTATTGTTAATCATCTAGGTTCGTTTTTGGTTTTTGAATTTGATTTGTGTTTTTTGACTTTTTCTTTCTGAAGCTTGGATTTGATATCTGATTTAGTTTTTTTATTTTTTATTTTTTATTTTTTATTTGCAGTTCTTCCAACAATATCGATTCAAAAACATAATCGGAGTCGGAAATCATGGTTCTGGCATGCTACTGATTTTTCTGATGGTGAATTGAAAGAAGAAGTGTTCTGTGCTCGGTTTGAATCCATTGAGAGTAAGTATTTGCTTGAGATTTTTCTTTGGGTGTTCGTCACACCTTTTGTTTTTCTGGTTTCTGACCTGTGCTTGCTTCCTGCAATACAGATGCTAAATTATTTAAGGAAATGGTCTTCGAGGCTGCTGAGTGTCAAGTGCAGAAATCCGAAGAGAGCAAGGAAGAAGGAGTTACATCGTTAGCAGCTTATCTTACTGAGAAGTTGTATGTTGGTGAAAAGAAAGATGTTACTTCAACTGCTGAGTCTCAGGTGCAGAAATCTGAAGCGCGCAAGGAAGGAGCTACATCATTAGCAGCTTATCTTACTGAGAAGTTGTATATTGGTGAAAAGAAAGATCTATATAACATCTTTGAGTTTTCAAACTGCTGCATCTCAAGTCAGGCAGAAATCTGAATAGAGCAAGGAAGGTGATACATCATTAGCAGCTGCTGTTACTGAGATGTTGTAAATTGGTGAAAAGAAAGACGTATCTAAACCATGGGAAGAAGGGTGAAAGCATCAATTGTGCTTAGACACATGGGCTCAAGCTTCATAAACCAGAGAATCATAGACAATTTGAAAAACAAAATTTTATTTACATTCTTAAAACCAAAGTTGTTTACAAAAGAGATGCACTTGTTCTCAAAATCAAATTGTTCGGAGAAACCAAGCTAAAAGTTATTTGTTTGCTCATTTGCTTCTGGCTGTAAAGCATGCATATGATTGCTTCCACGGCAGCCCTTTCCTGTGTCTGAATTAACAATTTGTTCTTTCAATATAATCCTGCAAAAAACAGAAGTTGTTACATAACAACATCATCAAATAACTCTGAACAAGGTTAAGATATCATCTAATAAGATACTAACTATGTATATTCAATGGAAAGGGGACAACCGAAGTTTCTTGTAATGATAACAACTCTATATTTTCACTATGCAAAGATTTGTGACAGGCTAGTGACAATGTGGTGGCTGGTAATTGGTGATACCAAGACTAATCTGCTAGTTAAAGATGTTCATGCAACACTATTAATCAATCCCAAGACTATTAATCACCTTTTTTCAATAAAAAAAAAAAACAATAGATAGAAGGAGAAGAATACAGGAAAAAATATCATCAGTTAGTACTTGGTCAACCAAGGTAACTCCGAGCAGTCTTTTAGTGCAAATGCCACATCATCACTGCCAAATCAAACAATGAATGATCTTTATACCAGAAGCTGTCGAGAGGTGTGATAAATAGCAAATATCTATTGTTGTAAATCAACATGTTTCATTGCTGGAATTTACAAACCTTGGAAAATTGAGCAGTAGTTTTTGCAACCTATGCCGAGCTCCTGCCTCACATATAATGATTCTGCATTCCCCAAGTTTACACCTACAGAGGTACTCAATCAGATTTAAAATTAGGATATTCGTAAAGATAGTGCAGTAAAATTAACTTACTCTTACCCAAATTTTCAGAGTGTATCGCATCCTGGAGACTCTTCCTTATTGCTTCCGCAGAGAGAAAACACATTAGCTGCCAACTGCACCAATAGGGTAAAGAACAAAAAAGACAACAGCAACCAAGTATCTCAAAAATGATTGTTCTCAAAAAAAAGTGTCAAATAGGTTTTCTATTTTCTACTTGTGGTCTTTCATTCTACCTGAAGAATTCCCATTTCAGATCCGTAGGTGAGATTTTCTTCTCATACGGCAATTGGTATCTTCGTGATAGTAACTCATGCTAGAAGTATGTCTAGTCAAATTCTTGAGCTCACAATCTCAGTGTTTAAAAAAGCGTACTGGGACGCACCCTGATGCGCGCTTTTTTACAGCATGCGCTATTGCCAAAAGAGAATAAAAAAAAAAGCCAAAAAAGAAAAAACATAAAAAAAAATATCTTTCTTGAAGCTTTATATTTGGCTGTATAAAAGTATCACGAGTTGCCACCTGTGGAAGATATTTGGTCTTACAATATTCTCTTACTCAAAAATATTCCTAGACAACTAAATGTAAACTTTACCGACTGGTTTCTTGTTACTAGAAGATCAAGCTCGTCGATCAGTTAAACACAGGGTTTTGACTGTTACGGACTTTATTATTGTCTGAAAATCTCTCATTCAGCAAGGAAAGAGCTTTTTTCCAACTGACCCTGTGCCCACTTAGTTTTTCATATATGACCTGAAAAAAGTGGTGGTCACAATCTACAAGGAGAAATAAACAAAGAGGAAATGCAAGCATTAATTTCTTTTTTACCAATGCAAATTCTTACCCTATATATATTCTCTGGAGAAGCCAACTTTAAACCATTAACCTCCACAAAACAAAACGATCTTACACTACCTGCATCAACTTCAGACCGCAAATTCCTCATCGCTGCGAGTACACTCATAGTCTGCAATATATTGACACGGTCAGATCCAGTTTCAAACTCCGGAATAAGTCACAATACTATATTTGATAGCTTACCTTGCCAGTTCCAGGAACACCATGGATGTACAAGTAGCGTCCCAGACACTGATCAATACTTACAGCGCCTTTAACAAATTCGGTTATCTCCTTCATTTCTCTGACATAAAGCAAATTTCTGCTGTTAAAATCCAAAATAAAAAGTGGAGACACATGGAACCCTGAAACGCTGACATACTTATCCCTACAAGGAGGAGATTTAGGTAGTGTTGCCAACAGCAAAGTCGCTTTTGCTTTTTCAATCTCACTGTGCTTGTGGCCTTTCACATGCTCCAAAATCCTTTTTGTCCCTATTTTGTGAAGGCCAAAAAACTTCCCGCCTTGTGCATTCTGCATAGATGAAAGAACCATCAAGCAGAAGATGAAACGCAGAACAAAGAGAATGTAAAAGAAAAAAGAAAAGAAATACCGCAGCAAATTCATGACCTGGTGATTGCCCACTTGCTGAAATACTACGCTTCTTGCGTGCACTCTTTAAGTTCTCTTCAGGGTCAGAGATTGAATCACTACAAGATTCCCAGTCTTCATCTCCCACAGCTTCTTTATCATCCTGGCACATGTGGTAGGTTAAAGCTCACAACAAAACGGCGTCTCTTGTTTAACTAACCACTCTACCATGCCAATCAATTTAAAAGCTCACATCTTCCTCATTGTCAACATCTGCAAGGCGCTTGAAACTCTGCCGCTGGATATCATACTCGTATTCACATAGAAAGACATCATCTCCTTCATTATTGGCTTCAGAAAATTCTTTATAATTCTTTACAGAACAATGTCTAAGGATGGATTCCATCTGCATACATTGACAGGGTAATAGTGAGAGGATTGAGAAAAAATGAAAACGATTCAATTAGATGCAATATGAAACACTACAGTACTGTAACAAATATGAACCCTGACCCCAATGATATATCTAGGGCTTTTGCAAACCATATCGTCCTTCTTTCACTCTGTAAGGATCAAGGTTTTTATCATTCTTTAGTTTGTTTTTTCTTAGGGCAAATGAATATTCATTCCCTTCTTGCAGAACAAAGTTATACATGCCTAACCTCCCTCTTGGTGGTGATATAGACTAAGAGGTGACAATGATAATATAACTTCCACTTAGAAGAAAATAAAAGACAGCATAACTTGTATCAGCCAAGAGTCACCTCACCTCAATGTCCGCAAAATCATTAGTGAGACAAATCTCCCTGCGTAGATTATGTGACTGCCTTCCAACTGCAGTCTCTTCAGGAATCACATACCATCGTCCTCTAAACCAATAACTACCATCTGGTTCCTTCCATAATCTGGTTAAATTTCAATATTAATAAACTGAATAATGTCTAACATTGTAAAAGTTGTATTCTCAAGTCTCACTCACCTTTCAATATGTACAGCCCATAGATCACTAGAAAAGAAGCTTCTCCCTTGCCGTTCTTGTCCGCTTTTTCCCTTTTGGTGGTTGAGGAAGCTCAACAATCTTCCCCGCTTTCCTAGCCTTACAAAATTCACAAATCCAATCCCCATCTGGAATCTCCTTCAGTGGAGGTCTAAGACATTTAAGACGAAAACCACCCAAGCAATCGTCACACTCAATCATCAAATTCCTACGAGACTTAAAGCAAAAGAAACACTCTTCAAACTCAGGATCATCATCACTATCAGAATTAGCATCTTCTCTCCAAAATCCAAATCCAAAGTCTTTTCCAGTAGTCTTTTCCAGAATTAGCATCTTCTCTCCTCTTCACATAAACATCATCTCCAACATCAAACTCTCCATCATCATAGACAACTTCTTTGTAATAAACACCCTTTTTTGTCCATCACGGCTCTTGTTTTTCTGGATGAAAAAATATATTAACAAACTAGATGGCAGAGAAAAGAAATGTATTAATATAAATCAAACCATTTAAAACAGTCTAAACCCTATGTTGGCATTATAAACAACATCCATAAACCAGATTGCAGAGAGCAGCAACACAGTTTTGACTAAACTTGAGCTCAAAAAGTTGTCTTCCTAAATTGCAATCGATGATTCAAGTTACTTGAACACTATAAACCAACCCTAGAATCATAATTTTCCATGTACTTGTCATAAAAATGAAATCAAAATCAACAGATTTTAGGTATCAAAGTCATTTAAACAAATCTAAGGTTAAATTAGGGAAAATTCGCTTTGATTGTTCTTCTTCTTGACAAAATTTGAAAGAAGTAACAATCATCTACGTACCTTGTGTTCTTATTCTTCATCTCTCCCGTTTGTATCAAGCAAATTCCCCGCTCAAGAATCAATAAAGAACCGCGAGAACAAGCTAGAGAGAAGAAGTACTAATATTTATTTATTTTATTATGGGCCTGGGCTGCAAAACCTCATTTGACTGGGCCATGGATTCTAATTGCACTAAAGGACAAAAAAAGGTCACCCCACCCTAATTTGGGTCACACCTTATCCAAAAAAAATTCTAAATGGCTAAAATACCACTGAATGATTAGTATTAAGAATTAATTAAGTTAATTAGTGTGGTAAGTGTGTTTAAATTAAAGACTGATTTTGGGATAAAAATTTGGGGAGATTTTATTTTAGAGTTTTTGTGTGTTGAGAAGAAGAAGAGGAGTTTTGAGAGGAAAAACTAGGGTTTTTAGAAATGAATGATTCAAGTGGAGGGAATAAGGTTGGTGAAGGTTCAAATAACAACCATGATTGTGTTGATGGTAAGATTGTCTCAACTAATCCTATGGATTGGATGTTTAATGAAGAGATGTTAATAGAGGAAGCCATGAATAATGGTGCAAATGAAGAACATATTTCTCAAAATGAAGGAACCAATCCTCGAAATGAAGAACCCGGAGCTCAGAACAATCAGGTAAACTTCCTATACTCTTCAAATTGTCTGAATGGTGCTCCAAGTGGTCGATTCATGGTCACTATGGAACTACTCAGAGTGAGGGTCGTTATAGTCGGGTGTTGTATACACTAACGACCCTAAAGAATCGTCAGTCTGTTGACACTCACGGCGACGACTCTAACCTGCAACTTTTGCAGGTGATGAAAAATCGTCAAGGTGGTGTGTTAAACAATGACGACTCTTGTTGCTAGTTCACCTAGAGTCGTTAGTTGTTTCTGTTAATACCCGGACGACTCTCGAATCCAAACTCTCTGTAAAAAACGCAAGTTTTTGGGTTTTTGAGTCGTCATAGGGATGTTCATATATATTGTCGACCCTAACCAACCATTAATAATTTTAGTTAGAGTCATCACTTTCGATATTTATATACCTTAATGACCCATACTGTTAATTTTTAAGATTTTTGATTTCATAGAATCAGTTCATTGAATCGTAAAAGGCATACATCTTTCATAGCGATACATTGAAGGAAATGAAATACAATAGATAATAACGGTGCACTTATACACTTAACCATAAACGTTGTAATTATAGGTAGTGCCTTCCAAGATGAGGTAGCAATCGTCGAACTCAAACTTTTTTCCACGAAGCACCTCGTATCGGGCATACGCCTTCCCCAACTGAAAACGCAAAACAAAAATAATATACTTTCTTAGTATTGTTCTAAGCTTTCGATAAGTTTTACCTCTTGTTTAAATACTTACTCTTATAGAACCCAACATATTGGGTAAGGCTTCCCTTACGGCCTTCATTTCTCTTTTGAAAGCTTCACATTCGAAGAATAACTCCTCGAACCGTTCCTTGACGAGTTTCAAAGACCTTGTGTTACATTTCCGTCTAACGCCACAAAAACGATGAATAACGGTTCCACCAAGAATTCGATGTTTGATCAATGTCTTTTCCTATATCTTCAAAGTGGTTTTTGACTATCAACCAAGCTCTCGCAATGGCGCAATTCTCTTCGGAAGTGTAGGGAGTAGTCATGGTGTTTCCTCTTCTTTTTCCTCTTGAATGATAAATAAATGAGAAGGGGAAGAGAAGGTTGAGAATTATGGTTTGGGTGAGGAAGATGTGAGATATGGGTCTCTATTTATAGAATTTAACGACCCAACTGCCAAGTTTTTGAAATTTTTTTACGTTTGTCGACTCAACCATATTTGGTGAATTCAAAATTCACATTAACTGCTAAGTGGGTCATTACCGGTTAAATTAACAAAGTGACGACGCTTGCAGATCCATAAAGTCGTCATTTGTTATGGTAATTGGCTGACGACTCTACTATCAGAAAGTCTCTGTGTTAAATAACATTTAGAGTCGTTAATATGTCTTTCTCCAAAAGTGACGACTCATACCAACAATTCCAAACAATTTAAAGAGTCGTCACTCGTATATTTACAAACCCTGACGACCCATTTTGGGAATTATATTTACTGAATCAATATTTGAACTCATGCATTTTATTGAATCCGAAAAAAACATACATTTACTTTGAAATAAAATAGAAGGAAAACACATAAAATAGTTCACTACATTGCGTTTGAACACCTAAAAGAGTTTAATCATATGCGGAGAATTGCCATTCACTTTCCCTCAAGAGACGATAGCAGTCCTCATGCAAAAACTCCTTGCCATACTTTAATTCATATTGGCTGCGACCCAAAGAGTACTGTAAAAACAATTTTTTATAAGTTAGCGTCGTTGAATAAAAATAAGCAAAGAAATAATTTTTGATGAACGGCCTATTGATTCACAAACTTACTATATCCATTCGAGGTTCGTTGGGAAGAGCCTCAGCCCGAGCTTTCAATTCGTCTCTCAACACTACGCATTCATTGTATAAATAATCGTATCTTTCCCTTATCTGCTGGAGCGTCCTTCTATAACGATTTCTGTTTAGTGCTTTAAAAATCGTAAATACACGTTTCCACCAAGCATCGGATGTTTGATCCATGTTAAGGTACGGATCTCTGGTTTGGTCGTGGTTACTGGCGACCCAGTGCGCTCTTTCAAAGTCGTGCTTCGTGACCCTGATGTGTGCTCTAAAAATAACAACATCTTCTTGATTATTGAACGGAGTTTGAGCCATTTTTAGTGTTTGAAAGTGATGGGTGACTGATTTGGGAAGATTGAAAGTGATGGGTGAATAACTTTGAAAGGGATAGGTCTCCTTTTATAGGAAAAAAATACCCAACGGCTACTTTAATAAAAAAAACGGTTACCTTTTTCCCAACTTTGTAATAACTGCTCGTACTAGTCAAACTTACCGTTGATTTTCAAAATTTGCAATAACTTCGTTTAGAGTCGTCATGTTAGATATTTATACAGTAACGACTCAAGGTGAAAACTGAACAGAATGATTTAATATTTGTCAAAGTAGAGTCGTCAGGGTTTAAGATGGGTCGTCGGTTTGCGAAAAAGGGTCGTTGTTATTCTAAAACACATCATGACGACTCTATCCTTGAGACGAAGATCAGAGTTTCAGGCAAATAAGTCGTTAACCTGTAAAATAAGGTGACGACTTTTAGGGTCGTCATTCTGCAAATGTAAAGATGCCGACCCTTTATATGGCAAATTAAAATATACAATAGAGTCGTCATGTTAACATCTTATAAATTGACGATTCTTTAATGAAAAAAATTTACTTTTTCTGTAGTTGGTTGTACAAACGATCTCTCAACCTGAACCCGTCTCCACTATCAGTCCGGATACCTCATAACACTATATGACCGATTTGGTACGTTTTTATTGTTTGAATCGATGTATATCTTTTTGAAAATTATTTTATTAGTGTTCTCATGAACGTGTTATTTGTTCAATGTAGACGTGGAAAACTAAGGCTGAGGTCAAGGAATGGATTATTTCCAAGGCATAAGAGAAGATGTGCGTAGTTGTTCAAAGCAAACACGTCGATTATAAGCAAATGGAGATGGTATGCGAGAGAGCGGGGGATAAGGAAGAAAGTCACAAAGGGAAGAATTACAAGTATGATAAGAAGACGACGAGGGTCTACAAAACTTCGTCCAAGAAGATACAATGCCCGTTCAGGATTGTTTTCAAAAGGCATCATCAAACTCATCTATGGAGTTTGTATCGTATTCCGGGTGGTCGTCACAACCATCCTCCACCTAAAAGTCTTTTGGGACACCCAGCATATGCCCGATTGAAACCACATCAAATGAAGAAGGTTCGTCAGATGAAGGGATGTAGGCCTCTTAAGATCCTAAATTCAGTAAGGGCGGAAGATAAGGATAACTTTTCTACCATTTCCACAATCTACGCTGCCAAAGCAACGATCAAGAGAACCGAATGGGATGGTAGATTAATTATGCAACAATCAGAGTGGTTGGCAGAAAAACTTAACTACGCCATGCAAACAAAAGTTGGTCCGGGCGAGAAAGTGACTCATATTTTTCTTGCGCACCCAAGAATGATGGATTTTGCACAGTGTTTTTACCAGGTTCTGTTCATAAATTGCACCTACAAGACAAACAGGTACAACATGCCGATGTTGAACGTGGTCAGTCATACTTCTGATAAGCAGTCATTCACCGTGGCATGGTGCTTTATGGAAAAAGAAGAAATAGAGGACTATGTTTGGGCGTTGGAACAAGTAAGGTTGATTTACCGTGGCGAAGAGACACCGCAGGTTATTTTTACGGATAGGGATTTTGCAGTTATGAGTGTCGTTCGTCAAGTTTTTCCACTTGGTCAACATTTCCTTTGTACGTGGCACGTCCAAACTAATCTTCTTTCTAATTGCAAGAATCATATCCAAAAGATCAAACCTGCGAAGGGTAATCAACGTTCCAAGGAGGAAGACGAGCGTCTAAGTCAACTTTCAAAAAAAAAAAAGAGCAGAAGAGAAAAGGAAAGAAAAGGAAAAATATGATGAAGAGGGGGGTCTGTGGAAGGATTTATGCAAAGATTGGGACCATTTGGCTCATTCGAAGACCGAAGTAAAGTACTATGCTAATTTGCAGAAGTTTATTGATGATTGGAGTACGGATCATAAGAAGGTGGTCGACTATTACCTAGATACATGGTTGAATCCTTGGAAGGAGAAGTTTGTTTATGCATGGGCCAATAAGTACAAGAACTTCAAAAATGAGTCCACGAGTATTGCAGAGCAGTCTCACGGACGTTTGAAAAAAAATCTTGAAGAGAACAAGGGTGGGGTAGTTACGGTACAGGAAGCTATTCAAGAGCACGCCGAGGATGATCTAAGCAAGATAGTTACTCAGATGGAGTATAGTAAAGACCGTTTTATGTTGCAATACATAGAAGACAAATAATTGGTGCGGGGGGTTGCACACCAAGTATCATTGTGGGCAATAAAGCATATGATGACTGAACTTAACAAATTTCGAGCGAAAGCTTCCAATGGAAAAGTGATTAAATGTAATTGTACAACCGAGACGTGGCTTGGCCTCCCGTGTAAACATAAGCTTGGTGGGTACAAGGTAATCATTCCTCTTGAAGATATCGATCCATTTTGGAAGCAACTTTCATTCAGCCCAAATCCCACAGGAGCCGCTGATGAACAATTTGGAGACTTGGAGATTAGCAAGTACATCAATGAGAAATATCGAAAAATGAATTGTGCAGGAAGACAAATATTGGTTTCTAATTTGTGGCCAGCTGCCCGTAAGAGCTTGGGATTAGAAGAAGAGCCAATCAAACAAAAACCACCAGGTAGACCAACAACTAAAAAGTCGTTTAGAGAAACTGTGAATGCGGACAAGAGCTGCACTAGTGACCCATTACGTCATGAGTATGTCCGGGCGAAATATACGGAGTATGAGAACTCTTTCCTGCCCAAGGCAAGGGGTCGGCCAAAAAAGCAAAAATTCACCCAAAGTGATAGAGAAGTGAAACAAAAAGCATACATGGATGTGGTCGGTACCCAGCAAAGCCAAACAAGCGGAGTGGTGACGATAAGAGGAATTAAGGGTAATCCGCGCACCCCTAGAGATTCCCAAGGAAGACCACATCGCGTTGCTTACACTTTGTATAAAGAGTATACCGATCAACTTCCTTACGTCATCTTGGATCACCTTATATCCACCAACGACGTTGACGGCGATGAAAATTGTGGTTACCATGTTGCAACGGAACAATTAGGGCATTTCGACGAGGCCGACGAACTTAAGCTCACCCAAATCAAATATGCAAGAAAAAAAAATGGCAGAAAAACTCGTTGAGGACAAGCAACTCTATTTGAAAATGATCATGGAAGGAGATCCAAAAGAGAAGGAATTGAAGTTTAGGGAGTTGGTTTCTAATATGAAATGGAGGAAGGGGTCGAAGAAGGCCGGTTATAAGTTTTGGATGCAAATGCCTTTTGGTGGTCAACTTTTAGTGGACACATTCACTTGTGTTGTAATTGTATTCAGAAAAGGCTTCCCCGAAGCCTCTTGTATGTACGTACCCTCAAAAACTATGTGCGAGGCGGCGATAAAGAAAAGAAGAATTGTAATGGCACATGTCAACAATAAACATTACACAGGCTTGAAGATTTCCGAAGAATGTCCTCTACCACGGGTCTATGGTGATTGGGGAGAGTACACCAAGGAGTGGACAAACCAGTATGAGTATGGAATGAACATTTTGAATGTTATGGACCCAACCCCGATTTACTTAGACATGGGCGATGAATCGTGAGAGAAGATGTTTATTTTGAGCTTTGCATTACATTTTTAAGCATACTTTTTGACAATGGTTGTATCTTGAACCCAGATATTTGTATTTTGAAGAATGCTTAAGGAATACAATGTGTTTTATGCTGCGGCATAAATGTTTTTCACTCTTGTTTCTTTTGATCGTTTTTTTTAAGTTAGAGTCGTTATCCTATATGGATTGAAACACCAACGACCCTAAGGGTCGATTTGATTTATCTTATAGAGTCGTTTACCACGATAACCATATACCATAACGACTCTTATGGTTATAATTTTTGTCTTCTCCTGTATGTTTTTGCCATCTAGAGTCGTCATTGAATCCCTTTATACCATAACGACACTTAGCTGCCATTTAGTGAATATTTAGTGTCGTTTACCACGATAACCTTATACCATAACGACTCTTATGGTACAAATTTCGGTGTTCTCTTGTATGTTTTTGCCATCAAGAGTCGTCATTGTGTCCCTCTATACCATAACGACACTTAGATGCCATTTAGTGAATATTTAGTGTCGTTTACCACGATAACCATATACCATAACGACTCTTAAGGTACAAATTTCCATGTTCTGTTATATGTTTTTTCCCTCTAGAGTCGTCAGTGCATCACTCTATACCATAACGAATCTAATGGTAAAAAGATTGGTGTTCTCCTTTATGTTTTTGCCATCTAGAGTCGTCTTCAGGATAGTGTATACATGGACGACTCTCTTGAAAGTGCCCTCAACGACTCTTTATGTGTACACTTTTTCCCAAAAAAATAGCCGTTGGGATATTATGTATATATAGAGGAAGCCATCGACTAGCAAATTCAATTGAAAACAACCTCACAAAATATATTTTCAATGGCAACTCCGTCATCAACTAGCAATTCAATTGAAAACATACTTAGAAGATGCAAGCGACCTACTAAAAAACCATTCATTCCATCGTCATATCCTACGAAGGAAGAAGAAGAGATGCGCGAGGCCAAAAAACGAGGCGAAGAACAATCCCATCTCCGGGAAGTATTCAAGCAAGTCGAGGAAGAGACCGAATGGGTAAAAAATTATTACATCGTCAAAGATTTTCCCAAAGAACATCAACATGAGAGTATATTTTGGACTCAAGTTGGTTGGAGTCCTTTCGTTAATTACAACAAGAAACTACGCTATGATTATGAACCCTCCCACATTCGTGATAGGACGATCACGTTATGAAATTGTGCACCAAGTACAACGAGTTTCTCGCTAGGCACAAATGTGATAGGCGTGCGGCCCAAGATACATATACCAAATGGAGAGGAGAGACGTTTTATCACATCGAAGTCGCAATGCTAGTTGAATCTCGCACCAGAAAAAGGAATAACATGTAATGTGTTCAAACGAATTTAGTTAGATCAACTGTAATAGGACTACTCATGTTATTTCCATTTTCTAAACTATGCTACTATTTCCAAGTTTCAATTCAACGGGGTTTCTATTTATTTTCAATAAGAGTCGTTATATATGTATATGTAGTTAACTGACGACCCTACCTTAGTTTCCAACAATCTTCTCTTGAGTCGTCATATTGTTTATTTACAACCCTAACGACCCATGTTGTGAATTTCAAAAATACGACCGTTGGGATTTTCTTCTATATAATACCACCCCCTCCTCTTGATAAAATTTCCCAAAACCATTCTTTTTCTACCAAACTACATAATCTTTCAATGGCAATGGCAGAATGGGAACCGTATGAAGATTTGTGTCTCATTAAATCGTTTTCTAATACGTTTCGTGAACGCCCAAATGAAATCTATTCAATGTTTTAGAAGAGAGTTAAGGAGTTCTTCTATGGGCGTACCGCGAATCCTAATAACCGCAAATGGAGAGACTTGGCATTTCGATTCAACTACATTAAAAGTGCAATGCGAGAGTACGTAAAAGTTAGAAATATGGTGTACGACCATCATCCACGAGCTCCTCTTAAGCAAAAAGTGAGTAATCCGATAATATTTATACTTTTCTCATGGTTCAAAGTTACTAACATATAACATTCCTTGTTTAATTTCAGCTGGAACGTTTCAATGGGTTATGGACAATACGTAATGGGGAAACTAAGTTCATTCACCATAAAGAATATACTACGTTGTATCGACGAGCAAGAAGGTTCATTGACGAACATTTGATGCGTCAGATTCTTGATTACCCTTACTAGCTTTACTATAATGCGAGATTTATGTAATTTTATCTTCTTATTGAAATCCATGGCCTTTCTCCTCTTAGTTCAAAGTTTCTACAAAGAGTCGTTAGTCTCTTATGTCTATGCATTGACGATCCTTTTGTGAAAGCTACAGTCGTTCACGTATAACTATTACGTTGACGACCCCACCACTAAATTTTTTAAGCAATCTCTTGGAAGTTTTGCTACGAAAGAGTCATTATTTGGATCTAAATACCAAGCTGACGACTCTAGGTGTGAAAAAAAATTAAATTGTTAGGTTTATAGTCGTCAGCTTGATAAAAATAGGGTGAACGACTCTTTGGCTGAGATGGAAAATCCAACTTATCAGAATTAGGGTCGTTATTCTGCTAGATTTGAAGCTGACGACCCTTACTCTGCCACAATATATAATCTTGTCTGCTTTAGAGTCCTAAATCATTCTAACAAAGATACTTGTAAACATCGTTCTAAAATCTTATGAAAACAAAGTACTTTCAACAAACCATCCAAACCAAACACATAAGTTTTTTCATCAAACCATCCAAACCAAACACATAAGTTGCATCTAAGAAAAGTTAAGAAACATAAGTTCAAGTCACACAGTAAAATGAAACATAAGTTCAGGTCGACGGTAACATCTCCTCACTCAAGACCACCATCTCGACCTCGACCTCCTCTTTACCTCCCTGACCGGGAAACTTTCCGGCTTCTCTTAGGAGGACCCTGAGTTGCACTGCCCCCTGGGGAACCACCATCTTCTCTAGTACCTTGTTCATCATGATGTTGGCTACATTTCCCCTGTTCAGCACGTTCTTGTGTTAGCTGGCTACGTGTTTTCCGGGTCCTCTTACCTTCCTTAGCCAGCTCAGCAAACATCTTCTTTGTATTGGGATTTTCAACGTGCGTGCATAAATTAGCGTGCCGACGTTGCTTCTCAGGATCAAACACCTCCCCTTTGTCAGCCGAGCAACGAAATGCCTTGACAAAAAGCTTCATTCGTTCCCTTTATATGCATTCAAATACCAATTCACATTAACTAACTTATATTTGTATGTAGATGAATAACACAATTACAAAAATAAATACTCACCACTAGTTTAAGAATGGTAGTATCATCCCTAGTGTCAGCTTGAGAAGCAGAGGTGGATGCCCTATTGCTCCTCCTACCCATAGTCTGATCTATCCGTATCACCCGACCATTGGAGAAGCCTTCGTACCATGAAGAGTAATGTGTTGTTGCCTCGTGACCTTCATTAACATGCACCCAATATGTGATGTCTACTAGGCTAGAGTGTCTAGCATTCCAATGCTTGGTATCAGGTTCAGGTTCGTAAACCACCTTTATGTACGACACGTCAGCCTCGCATTTGTCCAATTTGTGCTTGAACGGAGGTACATAGTCGTCATCGGGTGAATCTTGAATAAACCCAAGTTGACGCATGATTCTCATCGGATTATACATTGAAAAACCGTAAGGGTGAAACAAAGGACCATGGTAATACACGACATCTTCCATTGCGCCAACTCTACCATCCTTATACGGATTAAAGATTACCTCTTTCGCCGTGATGTTGTCCAATTTTTGGCGCATTTCTATCAATGCATCGGTTTGTTCCTTGTCTTGAGAACCGGTGAACAAGTATCGGGTTCCTGTTGGACTACCATTGCCCCAATTTGGGTTGAGTTTCACGTCTACATTATCTTTGACCAGTGACGGGAAATGATCATAAATCCACACCTTCGACCTGCAGCCCTAATATCTGTTCTGCATCATCAGGAGTCACTGCCATCTCGCCAAAAGGGAGTTGGAATGTGTCGACTTCACCGTAATACCTTTCACAGAAACTAGATACCGCGACCTTGTCATACGCAATTACAGAGTTCACAACGGCATTATACAAATCGGAGTTTTCAACATACTCTCTAACTCTTGCACATTCACCTTCTAGCGGCCACAACTCCATTTTGGTGTAAGAAGATTGGTGCCTGAAAAGACGTGCGGCATTCTTATGATCCTTAAAAACATAAACATGTAAGTATTAAAATAAAAATTTAGAAAGTTAACATCAACTAATCAAATAACAAGCAAAGTTGGGATTCTTACGATTGTCTCATAGATGGTATGAGCCCACGATCCGGGATATCCAAATAGAACTTCGCAGCCATCTCTAGGTTCTCCTCTAGGTTTACCACTGCGAAGAAGTTCCAGCAACAAACGAGTAGCGGGAACGTGTCTCGCGCTGGGTGCAATATCCGTTCCATCCTTTCGTACCCTCTTTGCCGGCTTCGGCTGTTCATTCTCTTCCTCCTCCTTATCACCAGCATCATTACCTTCATCCTTTTCCTCATCCTTATCACCAGCATCATTACCTTCATCCTCTTCATCCTCCTTATCACCACCATTTATTACCTTCATCCCCTTCCTCATCCTCATCACCACCATTACCATCATCAGAATCATCACCACTACAATTATCTTCATCATCATTATCACTCTCTTCTTCCTCTTCTTCTTCTTCACCTCGTACGAGAGAATCTTCTTGTATCTCTTGTATCTCTTCTTCTTCATCATCGCTACCGTTAGCGGAAATAACAGGAGAGGATGATTCCGAAGAATCCGACAACTCATTACCTTTGTCTATTGGTTCGCTGATAGAAAATGCTACCTCACTCGGCTTTCTTCCACGTAATGGACCGACAATTAAGTATTTATCGTGGCGGGGAGGTTTGGAAGGAGGAGTTATCATCATTGGAACCGTGTCTTTGGTCTTCTTGGTACTATAGTCCAAACACACAAAAAAAACCAATAAGATATCAATTTTATGGTATTAGCTAAAGGGTCGTCAATGGGATGATCTACAAAGCAAACGACCCTTCAATATAAGGTGACGACTCTAATATATATGATGACGACTTTATAACAAAAATTGACGACTTTACCAATTCCAGATGACGACCCTTCCAAATATTTGGACAGAGAGGGTGATTTTTTTTCTTACAGGTTCGTTATCGTGTAACAATGGGTTGTCAAAAAGGCAATGACGATCCTACGATTTGGGTTGACGACTCTAGGGCATATAGCTAAATGACGACTCTATGGGACCTAAGATGACGACACTATCATTTTTTTTAAACATAAGGATGTTCGAGTTCCATCTAGAGTCGTTAACCAATAAAAAAGGGTCGTCAAAACAGGGTCGTCATTTTCAACCTAATACGGTAACGACTCTATTCTAGGGAAAAAAATGTTGAAGTAGCGGAATTAGGGTCGTCATCTTCAACCTAATACCCCTAACGATTTTTAATAGAATCCGCATGCAAATCAAAAGTCGTTAGGGGTTTCCATTTCGATACTAACGCCCCTTACACTGAAACTGCTAATTTTCAGTTACCAAACTCAATTTCACAATCAAAACACATCAAAAAATCGAATAGAAGGTGGGTTTTAGTTCACATACCTTCTAATTTGAGCCATTTCTTTCTTGGGTTTCGATTTTTTGGGTTTGGGAGTTCGTCTCTCGTATACCTTGGCTTTTACCGTATCTACAAGATTAGGGATTTGAAGTGATTTTCTAGCGGTCTGCTTTGTACGAGCCATGTTTGTAGAAGAAGTTAATCGTCGATTAAAGTTTTATCATCGACGATCACGCGATGAATCGAGTGAAAAAAAACATCTTCAAAGGGGTCGTTAATGGTGGTGGAGAAGAGAAAGGGAGAAGAAGAAGATGAAGGGAAGATGAAAAAACTGATTTTCTGATTTAGTATAGGGTGTATAAATTGGGGGCCTAATTAAGGTTTTTAATTAGGGGTTAACTGATTTTTAAGATTTAGGTTTAGTAAAAAGTAAAACAGTATTTCCATAATCCGTTTAATATGCCCCTGAAAATTTTGGGGTGCAAATAAAATGTAAAGGCCCCCAATTAGATTTCATGGCCCCCAATCAAACGAGGCTGCAAAAGCAGCGCTTGATATCGATTAAACTTGTCGGCTATTTGTAAGAACCATTTTTTTGGGACCATGGTTTTAATTTTAGGAGGACATTTAGAAGTAAAGTGAAGCCACCCGTTATCCACATATTTTTGTTAATGGCCATAATGACCTTATATTATTTTAATTATTATTTTTTTTAAAATAATTTTTTTTATATTGTTTTTTCAAAAAAATAAAATAATAATTAATTAGCTTTGGTTCGACAAGTACAAATTCGCAAATATTTTTCGCGCAAACCCTTTAGCGATATACAAATTCGGAGATATTTTCCCACGAATCCATTATTTTTAATTTGTTTTTGATTGAAAAAATCGATTAGAAATAATCAAATTATGTTTGAAATGTTAGTTACAGAGTATTGTTCGGTTAGGGGTAGTTTAAAAAAACCCTTGTTGTCTAACCGAACTCGCTTAAACATAGAACACCAAGAACACGTCGGTTAGAACGAAAAATTTCCTTACAAACCGAACTCATAGTTCGGTGCGTTCGCAAAAGTTTTTAGAAATTTTGTACCTAACTGAATTTTGAGTTCGATCCATTCGCATTTTTTTTAGAATTTTTTTACTTAACCGAACTCCTATCTGAAAATACACTAAACAGGATTCGGTTATATTCATAAAAATCTTTGCAAATCGAACTGAACGTTCGGTGCGTTCGCAAAAGTTTCAGAAATTCTTTAATTAACCGAACTCCTATCTAAAAAAACTTTTATATATTTCTTAGCCGAATTTTGAGTTTGGTCCGATCGCAATTTTTTTAGAATTTTTTTACTTAACCGAACTCCTATCTGAAAATACATTGAATTCGGTTATATTCATAAAAATCCTTGCAAACCGAACTGAAAGTTCATTGCGTTCGCAAAAGTTTCAGAAATTATTTACTTAACCGAACTCCTATCTAAAAAAACTTTTGTATATTTTCTCTTAGCCAAACATTAAGTTCCGTCCGTTTGCAATTTTTTTAGAATTTTTTTTACTTAACCGAACTCCTATCTGAAAATACACTGAACAAGGTTCGGTTATATTCATAAAAATCTTTGCAAACCGAACTTTCAGTTCGGTGCGTTCGCAAAAGTTTTAGAAGTTTTTTTACTATACCGAACTCCTATCTAAAAAAACCTTTATATATTTTCTCTTAGCCGAACTTCAAGTTCGACTAGATTTATTATTTTTCCCTTAGCCGAACCACATACAAGAAAATACAAAAAAATAAATTTAAAAAAATAAATAAAAATAAAAATTATTTATTTATGTTTATATTTAATTAATAAAAAGGTAACTTAGTCATCTCCACCTTTTAGGTCACCCCTTATAATCATAGGGAAGGTGGCCTAATCAAATCATGGACCCCTCAAAAAAGTCATGGTCCCCAAAAAATTGTTCATTTGTAAGTTGTAACCGAGAGCTTAATTCATACACAAACACAATGATATCAAATGTAGACCGCATTACTTTTTCATGCATTCGATTCATCGTCATTAATCAACTAGATTACTGCTGCAGCAGTGGAGGGCCGACGAAGAACTAGACGCGCAACATTCTCTTAGTAGCCAAAAAAAATAAAAAATCAGCTGCATATTTAATTATTTTCCCTTTTATATCGATTATTTCTTTTGTAGACTCTTCAATCAGATGTTTGTTACTCCATTTTGTGATTAGATCTTGGTACGGGTTTATTTGATTTTCGATTTGAAGAGATGGTTTGTGATTTTGATTATTGGTTGATTAATTAGATCGTGGTATGGGTTTGTTTCATTTTCGATTTGAAGAGATGGGTTTGTGATCATGGTTGATTCTTGGCTTGCTGAGAATGAAAGGAGAAGATTAAACAAATTGATTTCGTGAAATTGACATCCAAATCGACACAATTAAACAAATTGATCGAAAAATTCCATCATATATAACCGTATAAACATATTTCCAGTTCAAACTTATTAAGAAAACCACTACATCAATCAACTGAATCGGACTCTAACCGAATTGCAGTAGCAGGGTATCGGGTGAAGAAGATGAAGTTTTCGGATCGGTCTTCACCGTATCCGACCCATTTGCCCAAATAGCCCTTATCTCTTTCCCTGCTGTAAAATGGAAAAAAACATCTAAAAGGGAAACCATGAATCGTATTATCATCTGTGAATCCTGCGATTGAGAGAAATTTTTTTGATCGAGAGGGAAAATATTAGATTGAAAGAAAGAAATTACTTTCCATGATCTTCTTCTTGTCTCTAATAACAACTTGTCTAGCTTCCTATCAAGCAACTAAGAGCAAACCCACTATAGGATTATACACTCGGTCATCAAATCGAGTTGTTTTTTTCTTTCCCTTTTCTTACTTTTACAGAGACAGAAAGAGATATACGAAGAAGACTGAAGAAGTAAGATGGCGGAGCCGCGGAGGAAGAGTTCTCTGATTTTGTATAACAATGTTCATGACGATATTGCCCTTAATGACATGCGAATTGCACGTGGAAGGAAACAAGCAAAAATACTGTGGAAATACGTACACGTAGAAGTTAGCAAGGTTCTTTCACTAATCACATCACAAAATTATCCTTCAAAATAAAAAAACCACTCCACCGCACCAAGTGGTTCTATATTTTATAATCAACGAGATGCATGCTTTGCATATAATGCATTGAAATCAAAGCATATATACTATAGTGTGGTTGATGCTTTTTGTATAATTTATTTCCTTTGTCTTCTAATCTTGTACGTTGTCGTGAATGGATACTGTTGCTGACAATTTAGGGAAGTTTGCCTGCATTTCTTCGTCGGCCCTCACTGCTACTCAGTAATCTAGTTTAGACTTAGTACGTAAGCTTCAAAGAGAGTTGAAATAAGAATGTGGGTCTGACTCAGTTGAGTCAGTGAGTTATTAAATGAGCTGAAACGGTGGGCGTACGTAAAGGGCTGGGTGGAAATAACTTCTTCTTCTCGGTTTATCAAGATATTCTGTTCTATGTATTTTTTTTTCATTCGATTCTTCTCTGTAAAGTCAGTTTTTTTCCCATCCGAACATACATGAATCTTTAATCATTGGATTTGAGAACCCTTTAAGGTTTTAGTTTTATCATATCAACTTATGAAAGCATCCATTTGATCAGTTTCTAGAAGCATAAAAGATTAAATAAGAACAACATATCAGTCATCATCCTCAATTACAAGAGAGTTGGTCGGTAACCGAGCAACAAGCTGGGCACTAATCCCTTTCGAAATAACAACCCCAATTCTATGAAAAATAAAATTACTAACTTTCGCATTGAAGTCATGGCTAACTATGCAGGACCGAAGTCTCTTCAGAAAAACAACAAAATCCTCACCAAGCTCTCCAAGTGTGGTGAAGGCTAAAACCCTCAAACTGTAACCCTGAGAACGACATTTTTCAAAATATTTCTTGTGTTTCCGGGTAACTGCATTTTTCAAAACATATCAGTCATCATCCTCAGTTTCTTAGATTTTATTTTTATTTTATTTTTTTGTATTTTAGATGAACATGATCATGAAATCGATCATGATCGAATGAATCGATATTTTTATCTACTTTGACGATGTAATTTGTTCGTTTAACTTTATTTGATCTAAATCCTTGATCAATTCTATCAATTATGTCGATCTGTTTCTGAATTTTCAGATTTTTTGTTTTGTTTTTTGTTTTTTTGCACATTCTCTGTGACTGACATCTTTGGTTTTTTTCCATCAGATAGGGACTCCTCCCTTTGGTCGTCGTCCAATTAAGGTAATTACGGGCCTTGAAAAATCTTAAAAACTCCTAACTATTCTCTAATGAAGATTTAGTTATTCATCTGTTTTGTGTACTAAGCGAATTTGGAAAGCTAGAACCCTAATGATGCGAATACAGGTATTGCATAAGATGCGGAAACTATTATGTAGTTCTGAAACTCTTGCAGGCTTTCCAAAAATATGAGCTTTATGAGGAATTTGTTGGGTTGCATACATAAGGCAGTCATGCAGCCAGTCATACAACATAAGTGTTCAGTTTGTAGGAAAGTTTCTGCACCGTGTAGACCTCTGAATGAAATTCTATGTCATGTATAGTGTATGAAGACTAATTACGTATTAACTAAAGAATTTCAATTCTTGGTCTTTTCAGTCTGATACATGTGTATCTTTCTCTCTCCGGGAACTAATGATCCTCAAGATGGATTGAGGATATAATTGTAATTTATGAGGGATTACTGATTTAAGGCAGTATTCCTATAAAAGGAAAATAAATTTCTAAGAGGTTTGAGAAACCAAACCAAGGTAAGGAAGTATGCCAAGATAAGGAAATACTTCCAAGACAAGATAATATTCCTAGAAATGGAAATATACCTAAAAAGGGAATTCCTAGATAAGGAAATAGATTCCTTTAAGGTTTGGGAAACCGTTAAAGCTATAAATAGAGATGTTTAGCTCATAGCTAAGACAATCTAGAGAGTGTGGTTTGACACCTAGAAAAGGAGTTTTAACACACATACCTAGAGAGAAGTTTGTGAGGGAATTAATTATTGTAAAAGCAAGCTTAGAAAATAATTTAAGGTTATTTACCTAGAGAGATTGTGAGCGTAACAAAGAGAGAATTGTAATAGTTTTCTTGTTCATAATCTAGAGAAGATATTTTCTTCGAATCTGGTTTCTACTGTGTTCTGTTTTCTAGTTTTCGTCTAATATTATTTTGAATTCCGCCTCTATAATAATAGTCACCAAGGTACAGAGATCAATACGTATCAAGTTGGTATCAGAGCAAGGTTCGTCTCTTTTAGGGAAGATTCATGTGGTTTATGGTCTTCACTAGATCTCTCTACAAACAACTTGGTGAGTTACTCGAAAAGCAAGAATACGTTAAAAGAACAAGAAAATCAAGGATGACAAAATCAGACGATGAGTCTTAAGAATGATGAACCAAAAACTACCGACGAGAAGGTGGTTATGTTAGAAAAAGAGATGAAGACGATTCAAACTACCCTGGACGAGTTGGTTGCTTGTTCGTTCCAATACACCAAATCTGAAACTTACGAAGAAAAAAATCTCCATCTTTGGGTTCGGAAGAAGAGGATGAGGAGGAAGAAGAAGAAAGCGAAAAGGAAGAAGAAGAAGAGATTCCTAAAGGCACAAAAGCATCAAAACCTCATGGTAAGTTTATGAATCATGGTAAGAATCTAAAATTGATTTTCATGTTGATATTCCACTTTATGATGGAAGTGTCGATGTAGAGAAATTGGATGATTGGATAGAGCGTCTAGAGACGTACTTTTCTTTCTTTGAATATGGTTCGAAGGAGAGGATAGCTTTTGCGGCATTGAAGCTTTCAAAGCATGCTCTAATATGGTGGAAAGCTTATCAAAGACAATACCTAAGTAAGGGAGCATTGTCGTGGAAGGGATTCAGGGAAGTTGTGAGGAAACAATTTTATCCGGTTGGCTACCTTGAAGACAGATGGTTCAAGTGGTACGACTTGAAGCAGTCCTACAACCAAACCGTGCAAGAATATACTTCGGAATTTCAGAATCAAGCTATGGTTTTGGATTTGGACTTGGAAGATTATGCTATCTATATGAAGTATATCTCTGGGTTCCATGAGTATATACGGAAGGAGTTGAAGATGTTTTCAGTGGATACTATTTCCGAAGCAAGCATAAAAGCTAATGCTATCGAAGGAAGGCTTAAGAAATATGATGTTGAGGGAAACACCAAGAGGAAGTCTAAAGGTTTCGTCGCTAAAAGAGATGAAAGGAGCAAAGAGGATAGGAAGTCTAAAGACAAAGAAGGTTTGACTTGCACTCATTGCAAACAAATGGGACATGTTGTCGACAAGTGTTGGATGAAGTATCCTAATCTAAAACCAAAAGGGTTGCAGAATAAAGAAGCCAAGAAGGCAGCACTAGTCGCACAAGCTCCAATAGAAGTCCAAGGACTAACGGAACCCAACTCAAAGCTCTCTCTTATGGCAGGAGCAAAAGAAAGACCTTTAAAAGATGACCTTAGGGAACGACTCTTCACAGTTAAGATGCAGGTTAAGACAACACTTATAGATGTTGTTATTGACCCGGGAAGTCAAAATAATTTACTTTCACATTCTTTGGTACAGAAGTTGGGTTTGAAGACTTTCAAACATCCGAAACCCTATCCTTTAGGGTGGCTTCAAAAGGAAGGTGGGCTACAGGTTTCAGAACAGTGTACATTCAAGTTTTATTTTGATGAGGTTACATGCGATGTGGTTCCATTAGATGTTTGTCAGGTTGTACTTGGTAGTCCTTACTTATGGGATCGAGATGCGATTTTACATAGGAGGAACCAGAAGTATACCTTTACCAAAGATGGGAAATCTTTTGTAATACGAGCTATAGACTCTCCTCTTGATGGAGCGAGCTTGATTACAGCCACTCAGGCTAAACGGTTGGTGAATGCTATTACGAAGTTCATTCTCCTTGTGACCCGTTCTCTTGAGGAGAAGCCGAGTAGAGTTTGTTTGGAAACCCTAACCAAACAACAAGAAGACAACCTAGAAAAGTTGAAGATATTTGAACCACCATTACTAGATAATGATGGAGATGACAAGATGATCTTGCCACATGTGGAAGACTTGTGGTTTGATAGAGAAGAACCACTCGAAGAGGATTGCATTACGGAGCGAAGAGTGGCTAAGATAAGACAAGAAGATAATGACGCTTTTCTAATTGGAAGTCAAAGTCAAGTTCCTAGCAAGGAGAGATGGTTCAGCAGGGTGAAAGGAACTCTTGAGTTCCCTAACCTCCAAATATAACTTTCACAGGAGTTCAAGTTCTTGAGTGGGGGCGCATGATACATGTGTATCTTTTTCTCTCCGGGAACTAGTGATCCTCAAGATGGATTGAGGATATAATAGTAATTTAGGAGGGATTACTGATTTAAGGCAGTATTTCTATAAAAAGAAAATAAATTTCTAGGAGGTTTGGGAAACCAAACCAAAGTAAGGAAGTATGCCAAGATAAGGAAATACTTCCTAGACAAGGTAATATTCCTAGAAAGAGAAATATACCTAGAAAGGGAATTCCTAGATAAGGAAATAGATTCCTATAAGGTTTGGAAAACCGTTAAAGCTATAAATAGAGATGTTTAGCTCATAGCTAAGACAATCTAGAGAGTGGTTTGACACCTAGAAAAGGAGGTTTAACACACATACCTAGAGAGTAGTTTGTGAGGCAATTAATTATTGTAAAAGCAAGCTTAGATAATAATTTAAGGTTATTTACCTAGAGAGATTGTGAGCGTAACAAAGAGAGAATTATAATAGTTTTCTTGTTCATAATCTAGAGAAGATATTTTCTTCGAATCTGGTTTCTACTGTGTTCTGTTTTCTGTTTTCTAGTTTTTGTCTATTATTATTCTGAATTCCACCTCTATAATAATAGTCACCAAGGTATACGTATCACAGTCATTGCTACTATGCATAGAACCATAACTACAAAATATTTGTCTTTTCAGTCATTGTAACCAAATAACTCCCAATAGCAACCCCAATTTCACAATCTTTATTCAACTTGACAACTACGAAAATTGTACTGTAATATCTTTATAAACAGTCTAATTGTACCTGAAGCATATGGAATCACAGCATGCAGTAAAACCCTGTTATTTTAACAACTGAAATTTCAGAATGCAATCACACAGTGTGAGACGCATCAAGGTATCATTACACTCCAAGCAAAAATTTCAAGAACCAGGTCTGATAAGAGACGGAACTTAAAAATAAGAGAAAAAGGGGTTTTGTGCTGGAAGAAAACTTGATGCAAATTGCCATATCTTCTTTCAAGCTTCAGCTCCATCCGAACGCAATGCTATAGATAAACCGGTAAAGGATTTCATTAGGAACAGTAGATTCAAAAATGAAGGAATAGAAATAAATACCTAAACCTTAACAAATGCACAGAGCACAAGTAGAGTAACTGCTACCGCATGTAAATACATATGCATCATGTATAGTTTTGTATGGAATTCTGCAGTTATCAGAAAGCAGGCACAGTGGCAATGGCAGGTATGTTACCACGTCTTAAGGGCTGACATTATTTAATGGGAGAAGGCAAACAGCTAAAACAGGTATTTCCTTTTTCTCATTCCAACCATGTTATATGTCTAAAGTAAAATACAACAGAAGTAATATTTCGTTGGAATGCATCCCCCAAAAACGAAAACACTAATCATCGCCCACATTCATATGCCTTATTTTTCACCCAACCTACGCGGCATTCAGTACTTCCTACATGGTTTTCATTTGGACACCACACCACTCATTCACAAAAAAGGGTTACTGGGTCTCATATTCCAGGGTTTAGAATCTTTAGATGCTTGGGCGACAAAATGGGCAAGAATCCTAGGCGATGAGTAGTGGCTCCCCACCACAAAACAAACCTTACATTTGTCCTACAGACAGATACCTCACGCCGCAAGTCCTCTACAATCTCTGCGCTTCAGCTGCTTGGTCATTAGAAGTTCACAATCATATGGTCCAAAAAATAAGGCATGCATAGTTTTTGTAACACTGTAATCATCATACGAGCAAGAAATATGGATTCCTGTACTTGTTCCTACTGAAGTAGTCGATGACACAGCTTGCAGATTTTCAACACACCACCAAATCTACAAACTCATAATACCTCTTCTATATGACCCAAGAACCCTATGTTATGTACTTTCAAGTATGAACTCACTGAATTACTCTGTGTGTTGAAACCACGACAAAAACCCACTAACCAGTTAAAACATACAAAATATAAATGTTCTGATTTCAGCTTGGAATCCAAGATCTAAGAAATCATAGGAAATCCCAAAAATCCACACTAGCATCAGAAGTCATTTCATATATCTTAAGCAACCTACACTAAATTGTAATCAATCTTGGATTTTGCCCTTGCAGCTTTATTTTGAACACCATTTCCAATTCTCTCCACTACAACCTAATACCAATTTCTATCCAAGGTTCTATCTACAGACTACAAATACGGTGGTTGACAAACATCTATTCTATCTACAGACTACAAGCAAGGTGCTTGTCAAACATCTATTCTATCTACAGACTAAACAATAAACTTCCTGCCCAGGACATGAAATCCACTATCGCACCTGAACTACACAACTTCTCAAACATAGCTGAACTATGCAGATATTTCCGGTTTAGTATAGTTTTTTGGGTTTGATAGGATCATTATTAACTTCAGACCATTCATAAGAGATAATCGCCTAGACCCACGAAAAGAAAACAAAAAATCATAAGATTTAGACAACTGTTACTACTTCTAAACTCAAAACCAATTGAACCAGTGGCAAAACCTGCATAGGCCACAAGCAACTAATTCTTTTGGCGCTGGCCCACAAAAAAGCCTATTTTGACCTTCTAAAGCTAATTCACTTCTTTGTAGTACATATGTATTCCCTTGAATTAGGATACATATATTGACCAAAAAGATCAAGCCTCAGAAGGATTAAATAGACCTCGAGAGGCAGCCACCTTCGAGGATATTAACAGACCTTACATGATATAACAGACCTTTCCAACACCAACACCAACAATACATATAGTTCCTCCCCTAGTTCTCCTCGGGCATAAGCCAGAGTGGACAATAATGATAGAATACAATTCCCGGCCAATTACAAAAGCTTCACTGCAGGGGTATTATAGGCTAGACGGAATGTAAACCAAGTTGTGTTTCTTCCCTATCAAATCCAAGGGAAGTTTGAAAGACAGGGCAGCTACATAAACTTGACTAAGCCTAGCACCATTTAACAATTGTTAGACCCTGAATGCAGCAGATGTGAGCATTGACAAGCTAACACAACTGCAATAACACTCGGATCACTGAATACTCATAAGAATTCGGGTTTACCATGCAAAAAGCTAAAACTCCTCGGATCCAGAATCGATCGCACAAAAAGACATGAAGAAATAAAAAGAACAACACTAGGCTCACGCACATGCACGGCAATAAAACTGCAGCAACCCGAAAGAACCTAGCTATGACTAACAGAATCTTTACCATATCAACAAATTAACAGCTCTGACCTAGTTCAAAACAACAATCAATCAAAACAGAACTTGTTCTACACAACAATAAATCAAAAGGCAACAGCTCAGTGGCTCAGTAATAGTATTATACCAAGATATATGATCTTAAACCGTTAAACATACAACACATCCGTTGAACATCCGATAGATTAACCAAACATCTGTAAAAGATGATTGTGTAAAGGTTAGTCCTGCAAATCATTCACGTATCTAAATATATTGGATTTGTGGGAGATGTCCAAAACTAGAACCCACCCACATCATATCCAAAACAGAGTATTAACTAGGAAAATGTTTGCATCTCTGAAAAAAAAAATCCCGAGAGAGAACTAGCGACCCAATTTTTCAGCACATATCCCAATGATAGAGGGACTACACCAATTACTAATGGATCTTTTCTCGGTAAAAATCTCGGGATTTTTTTTAGTTGTCAACATAGACTCACCGCAAAAGAATCCCGAAAAAAATCCCGAGGGAAAATCTAATAATGTTTGGGCAATCCTTCTAGCATTTGTATATGTGCTGGAAAAAGCTATTTTTATCAATTACAAAAGCTTCACTGCAAGCCGAGTCTGACAGGCTTCATTAATAAAATTTGGAATTATAATAAAACGTGAAAGCCTCATCGAAGTTAGGGGTACTACATATGCCAAAATTAGACGAATGCCAGGTTGTGTTTCTTCCCAATCAAATCCAAGGGAAGTTAGAAAGACATGGTAGCTACATAAACTCTAGCTTATGGAAAAGTTAGGTGCTGATGGGGGAGATATCTAATTAGCACCGGACCATCAATAAGCACAGCCATTCAAAAACAACCATCATTTATACTGTAAAATCCACTTTGGTATGTGACATAATTTCTTGACATGGATAATTAAGTTACCTGAAAGAACTTTGTCAACTAGTGATATCTGAAGGAACTTAGATTGTCCAGCACTCAACTAGTGATATCTGAAGGAACTTAGATTGTCCAGCACTTGAAACAACAAGCTTCCTGCCCAGGTCAAAAACACGATATACCACACCTGAACTACACAACTCCTCAAAGTTGCATAGCTGAACTATTTTTCTGGTTCATAGGATCCTGGTTAGTATTTTACAAAGAGAAATTTTTGATAGGTACAACTGAAGAACTTCAGACCGACTCGACTCATAAGAGATAATTGTCTAAACCCAAGAGAAAAACTAAAAATTCATAAGATTTAAACAACTGATTACTGCTAACTCAAAACCAATTGAACCAGTGGCAGAGCAGGCATAGGCCACAAGCAACTAATTCTGTTGGCGCTGGCCCTCAAAGCCTATTTTGACCTTCTGAGGCTAGTTCCCTTCTTTGTTCATAAGTATACCCTTGAAATTAGGTACATATATTGACCAAAAAAATCAAACCTTAGAAGGCTTAAATAGACCTCAAGAGGCAGCAGCCTTTGGGGAATATTAACAGACCTTACGTAAAACACCTTACTTTACACCCAACAACTCATTTAATTCCACCTAGTTCTCCTCGGCCATGAGCCAGAGAGGACGACGTTCCGGTCAATTATAAAAGCTTCACTGCAAGGGTATTATAAGCTGGACGGAATGTAAGCCAAGTTGTGTTTCTTCCCTATCAAATCCAAGAGAAGTTCAAAAGACAAGGAGGCTACATAAACTCTAGCTTATGAAAAAGTTAGGTGCTGATGGGGGAGACATCTAATCAGCACCGGACCGTCAATAAGCCGGCATAGGTCACAAGCAAATAATTCTTTTGGTGCTGGCCCTCAAAGCCTATTTTGACTTTCTGAGGCCAGTTCATTAAGATATATTCAACAACAGGAACTCGATTAAGCTTATGAACATGGTTAAACTCATCAGATTTTTTCATACTAACAGTTATGGTACATCTAAATCAGCCAAACCCTAACACAAACTTTGATATTAGATCTGAAACAAGGATCTCAAAAATCATCAAAAACCCTAAAAAATTCAAACCATAGATTTCATTCCCAAAGAAAATAATAAAACCCTAAGATTATTAAGAAAGAGGAGGGTAATTACTTGGTTTGTTTGGTTTTCCTTCACCCCATTTGGAAACGGTGAAATGAACTTTCTCACGGGCTAAGGCTTCAGATCTGTGAGGTTCTTTAAGACAATTACGAACAAGGCGAGCACAGATGTTTGAATATGTTATGTAGGTCATCCCTGCTGATCTCCAGAATGGCACTGCTAATCCTGCTGCTGCTGCTGGAGACGCCATTCTTATCTCTCTTTCTTCTTCTCTCTAGATACTCCTGAAAATTTCTCTTTGACCTAATAAATACTAGGAAGTAACCCGTGCTCTGCACCGGGTAGTTATCTATTTCTTTGTAATGCTATCTTTTTGCCCCGGCCGGACCTCGTAGTTCGTTATTCAACTTTGTACTTCTCTGCTGTTGCGATTTTTTTTGCACAGCCCCTTTTCCCTGAAAGGGGTATCAGTTTCAGTAATCCTGTAAATTCCCAAGATACGGCAAGACTTTCACTAAATCTCTACCTTTCCTTTATATTTCCAGGGCGGATCAGAAATGGGCAAAAACAAAACAAAACTACTACTTCAGGTATATCATTCCAAACTACTAGCAAAGCAAGCCTTGCTGTGCATTGTCAAAACTCAAACGCATGGAAATAGGAGAAAACATATATCTACTACTTCATCAGATAAACAAGGACATAGAAACATTAACATGTAGTTCATATTAGAGAGTGCTGACAAAAATGTTAAGGCAACATGAAACTCAAGTTTAATTCAAATACATAAAACTAACATGGGACAAAACCCCCAACTCTACCACTAAACTCCCACCAACATCTAATAACAAGTGGTGAGGAGATGAAACCAAATCATTTGAAACATTTAGCATCCAACAAGGTTTCTCCCTCAAAAGGCTCAGCATCTTCAATCATCTGATTAACACGTTCCTTCTGAGCTTCATCAGACAAATCGACCTTAGTCCATTCATACAGCTCCATGTCGTAGCACTCGTCAATAATAAATTGAGGGACATCAGGTCCACGGAAGATCCACAAACCCTTCAACTTGTATGGTGGCTCATTGCCGATGATAAGCATCTTTCCATTCTTTGAAGGAAACCACCAACCTTGTTCATGGTGACAAACGAAACAACGTTCTCATCGTTGTATTTGTAATCACAGAACCACAGTGAGTAGCCCTCGGGATCAAACATCTCCCAAAATCCTGCACATGCCAATAAAGGATATTGAGAAAAACAGACAATGTTACACAAATACATTTTCTTTTTTTATTGTTAAAATACATTGAATTTCAAGAACCATTCAAACTAGCAAGGAGGTCATGCATAACTCATCTAGCTAAAACCTAGGTGAATCGATTAGTTTAACTGAAGCAATTGTACAGTAGGTACATAATAAGATGACTTGCAGTTGCTGATTCTACAGAGATCCCTATCAGTATCACCTTTTGAAGAACACAGGTTGTCACAACTTATACGACAAAACACACAATCACCATAAGTACAAGATAAACAAACACAAACCACAAGATATACTACTGCCACCACAAGTATATGACATCTAAACTACCGTATGAATCAATGATACGCAAATATTAACGCCAAAACGGGTTACTGAATAGATAAGAGAAGAAACAAGATAAACATACCTCCAATTGCAACCTCACGGAAGTTTTTCTGGGTGTTTGAGTACAGCCTCTTCCAGTCGTCCAAAACCATCTTGCTTGGTGGCAAAAGATCAAGGGCATTCTTAGCCTTGGGCTTAGGTGCCTCCTCCTCTAAATCGGCAACTGTTGCTGAAAATAGCTGTTGGAGGTTTCAGAAATACATTAAAAATAGACTATCAAAAACAAATCGTAAGGAAGTAATATCATGCACATTTATTTCATGAGAATGTAAGAGAGAAAAACCCTCCCAAGTTTATTGGAAGTTGAAAATACTGAAAGCAAAATCTAAGTTAACTAATAATCCAACTAAACCCTAAACTGGTTTCCTCACTCTGGTGGTGGAAACTTATGGAGAAGCATCCTTGGCTGATGTCTCAATTACTTGTTGTTCTTCCATCTGGATTGTACTCTCCTTATCCTTACTGCCAATCTTGCTGGTTTCTTTGTCATCGATTTCTTTCATCTGCAACTTGTGGAAATCTGATTGTCCCTCCTTCTGGATTGTGCTGTTTCCCTTGTCACGTACATTGTTGTTTCTTTCCTTGTCATTGTTTACTTGTGCTAGTTGTTGCAGCATATATTGGTTCTCCAGGTCAATGTGCACATCATAAATTCTATTGATTGCGAACATTTTGTAACCATAAGTTTTGGCATTGATTTTGATGTGGATACGTATGTTTTACAGTTCACATTTTCGATTATTTCAGGTACATTATCGGCCTCATTTTCCTGTGCCATGAAGAGTGTTAAGGTGAATATTATACATACTCATGTTTAACAATTAAGTGATTGGATGATGTGTCTATTCTCTTACCTTTGCCATTTCCTCCGATTTGTCCATAAGCTCCCTAACTCTTTATATATAGTTACTGATTTTGTTTACAAGGGAAAAAATGTAACTTTTTGCAGTAAAGAATTGAGATTTCCTCAGTGTTTCTAGGGTACTCATTTATTTGATTCTGCACATCATATTGGGATTAGCAGGGGCTCCCATTAGGTTAATTTTGATTATGGTTAGGTTAGATTCACTGTAAAGTGGAATTTAGAATCCAAACTTGTTAAGCATTGACTCATTGTATGCTTAGTGATCACTTATCGTCCAAGGTCAGAAGCTGAGACAATCTTCTTAGTAAAGTAAGATTAGATGCCCCGGTGTTAAGTCCTGTCAAGTTATATCGTGCATGCTAATGTTAAGATGAAACTTTTGGAGTTGTGCGGATGCTATAAATTAACAGTGCCTTATGGGTAAATAATCGTTGCATGATTTTGCTTTAACCTCACGGATTCGTGGTAATAGTAGTTTGTTTGAATGGCAGAGTTGTACAAGTATGGCGGCCATAAATGAAGCGAAACGAGCAGCACAACCATTGACTTGGCAAAGTTTATACCTACCAACGATGCAACAATTCCAGGAAAGTAATACAGCGGTCATGTCATCTAAAAATCAAGGGGTTTTGGCAAAGAAGTGTTTACTGAATTGGGACACAAAGAAGCTATGTCGCATCTACGCCGATCGGATTGAACAACATTCACCTACCAATGTTGAGAGCTGAGTTTTACCTGTCAGTCTCATTGATTTGTGTTTTTTTGTAAGGTTTCATAAAAGGGTGGGCTGAGAGTCGAATTCGCGACCTTTTAAAGTTATTCCACGTGTCTAAACATATCATCAACACTTCCGTGTTTCTTTCTAATTCCACAGCTCCTACTGACTCTGTAAATAAATCATCAAATAGAAGACGAAGAATAACAATAATGCCCTTATCATTTTCATTCTCTCGTATAATCATCTCATCAATCACACCAAAAATCCAGACTCTAACTACAAGAACCATGTCTTCATCATCATCAACACAGTCTCATGCTTTTGCTGGTAATCCATTAAGATCTAAAACACCAAAACCAGGAGATCCAACCTCACCAAATTCATCACTACTCAAACTCAAAACACTCATTTTAGAAACCAACAACAACAATAATAATAAGGATTCAGTGTTTTCGAAGAATTTTAAATTCTTACCATTCAGAAAAGGCAGACCATTAGCTTCATCATCTTCGAATTCTTCTTCCACAGTTTGGAATTTAGGGTGGATTAGTTTGAGTGATTGTAAATCAATTGTGGAGAAATCTGGGAATGAGGAGAAGATTATAAATGAGGATTCATTTGTTTATCTTGGTTCAAAATTAGGTAAAGATGTTGAGGAGGATTTTACTTATTGGGCTATTGATGTTGAGAATGTTGGTGGTGATGTTTGGGTTTCTGAATTGAGTAAGAAGCAGTTTTGTTTTGCTGAGCTTAGGACTTTGATGGTTGCTACCGATTGGGGGGATTCTAGGGAGATGGAGGAATTAGCTATTGCTGGACATGTAAGAAGCAACAAAAATTTAAGCTTTTACTGATAATATTTTTGTTTAATTTGTTATTTTTGTGGACATTGATTTGGGTATTACTGATTAGATCAGGCTAGGGCATTGTTGGAGTGGCACAAGATATCAAGGTTTTGTGGGAATTGTGGAGGAAAGACTATTCCTATAGATGCTGGGAGGAGGAAACAATGCTCAAATGAAGAGTGCAAGAAGAGAGTTTATCCTCGTGTTGATCCGGTCGGTATATAGCCCTCCTACCTTCGTGTTCTGGTTCTGATTCTGTGGTGTATTGTAGTTCAGTAACTTATTGAATTGAAGAATTGACTAGTGTTTGCAATGTTCAAATGTGCTCATGTGAGAATGGATTTTTGACAGGTAGTTATTATGTTAGTCATTGATAAAGAAAACGATCGTGCACTATTAAGCAGACAATCGAGATTTGTTCCTCGCATGTGGAGCTGTCTTGCTGGTTTTATCGAGGTATGTTGTTTTTTCCACTCAAGTTAGTTCGTGCGTGAGATTTTCCACTCAACATATGTCTAGGACTATTCATTATAATTTATATGGACAGATCATAAACACGGGATTCATGTAGAGCAACCAATACTAAGAGCTTCAATGTTCCATTAATATTGTTCGGATGGACTACTAATACTATTAACCACATAGACAAGTAAAAATACTTGGTTACTTTAGAAAAAGTATTCATCTCGCTACCGTTCTTCTATTTTGCTTTTGAAATAGACGAGCCCTTGTATTTGTAGTATTCGTTCTTGACCTTTTTGTGTTATAGCCAGGAGAAAGCTTGGAAGAGGCTGTAAGGAGAGAAACATGGGAGGAAACTGGTATTGAAGTTGGTGAAGTTATATATCATAGTTCTCAGCCTTGGCCTGGTATGTGGTCATGCTCGCCCTCCACAATACACATGCATGTCTTATAATGAAAAAATGAATGCAATGCGAAGCCTGTGATTGTAGCTACTTGAGTTAACAGTTAACACCAATACCTCCTAGAAACTGTTCCTGTTATCATTGGTATCTGCTCTTCTGCTTCCACAGAGAATGTCGGGAATCCTGATATCATGTCTGTGCTGTGGGTGCAAATGGCATAAAGTCATGACACCGTGTATGACCGTTCTTATGTATGTCTTCAAACAATGGAACTGACTTCTTTCTCATTTCAAATGTTTTCAGTTGGACCTAATAGTATGCCATGCCAATTAATGGTGGGTTTCTTTGCGTATGCAAAATCACTTGAAATAAGTGTCGACAAGGTGGAGTTGGAAGGTATTTTTAACAGTTTTAAAGAAATATAAGTTTGTCAAGGACTTGTCAGCACGTAACTTTCTGCTGGGGTTTGCCTTGCCTAAGCATTTAATGTGCACCTCATTATTCCCCTCTAAATGTACATGGATAGACCTTTTTTAGGCGTTTCCAATCAGTTTCACCCAACTTCAGTTTAAGGGATATAATCATGTAAAGAACTTATTTCTGTTTGTAGATGCCCGGTGGCATAGTAGAGAAGACGTAAAGAATGCATTGACATTTGCGGAGTATGAAAAGGCGCAAAGAACGGCTGCAGACAAAGTTGACCAGATGTGCAAAGGAGTCGAGAAGGGCCTGAACTTCTCTTCAGATTTCAACGTAGAAAGCGGTGAACTTGCTCCTATGTTCATTCCTGGGCCCTTTGCCATTGCCCATCACTTGATCTCTGCCTGGATCAACCAAAGTAAGTTATTAGATGGATCACACACGCATTTAAAACGTGTTTCTAGGTCAAATTTGTAGTCTACTGCTCTTATGTCCTCATTTTCTTTGCAGCTTGTATTAAATCTTCCTCGCAGTGTTCGTGAGACGAAATATTGTTCTTGTTAGCAGTCATCAGGGAAGGAACTTCTTCTGTTTGACATTATTAAAGTTATTGTTGTAGTCTATGTGATGTACAAGCTTTTCATTTTAGTTTCAGTAAGAACTGGTTCATTTTAACAAGTATGAATCAAATGGCTTGGTACTCTGTTGTGTATCAAATCAAAATAATGAAATCGGATGGATTTTTTTTTTCCTGTATCTTTTGCTTGTTGAACTCTTCTGCTGGATTCGTCACGAATGCTTGAATTATAAGAAAGATAGTGAAAGTAGACGAAGTGACGAACTTTCTCATTGATATTGCAATGTCAGGAACATACATTACTAACTTTACACAGATGAGTTGATTATATCCAGGGTTTCAGATATTTTTCTGAGATTGTCTAGTAGATTGAGCCCATTTTATAGTTGATCTTGCCAAAGCATCCAGTGGATCAATGCATTTCTTTAAAAGAGGATCATCAGGAGGCAAAAGATATCTCAGGTCGTCAGAAGCAAGGATAACAACATTCACACCTCTTACCAAAAGAACTTGAAGAGCAACTCTCAACAAATTTCTCGCTCCTTCGATATCCTTCCTAGTTAAAGCTTCAATCGCTGGAATTATGGTGTGCTCCATTGCACGTTTGTCTGGCAGAACAACCTCAAATCCCTGCAGGTCATAAGTCAGCATATAAATCAAGGAATACTGATATGAGAACTGAAACCGTGGTCAGGAAATTCAGTACCTCGCTCTGAAGATTTTCTTGATAATATTGCGCAATTAAAGTTGCATCAGTAGCAAGCACTCCAATCCTCACATTACTCCCAGCTTCAATTGGCTTTAAATTTGCTTCTTTGAGTTCTTCAGCAACGCAATCACCCAAATGAAGAAAAGGAATTGAACACACTTCAGAAATCTCACTATGCCATATATGCAAAACATCGCAAGGCATAACAATACAACGAGCGCCGGATTCTCCAAGAAACGTTACTTTCGATCTCAAATTCTGCAGAAATGGAGCAAAATCCAAATCCAAACAAGCATTTCTCGTACCACAAGAAGAAAGTTGTTTCCTCAACACTGGATCACTACAAATTACAAATGGAAGATTTTCCTCTCCTGTTGAACTCAATTCCACTAGTTTTCCGGCGAACGTCAGAGCAGAAGTTGCCGATACACCTCCTATGATCCCAACTGTATTCACTTGGCTAAGTAAAGGACTGTTTTTCATACAATTAGCCGGACCTGAAGACGAACTTATGCTGTTATCAGGTAGATTTTCACCCTCATTGGTTTGCAAGAGAACTGATGATGGTTTTACAGCTACAAATGTAATCGAATTCGATTTCTTTGCACGATTCTTGATCCTATAATCAAAAGTACTCCTACCCATAAATTGTGATGGATATTTCAATGTAGTAGCATGGTTCATCCTCCCACCAAACATAACCCCGGTACCAAAAACAACAACTCCTGCAAAACCTTGTAAATCTCTGGAATGAAATACCAGTGACTCAGAATTTAGCTCATCTCAAAATGCAAGAAGGCCCTGCAGAAACTTTCACCTTAAAACTAAAAAAATCAGAGAATGATTTGTTTGTGAAGGACAAGTAGGATTTCAGAGACAGGACAAGTCACATGTCCTCAATAATGGAAGTGAGAGATTTTTTTTATTACTCAAAAGTTGTCTTCTTCTATCACATTTTCTTTCTTTCTTATCATTTTGTTTCTTATAGTTACAGTAAAAACAAATCAAGTGAAACAAATTTCTTACCTTAGGTTGGTGAATGGTGATGGTTTAATTTACTTTATCCTTTTTCTGGCACGGAGTCTTGGAAGTTGAAATGATAGAAAAGCAGCAGTTGGGAACTTGGGAAGAGTGAACTAGCCAATACTGGCCCCTGGCGAGGTTATTTTGTCAAGCACGTGTTCTTTGCAACTTAAGTCAAAGCCATAGTAGGAGTTAGAAGCAAAACTATTTTGCTTCACAAAAAGTTAATTTTTAGTTTTTTAGAAATCGTTTTGAAATTTGACAGCCGAACTGATTTCTGACTTTTTGACTTCTAGAAGTTACTATCCGAAAGAGCTACAAATTTCAGAATAATTTTTAGAAGCACAAAGAATTACTCCGTATTTATGACTACTGAAAATTGCTTCTACTTCCGGTTGCTAGCAACATTGTATAGGTTTTCACGATGAGGCTTATATTGTGGAGTTTAGTCAGGGAAAGTTGAACTTTAAAGTCCTTATGGGAATGTGCTGGCTAATTTTGCTTCTATTATTGGCCCCATGGAGACTGACTTCTTTGGTACAACTACTATCTGGTTTGAACTTTAATGATGAGATGAGACTGTTCTTTTGTAAGTAATTGAGATGAAAGTTTGTCAATTTACATCCATTATTTTAGATAGCGAGTGATTGAAATGACTTGTTTTTAATGGGAAAGTGATAAGTTAAGTTTGCTAGAGTTTAAGCATTTCATTTCTTGTTGGCAAGAATATATGGAATCTGGTTTGGTAAAGGTGAAACGTTTCATTCTTGCTGTCGAGATTATATGGAATCTGGTTTGGTTTGTAAACATAGTTGTGTCGTTACATGGGGGTAAGTAATGTCCAAGAATACAAGCTAGTGCCTGTTTGGTTGCGGAAATTATAATTGTGAGGAATTTGTAATATCAAGGGATTTCAAATTTGAGGAATCAAGTAAATCCCTGACGCGTTTTGTAATTCTGCAATTTGTATTCAAAATCTCATATGTCATTTGACACCGTTTTCGATTTCTTTAGGAAACTTGTAATTATTTTCTTCTAGGTCTCTTATTATGCAATACAGTATTACGCAGGAACAAGCCGTTATTTTTATAGGTTAGGGAGTAAACCGTCATAACATGTAGGCAGGCATATACATGGGTTAAAGGTCTTATAACACTGTTTTTTGGTTGTTTTTTCAGTTTCTTCAATGTTCTCAACTGTTAACCGAATCTACAATCTCATCACTAGCAGTTTCAATCAATTCATTCAACGGATCATTTGCAACATCATACTACAAATTCAGTTATACAAAAGTCTGAGTACAAGCATAGTTAAGAACCCTTCATTGATTACAAGTTTTACAGTTTACAAGCAAGAGATAGAACACAAAAAAGAAATCCAATCCATTACAACCGAGATCAACATCTACAAGTATCCTAACTTCCTGCTTGAGCCTCCTGCAAATCTTCGAAGTCATTACACCCCTGATAACCACACTTGCCTAGTCCATCTCCATAATTACATTACATCAAAGCAAAATATTAACAAAACCATCTTTAAACATACCAAAAAAAACTAACAATCAAGACCTTTCCAAACCATACATAAAAACTTTACATTTCGTTCGCATGTCACAAAAGAGCAAAAAAAAATTCTAAACACTATAGCCAGCACGAAAAATATCTGAAAGATTTACTAAGAAAAAACTTTTTAATAATCTTCAAGCTCTTTCCCGAGCAGAATACCTTCGATCTTTCTAATTCTTTGATGATCACTCTGAATCATCCTCCTCATCACTGGTTACAAAACCTTCCTCCTCAACTTCCTCACTATGTTCATCACCACTGGATGCTGCAATACCATAACCATCAGATGCGTCTTCACAATCTTCATCAGCCTCTTCCATCTTATCATGGTCCCCCTCAACATTTCCATCACCATCCTGATCTTGATCACCATCTGACTCTCCAGTTAACCGTTCCCTCATGGTTCTTGCGAAAATGGTGGATTTTCCTTCTCAGCCAGATATCTCTTATACCATGCATCTTCTTCTCTCTTTGCTCTCTTTCTCCTTTTCTCCTCATTATCACTCTCAACTTCCTCTTCTTCCATTTGTTCCTCCTCCTCGGATTCACGTTTTGTTGCACTTCCACTTTTCACCCGTACTCTTGACTCATTCCTCTCTTCTCTCTCTTGTTGTTTTCTCCCATCTCTTGTTATCCTTCTTTCTTTCCATCGAGCATACTCAGGAGCATTTTCTTCTTTTACCCTCTCATATTCTGCCTTTTGATTCCTCCTATTTATCTCCCCTTCTAGAAAATTCTTTAGATATATCAGTTCACTTTTTTCTAAAGAAAGGGCTACTCTCTTGGCAAAGCCATAGGTATCTGAAGTTTGCAAAGCTCCATTGTTCATCCCTCCTTGATTTTCCATGCCTAACTCTCTCCGATTGTTTTATCAATATTCCTATTTTTGGTTTAATTTTCTGTTTTTCAGAATTTGTCTCTTTAATCCCCTTTTATAAACCTCTCAAAACTACCATTAATAGTCATCTATGGTATTGGGTGGAACGTCTAGTCTCTTGGAAATTCACGCCTGTTCAAAGCCATGAGCAACCCTTCCATAGGCATCATTTCTCTAAACCAAAAATTCAAATTTTAAGTATAGATGCTTCATTAGCCTTAATTCATTTCAGAATTGTCATTAATTATGAGATGTATTGGCCACCTATTTATATTGGGTTCATTTGGGCACTAATTAAGATCTTTGATTCTTTGCAGATCCAGATAAGGCAGCACCTGTTGAGAGGCACCACTATTAGCTGGAGCACATCAACCAGGTTGCATGCTACCACTCATAAAAGCCATAATACTCTCAAGCCATCCTTGACAATTCATCAAACCTACATTCCTTTTCCCTTCCAAATCCACATTTTTAATTATACTTCAAGTTGCCGTTTGTACCTCCCATTAAAACATTTATTTCAACCCATTTCCAAACCCGCCAAAGCAACATTAATCTCGTTTGGATTTATCCGTGTTCAATATTTTACTTGTTGGAGTAAAAACAATAGTCATTATTATTCAACAACCATAGTCTGCTGGGTGATGACATACCTGATATGTGTCACGATAAGTTGGTGTGGAAGTACTATCAGCAAATCTGTCCTACTTCAAGCCAATATCATTCATGTGTAAAAGCTGGTTGTTTCTAATAAAGATCAGGAGAGGAGGACTACAAAACATGTTAACTCTAAGATTGACATGAATTTGGACCACCTACACGACAAAAAGGCCTCCAAACTTTCATCAAATTATATCCCTCTTTTTTGTACAAACCAGTTTCAACGTTCAAATATTTCCAAGTTTAAGGTTCAATCCTCCAGAATATCTCAACCTTATATCTCTTTCGACGTTATAGTGCATTGTCGCATTCACATCACATGTTCTTTTTTCATATGACAGTGTAGCATTCAGATACAATTTCATAAACGCTCCCCAACCACTCATTTTAAAACTCATTCAACACCCATTTTCTTATTTCATATCAATCTTCTTATTTATATGGAGTCATCTAAAACCCAACAAGAGATTAATCCTACGATTTCTGATATACAAGATTTAACATCTCAAATGGTAAAAAACTTACTTTACCCGCAAACTACTGATTCTCCCTTACATCTGGTACATTGTGATATCTGGGGACCTGCACCAGTTCATTCTTCTCTGGGTTTTAGATATTATATTCTTTTTGTGGATGATTACTCCAGATATCACTGGATTTATCCTATGAGAAGTAGAACAGAAAGCTTAGCTTGTTTTCAGCATTTCAAAACCACTACTGAGAATGTTTTGTCTACAACTATCAAGTTTTTTCAGTGTGACAATGCTTTTGAGTTAGTCAAAGGACAATTCAAATCTTTTTTGGATACAAGTGGAATTGTATACATGGTATCTTGTCCACATATACATCAACAAAATGGCTTGGCAGAGCGCAAGCACAGACATATTACAGAAATGGGGAATATATTGCTGTTTCAAGCACATTTACCAAAAACTTTATGGTATGATTCCTTTTTAACAACAACATATATCATTAACAAGCTGCCATCTAAGGTGTTGAAATTTAAATCTCCTTATGAAATGTTATTTGATACATTACCAGATTACTCTTTTCTAAAAGTTTTTGGATGTTATTGTTATCCAAATCTGGAGCCTTATAGGCATGACAAGCTGTTACAGCATTGCTCGGTCAAACTCGCAAGCGTTGCTATCTCAAGCTTGTTTGTCAAGTTTATTTGCCAAAACTATAGGTCTTGATTTCTACTCTACTTATAGCTAAGTCTCGGATTAGGATAGTAAGTGTAGTTGAGCTTTAGACTTCACGACGTTCATCGATTGAAGAAGAAGAACTACTAAGGAGGGCTTGTGGAACTTCATCAACAAAAGGCATGTGGAGACTTGAACTCATCTATCACTCAAAAGTCTATTTCTACTATATCTCCTATTATAGACAATAGTCGTATAGCTATATAGACTTCGATTATACACATTTGATATTTCGAGCTGAGTTTAACTCGATTACATATTTCTCGAAATATGTGTTGGTAAGCTTTCGCTTTACTCAAGTTCATCTTATATTCTTGACAAAAGTCAAAAGATGATCATGTGAAAATCGCCTGGTAAATTATGTAGTTGAGCTTTAAACGTCACGGCGCTTCCAACTGAAGACGAAGATCTACTGAAGAACTCGGAGGAACTTCATCAACAAAAGGTATGTGGGGACTAAAACTTTTCTATCACTCATAAAGTCTATTATATTCTTACATATCTTCTATTGAGACAAGTCGTATATGATAGAGTCTTTCATATCATACACATTTCATATTTCGAGCTGAGTATAACTCGCTTATCTATTTCTCGAAATATGTTGGTAGCGTTCTGTCTTAGCTACATTCATCATTATTCTTGACTTTATGTCAAAAGATGATAATGTGGAAATTGCCCTGAAACATCTTACATGATTTGTATGAGACAATCATTTGATGACGACTTGGAAATTTTCGTATTGATCATTCAATCATTTGAGAATTGCTTATTAGCTAGTGGTATGTGTGAGACATCCATTGTCGTCTTCTAAGAATGTTTCAATGATTGAATTGGGATTTTAGAGCTAAAACCCTTTGTCTAGAAAACCATCACAATATGCGTACTTAGGTACAAACTGTGTAAATAAGGTTCAGGTCCGGAAACAAGGTATGCATACCCGTTCGCATACGGTTTCAACTGTGAAAGTCCGGGAACCAAGTATGTGTACTCGTTCACAAACAGTTTTACCTGAAGTTGGGTCCGGAGCTACAATATGCATACCCGTTCACATACTGTTGGCCAAGACCAACTTTCCGGAACTTGAGTATGCATACCCGTTCGCGTATTTGAGTGGTTCAATTTCTAAAATCGGCAAAGTATGTTTTCATACTCATGAACAAAATACATTTATATAATAAGGAATGCAATCTTCGCAAACCATGGGTTTAAATGTTCATGAATCGATTCCTTCGAATCAATCCGATTTTGCTTCGCCAAGCTCGTATGCACGACAAACCCCGATCTAGCTTTCACAATCAACATACAAAACCATCCGTGTGCAAAAAAGATTCCTTTGGGATCAAATGTCGAAGATGATGACACTGACTACGCTTCTCTTGTTAACTTTGTGATGCGTCACACAAAATGTGGAACTTATTGCCTAAGAAAAAGTAAAATAACAAAGAAACAGGTTTGTCTTAATAACCATACAGCTAGATACATTGCATTTTTTGGAAAGATTTTCATTTCACACATCTTGAATTATATTCCAATTGACCATACGTGCAGGCTTGTCGATTCAGATTTCCAAGAGAGCTGTCTGATGCTTCTAATATTGTCGAGGAACTGCCGAACAGCAACATGTATAGATTCGGTGGTCGGAGAAACGACACACGGGTGAATTCTCACAACCGAGCGGTTCTACAAACATGGAGAGGGAATATCGATTGGTCTGCTGTAACGACCATAAATTCTGTTACTCAATACATTGGTAAGTATGCAGCAAAGTCTGAACCTGCTTCAAATAACTACATTTATAATTTGCGTGGGATTGTGGATGATAAGCTGCGACCTTGTCTCGATTCCACATCTTTAATCAAGCGGCTGTTCATGAAAAGTGCATCAGAGAGTGATATATCCGCGCAAGAAGTTTGCCACCTATTGATGGGTTGGCATTTGACAGAATCATCTAGAAAGGTAGTGCTTCTAAACCTAAGTGAGACAAGTTTATTCTCCTCGCAACTGCGGTGGAAGCGACATGTTGACAGTGGCGAACACGGGTTAACCAATCCTGCTTTCTTTAGAAGATATTTGGAAAGGACTGATAACTTACGCAATATGTCTCTGATAATAGTGGCAAAGACGCATCACTTTGATCGTGGACGGTGGCAGAAATACAAAGTCGAGTGTGTGGTCAGGATTGTACCTGAAATAGGAGGTAAAGTAATGCCCAATACTGATCAGTTCGAATCTTTTTGTAGACAACAAGTGTTACTGAACAGTTGTTACAGAAGTTTGGAAGAGGCGAAAGGGGGTTTCCTGACATGGGCAGAATGTTATGCCGAACTTCGACGTGCCAATGAAAATGAGGATGGGGAACTTGCCATGGTTGAGGATGAATTCGAGGAAGAAATTGATCCAGGAGATGAAACACTAGAGGAGGAATGGATGATCGCATCAAGAATGGCACCCAATTTTGGGCCAGTAGTCGATATTGAGCTCGGCTTAAGGTCGATTGACAAGAACCATAATTGGGAAGAAGGATTTCATCGTTTCCCTTTGACAGAGGAGGACATAGCATTCACCAGCAGATTAGGAGAAGCAGGACATGAGGTACATTTAAGCACTGGTGCAGATACTTCTGTTACTGTTTTGTCCGATCAACAAAAGGCGGCTCTGAATCTGGTTCAGAAATCTCTCAATGAAGGTTTAAGCATCCGTTTGATTGTCAATTGAGGAGCTGGCACAGGAAAATCAACACTTATTAACAACATTGTTCGTTCAACCAGAGAGATGTTCGGGAACGATAAAGCGGTGAGGATCATGGCTCCCACTAGTGTAGCTGCTTTTAACATTGGCGGTTCCACTATTCACCATGAACTTGCCATAACGACTGATAGGAATCAGTCATACAAGAAGTTGGAGACGCAACGATGCGGTCGTATGCAGGTAATTTATACTTCCAGTTTTGTCTGGCACCAGGACATATAAACATGAAACAATTAAACTATACATATTGCTATAACTTAGGTTGCACCAGGACAATTAATCTAATTCAGTTTTGTCGAGGTCATATAACTTAGGTTGTTACACCAGGGCACAACTATTAGAAGCATCAGGACGTGACTATTTGTTATCTTTTTTTTAATAGGTTGATTTCAGTGGTACTAAGTTGATAATTATAGATGAGTACAGTATGATTGGCAAAAGAATGCTCGGAAACATTGATCTTCGATGTAGAGATATTTTTGCAACTGATGAGCCGTTTGGAAATGTTTCGATTGTGCTTGTTGGCGACATCCGACAGCTTCCACCAGTCTTTGATTCTCCGTTATATGCTCAAGGCGGGCGAGACCGAGACTTGGAACTGACAGGCTATGCTGCATACTCTGTGTTTGAGCATTGTGTCCATCTTAAAGAAGTCTTCCGACAATCAGGAATTGAAGAACAACAATTTAGAGAAGCACTGTTAAGATTGAGTGATGGAAAATCTACTATAGAAGATTGGGAGTTGTTTAAAAGTAGACAGTACATGAGCCTCACAGTTGAAGAGAAAAATAACTTTAAGAATGCGATCTGTTTATTTCCTAAAAAGGAGGACGCTGCTGCCTATAACTATAAACAACTTGAAAAGCTTGGGTATCCTGTTGCTCGTGTTATGTCAAGTAATAATTTTCAAACAGCTGAGCATGCGAGTACCGATGATGCTAAGGGATTGCAGAAAATAGTCTTGTTGTCTAAGGAATCAAGGGTAATGTTGAGAAAGAATATCTGCACGGAATTTGGTTTGGTTAATGGTTCAACAGGAACCGTTGTGGATGTTGTGTATGAAAACAACAAAAAACCACCCACTCATATGCCCACTGCTGTTATGGTAAAGTTCGACAAGTACACTGGTCCACAGTTATACGAAGAACCGAATGTAAATGTGATCCCGATCGTTCCCGCCATTACAAACTAGATATCTTTTTCGGGGATAACATGTCAGCGTAAACAGTTTCCCTCATCTTGTGTTGGGCAATCACGGTGCATAAAAGTCAAGGGTTAACACTTGATCAGGCAGTGGTGGATATAGGAGCAAAGGAGAGTCTTGGTTTAACATTTGTGGCATTGTCGCGTACAAGAAGACTTTCAGATCTTGCATTTCACCCCATGTTCAGTTTTGAAAGAATAGCTAAAATTGGTGAAAGCAAGGCACTTCCAGAAAGGCGCCAAGAAGAGAAACGATTGCAAGAATTATCGCAACACTGTAGAGTCTAAGGTTTGTGCGTTTTCGGCCGGATTCCGGTGATAAATAGTGAGCAAATATTATTTCGTCAAAAATTTAGTTTTGCCTCAATTTTTTCAGTCGGCCGTCCCACCGTAGAAGCGGTCATCTAGTATTTTAATGTAGCTTAGACGCCCCACATCCCCTTCTCTAAGATGGTTGAAGAAAAGGATAAGCCTCAAATTAGATAGGATATTTAATGATGCGGGTATTTTTGAGAGTGAAAATGATTTTAACTCCATTTTCTTTCAAATACGGTACCTTTGGAGAAATAATATGTGGAATGTTGAATTAATAATTTAATATCCATTCTAGTGGATTGTTTTAGATGATGTATATTGGGTTCGTTTTCGACTTTGCATTGTCTCTTTTGTCCAATAGTACTGCACGAGTACCTTCGGATTCACCAGCTCTTGTATCTTTCGGAAGGAGCAATAAAATATAGAAAAGAAAATTATTGATTACAAACGTTTGTGCTTATATGGAATGTTAACTCCCAAAGGTGCAAGTAAATACGACATCTTTTGCTGCATCCATGTTCTTTACATCTCAAAAATTGTAAAAGGTAAATTTCTCAAAAATGTAATCCTCTTTTTTTTTTCAAAGAAAACATGCTTCAGCAAAAAATTATTTACTTAGATTAGTGTGTTAAAATTCATCATCCCCCTCTCTCATGTGTCCACCTATTCATCCTTCTTCTCACCAATAGGCAACTTCTCAGTAAGATCAGCTGCTAACGGTGTAACACCTTCCTTGCTCTCTTCAGATTTTTGCCCTTGAGACTCTCCGGCGGATCACCCCCTATGACCATTTCCTTGAATAATTTAGCATCTGTGTGGCAGGAAGCAAGCACAGGTCAGAAACTCAGAAGAAGAAAAAAAGGTCTAAATTCAAGTCGTAATCTCTCAACTGTACTAAAAAAATATCAGGAAGAAATTGAATCCAGGGATCCTACTACAGAAACTCCACCCCCAAATAGAAGACTCTAGGACTGTGTCCTAAACCATATAACAGTACTGTGTGCTGAACCATATCATACCAACAGTATATGAATGAAGTAAATAAAAATCTCAAACAAATACTTACACTCAAACGATGCAAATCGAGCACAGAACACCTCCTCTTTCAATTCACCATCAGAAAAATCATTAGCACGCCAAAAGCATGATTTGTTACACCCAATATGTTTTGAATCGAAATTGTTGGAAGAACTACAAAAAAAAAAAAAAAAAAAAAAAAACTGAATTCAATCTCACAAATCAAATCCAAACTTCAAAAAAATAAAATAAAAATAATTCAAAAAAATAAAAACGAACCTAGGTGATTAACAATAACATCCAGTGTTCCAGATTGTCTCATAACCAAACGAAATTTCTTAGTTTCTTTATGTTTAAGAAGCTTAATATAACCAACTCCTCTTTCTTTCCACTGATTTTCATCTTTATCAAATCGGCACAGTTTCGCTTTTCTACACAGAATCAACAAATCAATTTAGAACTGCATCAAATCGAAGAAAGGTAATAAGTAAAAGAGATGGAGATTTTGGATAAGGTATACATACAGATCGAGCAAAACATCTTCTTCTTCTTCATGTTTAATAATAGGTGTAACTTTTGTTCCTGACTTAGAAAAATCAAAAGGCTCCCATGGCTTTGTTCCTACCTCAGAAAAATCTATTTCTTCCGTGAATTCAGAAAACTTATACATACGTGGTGTTCCTCCCTTCGCAAAATCAATTCCTGACGGGAATTGAAAAGTACTGCTCGCCATAGCTACAATCGGAGAGAAACAGAGAGAATTTTGGGGGTTACGGCGGTGGACTGTTGTCTACCGCGGAATTTCTCGATTTTAAACTTTTATTTTTCCTGGTGTTGGGCATATATATACGGAAAGGAACTTTACCCACCTTCTAGATTTTGGTAACGCCTCTTTGATATAGCTGCCTGCCTAATTTAACATAGCCCAGCAATAAAGCTGACTGTCCATAATTGGGGTACCAGTTTAGTTTATTGGGAGGATATCATATCTCATATAGGGCAAAACACTCTTTTGTTTGTCCTATATGAAATGAAATTTGGTATCCTTCCCGGTAATTTGGTATCCTTATTAGCAATGCTAAATTACGGGAAGTATACTCTTTTGTTTGTTCTATATGAAATTTGGTACCCTTCTCAATAATTTGGTACCCCTATTAGTAATGCTAAATTACAGGAAGTGGCTGCTATAAGAGAAAAACCAAGATGGAGACCTGACTTTTTCAAACTCGTTGGACTGTAGTTATAGGTGAGTGTTTGACACTAAGTTATCCCTTGGCCACTTTAGGTAATGTGAGGTCAAGGACGGAGTCAAGACTCATACGCTATGGGGTCAAACAAATTTTCCAATATGAAGTTTACACTTGATCCATCGCCAACTAAATTTTCAATCCAGCGACCCAAAGTTTGCATCCTCCTGACTTCAAAAAGACCAAGATACCGATCTTATTTCCAATGAAATTCGAATCCTCTTCCTCCGTCCCTGTGTGAGGTACTTATACACGATTTGGAAAATCTATCTTGTCGACGATTAACGTGGAATGATCGACAATCACAGTATCATTAGGACACTTTGATAGTGTTGGTAGAAGTAGATTTTTCGAAGAAATTGCACCAGTGAGGTGCTAGCTGAAAGAGATGGATTTGTTGTCATGATTCATTTAAGACATGTCTGCCATCTTGTTATTTTCGTAAAAGTGAATTGGGCATAGCCTAAATGATTGCAAGCACTGTACAACTACTCCTGCCAAAATTATTCGTTACACTGCGACTGTTGACCCTAAGAACTCTACGAACTATGTCCATAAAGTAACAACCAGTGACACTCGTAACACAGGTGGCAAAGCTAGTAATCCTGTAACAGGCGCTAATAATAAAATTGGTATTCAACTTCTTAGTATTGGCGTAGACGTTGAAAATTTTGGTCTTAATGGTAACAAAGAAAATGCTACGTACGGTACTGGAATTACAAGTTGCTGGTGCAATTAAAAATCATGTAGTAGATCCCAACTCATTGGTTTTGGGTGAACTAGTGAATATTGTGATATCTCCATCTCCTAGCTGCGAAATTGATAATGCAAGAGAGAACGTCTGTGTAAATAATGTTGAACATGAATTTATTGAGCATATAATAATGCAAGTTGTTGAGCAAGCTATAGAGGAAATCACTACAAAATTTACTGATGATTCCAAATTATTCTACTAGTTAGGGTAGTAATGTTGTTAATTTTACGAGTTCTGGTTCTTTAGAAGGTACTTGTTGGTCAGATTTATGAGAAGAGGAAGATTTGATTTTTTTTCACAGCGAGCAAGAAACAAATAGTGGTTTCTCCTCACAAAAGTTAGATATGGATGTTGGTGCAGATACTAATAGATTTAATAGGCTAGCATCTATATGTACACAAATAATAATGAATACGATGAGTATCCAATATGTTAAGCATCGCAGATATGGGAGAATATGGTGATAGAAGATATTCCAGATAGAGCAACATCAAGTTCTCCTTCCTCGGAGGTTTTGGCCTGTTTTGCGTGGTTATAAGAAGATCAATGCTAAAGCAGGACAAGATTTCAAAGCTCTTTAATACAATTTTCGGATGAATTGCTTTAGATGATCTCGTGGATGTACTCTTTCGTTTTTCCGATTCCTTTTCTTTTTCGTTTTCTTGTCTCCTTCTTTCTTCAGATGGTTCTGGATTTATGTCCCCCTTCTGATTTTATTCTTTTTTTACTTTTATTTTTAATAATAAAATTTTAACTTAAAATTAAATATCCTTACTCCTTAGGTAATATGAGCAGTGTAGTCAATCTCGGCGAGACAGCCGAGATTCCCGATTTTACATTCAGAACGAGACAAATTTGACTATCTCGCTGGAACGAGTATTCAACGGTAATCTCGCTTGACTCGGCCGAGACACAGACGAGACGAGGTTCAAACGAGAATATCGTTATGGATTTTCTTAACTAAACTATGATGAAGCACTTGGTTGTTACATGATTCATCTCACTAATAAATTATTTGAAGACGAAGTTATTCGTTTGAGATATCCACATGTTTTAATATAAACTCATTCTTTATTTTGAGTAGTTTGATTGTTTTTTGTGTTATGTGCATGAAATGTTCAATAAAATGAGTTAACTAAATTTGGTGCATATTTGTTTTGGTGTTAGGTTTTGGATACACTTGATGTGGTTTTTGATGTTGGTGGTGTGATCCAATTATAGATCGTTATGATCATCACCAGAAAGGGTTTCAAGAGGTGTTTGGTCACGGGTTTAGTACTAAACTCAATAGTGTTGGACTTGTCTACAAGGCTAGCTAGATACTTAAACCCCATAACTCTTGAATTTGGATTGGTGATTTTGTGCTCACAAATGTGGCTATTGTTCGCTGAATATATTGCTAGTTTAAATTGCTTAAGTTTTCAGTTTCAATTGTTTAGTTGTTTTGTGTATTTTTCAGTAGCATTTTGGTACGGGGATTTCCCTTTTCTCTACCGCAAATTCGATGCAAACACCTAATACTAGTATTAAAATCGGTGTTTTAAGTTGGTTCATTTGGAGTTCGATTATATACTCTTCTATATAATACTAGTATTTACAATTAGTACCATCTTCTTTTAGTGCAATACTATACTAAGACGACTAGGGACTCAAGGGTTGAAAATTACACTACCATTTTTTCTTTCAGAAATATGTTTGAACGAACTTGTTAAAATTAGTCAGTGTAAATCAACAGTAAAGACCCTTGTACCTAATAGTGAAATAAGTTTACTTAGACTATCTCAAAAATTAATATCCAATAATAAACCTAGCATATACCCGAACTATATCCGAACTGAGTTCCAACAAGAAGAAGTCTTGTGATTTATTTTTTAAGACACGAATTAACAAGAGCAAGTCTTGTAGGTTCTGTACATTTTGAGATTAAAAATTATATAAGTTGTTTAACATACTACTTGTGATATTCCAATTGTAAAGATAAACAACATAATGTGGAAAAGAAATAACAAAAGACACCATAAATTTTGTAAACAAAGAAAACTACAATGTAAAGAAAAACTTCGGGACCTAGTCCAGTCATGAACACCGCACAATATAATCCGCTAGACACTAGCCTACTACAAGATTTCTGACTGGAATGTAGTTGAGACAGAATTGACCCTATGGGCAATTAAGCTTTAGTCGAGCTTCTTACGTCATTTGGATCTCGCAAGAGTCTATGCACTTGATTCCCCTAGCTAACGTCCTTTACAGCCCTATGCGTTACTTCAGCCTAAGTAAAGGCTTTTAACTAATCCGCCTTTAAAAGATAGCATATTGTTTTCCCTTCAGATATGTTTAATCAATGTAATGAAAATTTATCTGCTTATGAGGGATCTTCAAGGTAAGGAAGAAAAAAAAAACTCAACAATTAGGATATCGTACTATTTTTAAAAGGGGTTATAAAGATTGCTAATCGATTTAGCTCACAAGAACAATCTAAGAAAATCAATAAAGAGTTTAAATATCTATCTTGAGGAATCACGAATTCTAAGACGAAGAGTACTTTGTGATTTTTATCTATCTTGCTCTTGATCTATAGTCCGTGAACTACAATAATCAATAAAATCAAGAATCATATATCAAGAACTATCAGGTAAAAGATAGTTTGATCGGGATTCGTGAATCCCTTAGTGAAGACTCTAAAATTCGTAACATGATACAGTTATATGAAGAAACCTAAGCCTTTAGAGGGCGACTTTAGCCACAACTAGGAAACAAAAGTGTCAAGATTGAGATTCAAGCTAGTATGCAGAGTCATCTATTCATAATGATGAACATGACTAGGTAGCTTAAAGAAAGAAAATCATTTAAGTAACTTAACAAATTAATTAATTGAACCTTAGATTTTAGTACTATTTCTTAAACAAATATGCTTTTTTTCTTATCCAAAACTAAGGACTCGACTGATTAATCATCCAATGCATCGAATTCTCATTCTTTTACTTTACTTGCAATGTACATACTAACATCCCTCATCACCTCCAAAAAAGAGTTGCAGTAGCTTTGTCTTAAAATTTGAAAACATATAGAACCACCATACTTGAAGAGAAAGGAAGAATGTTATGTGTAGATAGACATAAAAATAACATTAGAGTCTTTTACTAACTAAATGAGCAATAAATTATAACAATTTTAATTACTTAAACATTGATTAGGATTCAATTCAGCAGTCTCATATTTTCCCCACTCTATCCATTTCTCGCTTGATGACAGAAAAGGTAAAAAAAATCGTAGTTTTTGGGAGTGCAGGGGAAACGTCCATCCAGTGATTGCCATTGTCAATCCTGATATTCCCCACCCCCGTATCTTCTTATTTTTCAAAAAATAAATTTGGAGCATACCTCCATATCAAGCAATAGTTTCAATAAGGTAGTAATTAGTTTAGATGCATCATTTAAGGCATGTAAACTAAAAAAAAGTGTAAATGAAGCTACATTCGGCCGAATCCCCCTTCCTAACTTGTGGCAACTATTGGAGTTTATCATGCTGGCAACTCCCACATTTATCTCCTCCATTCAACTAAAAACAAAAAAGGCAGTGAGCACTCTATCCACATTAATTTACAAATATTTGACTAACAAAAATAAAATATCTATGATGAGGTCTCTATCTAATATTTTATGCAAACAAATATTTCTAAAACCTAAAGAGCAAAAGAGAATGAAATCCTACGTGATATCGGTGTTACGGTCGAGAGGTAAGACGAGATAGACTTAGCAAAAACAAGAAAGAAAAGTTTTTTTTACCGTTTATTTGGTTTGTTTATTATGTGAGTAGAAAAAAAAACAGAGAAAAAAAAGTTTAAAAGATATTATGATTAAATTTTTTAATTAAAATAAGATGGAAAAAAGGTTTCAATTTTTTTTTTTGCTTTTCTTATTTTACTTGAAAGAAAATATTGTTGTTGATAATGAAGATGCAATAACCTGCAAAATATGTTAGGTTGGTTAAAATGATGTTGAAGTTGATTCGCTAACGATAATGTGTTGTTGGTGATAATCGTTAGGACGATGGTGGTGGTGGTGGTGGTTATATGATGATGATGACATGAAAGATTTAATAGTTTGGCACTTTCAATGAGGGTGTTGAGATTTAAATGTATCACATTTTCTTATTACTAAATATTTTGTGTTGTAGGATTTGTTATGTGTTTTGGAAGTGTAAACTTAACATCCAGGACGCAAGTAAGTTATGCATCATGACTGCTTAGCTGGTGCACATTTATTTGACGATGTTAAACCGAGAATAACGAATTTTTTCTTAGCAACTTTAATATTATCACGACTAGCATAACCGTTTTTATAAGTCGTGTTCAAGCAATTATAGCTGTTAGAGCATTGCTCGGTTGAACCCACCAAGCATTGGTATGTTAAGTTTGGTTGTCATATTTTAGTATCAAAACTCAATTAGAGTCGCTTGATTAAACTACTAGAGTCAACTTCGTTTAGATTAGACTGGAAAGTCTAGGAATGTTGAGACATATAAGTATTACTCTGAAGATCGAAGAACGTGAAGACGTAATGACTACAACGAAGACATCATCCTTCCACTTGAGGTTAGTGATATTGACTTGACTTGTTTTCATTCCTATCGTATCTTTCAAGTGGTTTAAGATTGAAAACATAACATGCGAAGTTATATATATATATGATCCTATAATATTAGACTTAATGATATTGGTATGATCAAAGTGTCAAGGAAGTATATTGAATTACGAAGTATAATGTTTATCTTTTGAACTTCGTAAATGCGACATCGACATAATCTATGTAACTTGTTACTTGATTGTGTATTGGATATAAGCGTGATTTCATCCTAGGAAACTATGTTTTATACATTAGTTTAAAGAAGTAGATATATGAACTGGTTTCGTAATCAAAAGGGAATCAATGAGGTGTTTTGGTCCGGTTTTCTATGAAGATCTATTAGATGACCAAATCGAACCTAATGAGGGAATTCAGGTAGAACCGATCTTAACTTATATTGATAAAGAGTCAAGGTAGAACCGGTCCCTACTTATATTGAGATAGTTAGTAGAACCGATCCTAGCTTTTGTTGTGAGTCAAGGTAGAACCGATCCCTACGTATATTGGGAGACTTGGTAGAACCGATCTAGCTTTTGTTGGAAGTCAAGGTAGAACCAATCCCTACCTATATTAGGAGACTTGGTAGAACCGATCCTAGCTTTTTTCGGAAATCATGATAGAACCGATTCCTACCTATATTGATAATCATGGTAGAACTGATCCTACCTATGTTAGGAGTCATGGTAGAACCGGTTCAAAGAGAAAAACCGATTTTCAACTTTCACATATTACTTTATGCCTTTGTGTGAGTTTGGAATTATGGTTCCAGATGTCGACATAATGTGAACATGTACATAATTCTTACATTTGATTGTTCAAAGATATTCCTCGATACTCTAGGTGATCCCAAACAGAAATATTGGAGAATCTTTTAATTAAGATTTTTGAATTATATGATTTCGATTTCCATCAATCAAAACATATCTCTGGAAAAACTATATTAGTGAAATGTTAGGCTAATATTAGATATTTTCTAAAGAGAGATTTAGAAATTACATGTTGGATATTAGCTGAAAAAGCGGGGGTACAACAACCACACCCAATATTTCGTTCGACAATCTGTATGGACTAACTCCAATATAATTCTGAGCACCAGCTAATAAAGCGAGCTAAACCAAGAAAAAATTTAAAGAGTTATATTCAATTTCTCAATATAATCTGCAATCAAACAGATAGAAATCTGTGAGCCCGATTGATATGAGAAATAACTTGGACAGTACCAAAGACCAATGTCCAAGTGTCAATCAATTTATATTCAACAACCAAAGGTCGGATTTACCAATTGATTGAACTACGCACAACCTGTGATATTTCAATTATATAAACAAATATAATACGGAAAAGAAATAACACAGACACCAGAAGTTTTGTGAACGAGGAAACCGCAAATGCATAAAAAACCCGGGACCTAGTCCAGATTTGAACACCACACTGTATTAAGCCGCTACAGAAACTAACCTACTACAAGTTAACTTCAGACTGGAATGTAGTTGAGCCCTAACCAAGTCTCACACTGATTAAGGTACAATCGCATTCCTTACGTCTCTGAATCCCAGCAGGACTCTACGCACTTGATTCCCTTAGCTGATCTTACCCCATAACTAAGAGTTGCTACGACCCAAAGTCGAAGACTTATAAACAAATCTGTCTCCCATAGATAAGTCTATTCTGATATATAAATATGTCTCCCACATAAGTACCTATGAAGTTTTTGTTCCATCTTTTGATAAATCAAGGTGAACATGAACCAATTGATAATCCGGTCTTATATTCCCGAAGAACAACCTAGAAATATCAATCACCTCACAATAACTTAACTATATGGTAGTAGAACAAGTTATTGTGGAATCACAAAGAATGAGACGAAGAGCTTTGTGATTACTTTTTATATCTTACCTATCGGAGATAAATCTCGAGCAAATCTTAGAGAAGATAGCACTCAATACGATAGAACAAGTAAAATCAGAATACGCAACTACAGAGAAAATAGTTGGATCTGGCTTCACGAATCCCAAATGAGGTCTTTAAGTCGTTAACTTATAATGGTTTTGGAAAAACCTAGGTTAAAGGAGAATTGACTCTAGTCGCAACTAGGACACAGGAAAGTATCGGGATTAGATTTTCCAGTTGCTAGAGTTCTCTCTTATATAGTCTTTCAAATCAGGATTTGCTTACAATTAAAGCTAAGATAGCTTAGTAACAAAGCATTCAATATTCATCGTTAGATGAAAACCTGATTTACTAAGTTTGCTTAAAACCAAAGGAATATCTCTCCGCCCAAAGTTAGCCATATGAACACTTTTGTCTTAACCATATTCATCTAACACTTCTAGATCAAATATGATGATCAATCAATCATGAAAGATAATCAAATGAATCTAATTGTGTTACTCATAGAGTTATTCAATTGTTTATATCTCATAGAAGTATATAAGAACCAATCGAAACAAAATCGGATTGATTCATGATTGTACAAAGTACTTATTCAAGAATCAATTCATGAACATTAAGCCACGGTTTGTAAAGATTGCATTCCTTAATTTATGCTTAACCGATTTTAGAACTTTAACTACATATTATTTAGTTTCCAACAAATAAATTGTTTCCAACTAAACTCGTCAAGAATAATGATGAACGTAGCTAAAGCAAAAAGCTTCCAACACATATTTTGAGAAATATATAAGCGAGTTAAACTCGGCTCGAAATATCAAATGTGTATAATATAAAAATCTATATAGCTATACGACTTAGTCTCATTAGGAGATAGAATAGAATAGACTTCTGAGTGATAGATAAGTTTTAGTCTCCACATACCTTTTGTTGATGAAGTTCCTCCAATCTCTCCTCAGTAGATCCTCGTCTTCAATCGATGAACGTTGTGAAGTCTAAAGCTAAACTACACATTCTATCCTAATCCGAGACATAGCTATAAGTAGACTAGAAATGAAGACTTATAGTTTTGATCAACTAAACTTGACAAACAAGCTTGAGATAGCAACGCTTGCGAGTTCGACCGAGCAATGCTCTAACATTAGTTATAAATATGAAAACCGAAATTAGGTATTTCCATGCATATCTTGAGAATATTTTCAGTTTTGGAATTTCCTTGTTGTCCAAATAACCTTGGTCTATAAATACTAAAGTTTTTTATTCTTGCAAACTTATCCTAAGAGCCAGGAAAACTTCATTTTTTGTTGTTTCTGGTGGGATCAAGAATTTCTACGAGTACCGTTGGTGGGAAACTAGATAATTGCATTGTTATTTTAGTTTTGATTGACTAACGGTTGTTGAAACTTTGATTGCACCTAGTTTGATTATTCTTGGGAACCTTCTCTTCTAACATAAGGTCACTCAAACTAGATCTGAGTATCGACGGGATCTTCTTAACTATATTTAGATATGAAGCAACTTGTGATCATCCATTGTCAACAGACTCCGTTCTGTGCGCGATCGATCATAAGTGGAATAAAGTGTTATGAGCAGGTACAATTGAAGACAATATATTGAAGATTTGAAGACAAGAAGATTTTTCTGATTGGTTTCGCATCTTGTGATATTAGTGCACACACCTTGATTGGATGAGATCCGACTAAGATCTAATTTATCTTTGATATATTTGATTAACTAGTTGTATATATGGAAAACTATCATTCGGTGGTATTCTTGAATATCCGAATCTGATAGCTTGTGAATTTAGATCCGATTATTTCAGATCTTGATTGATCTTACCTGACAAGAGAGTTTACTTGTTAAACGGAAGAGCCTTTGTCAAGAACTCAACATATCTTTTCTTAAAGATTAATAGAGTGGATACCAAACAGCTTTGTTCTTTTACTGTTTGGAATACGATTAAAAGGAGTTGAGTGCTTAAGACTATACATCGGTAAAGCAACTCAAGATAGTGATTTTTTCTTGGGATTCATGTGCATAGGCAAGACGGGTGTAGGCGCATGGATATTGAGGGAACTAAGTAACTAGGGGTAAATTACTTGGTATTTACTATACGAAGTTGGCTTTGTTCTTTGTATAGCGGCTTAATTCTGAGAGTATTCAAAATTGGACTAGGTCCCGGGGTATTTATGCATTTGCGGTTTCCTCGTTAACAAAATCTTGTTGTGTGATTTACTTTTACTTTCCGCAATTATATATTGTTTTTTATTATAGTTAAAAGTAAATACACTAATACGTTAATCCAAGACACTTGATTGTGATCCTATAGTATATTGGTTTCATACCATAACTATTATCAAGTGTATACCTTGTTTTCGTATCGTCTCGACTTTGTCCATGGACGATCACACTTGGTATCAAAACTTATAGGTTGAAACGAAAAGATTGTGGTGAACTTGGGTACCCTCGTCATTTCAATGGCATCCAATTATCATTTTGTCGAAATAAATTTGTGCGGAAAAACAGCTTCTACTAAATGCTTAAGGAAAAAAAAAATCAAAACATTATTTTCAGTGGTTTTGTTGTTCAATCATTCTTATGAATTGAAAAATAAGAATCAAAAGAGAGGTTGCTGATGGTTTATTTGTGGAAGAGGGGATTTTGGTTATAGAGTATAGATTTTTGATAATAAGACTAGAGACTGTTCGAGTGGGAGGAAATGGAACATAGGATGGTAGTGCTACTATCAGATTTATCCGAATAGAAATGAAAATTTTGTTACTCTCTATCAATTATATGAACCGATTTTTACTCAAATTGTTAAGATAATTGTCACCGTGAAAAGAAACTATTACGTTCATATATAGACTCTATGACCGGATAACAAAACGACTATTTATCGTTTTGTCGAGCTCATTTTTATAGAGGAAAAGAAAGAGAAAAAAATCTTTTAACCAAAACCGTTAAAACGGTTGCTTATGGAAAACTTGTCACGGTCATAACCCATTATATGTGTTTAGACTTGCTTTTCCAATGTTGAATTGGGGCATTGTTGTTACATGTTTTTTTTTTTTTTTACTCAATTGGTTCGGCAAATCCCACTTATCTAAATATGGTTCAAAGATTAAAACTTGACTCAAAATTATTAGTAGATATGGTAAGTGGTGAATTTTTGTAGAATCTAATAAGATTTGTGGTTGACTCAAATACCTGCGAATTAGTTGTATGAACCTAGTCGGAAAATCGAAAAAAGGGATTAAAAAAAACAATTTGACATTTGACTCAGTCTGAGTCAGCCGGATTCAGAACTAATAAAACACGGTGTTAACTCTTTATTGACAATGGTCAATTCTCGTTGACAAAGATCAAAAGGGCAAACAATAAATTTGCGGGGTGGAAAAACAAGCAGTCCCCACTCTGAAACCCCTACTAAACCCCTTTACTCCATACCTCCTCGAGCACTTTCTTCCTCCACCTCCTTCTAGTTAGGCTTTTATTAGTACTCGAAGTTAGCTCAAAAAAACCCAAGTGTCGAGGTATATCTTTTAGGTATCTAGTCCTTTCTTTCAAGCTTCAAAGTTTTGATCTTTTTTTCATTTCGTTAATTAATTGATCTCAATACCATGTATAATCAGGTTGTATCGTAAAACATAAAAAGGTAAAAGCTTCAATATACTTGGGTTTGATATGAAAAGATGCCGCTGGGTCAAAAACCAAGTGATAAAAATATGTAAACCGCAAGTGCACGACTATTGATTGGATAGTATGCAAAATACAGAATCGTTCCACAGGGACTAAAATATTTTTACCCTCAATTCCTAATTAAACTATGAGCTAAAAATAAGAAAATATTAATTAACACTAATAAAAATAAGAAAATAAAAGAATACTAAGGTTTTGGATTCCGCCAGCTAAATTATGTAAAACACTCATTTCATCTCTAAAACATATTTATCTTATAACTCAAGACTATCGAGACCAAACTGATACATCTCAGATAATATAAAAATTAAAAACAAATATTGCAACTTATATTGTACCAAAAAAATACAACTTCCTTCGCTTATAAAAGATCAATAATCGAAAATTATTCAAAACCAATAAAGAACAAAACTATTAATGAAGAGAAATTAATAAACAATCAAACCTCAAAGAATATTTATTATAGAGAGTACTTGAGTCTTTTACATATTAGAGATGGTTTCATCTTCAATCCTAGTGAAGAGGGTTAACTCTCCATTATTACAAAGAACAAAAAGAAGAAAATAAATAAAATTTAAAAACTATTGTTGGCTCTCGGCTCTTGGTTGTCTCCCCTTTTTCCATCACTATTTATAAGTTTTCAAAGGAACCACCTTCCTTTACCATTTTCACCACCACATCATCATCCAATGAAAAGATGCCACGTGTTGATATAAAATAAAATATTCAAATCAAAATGCGCAATGTGTCAAATACTGCAAGCAATATCTTAATTATTATTTTCAACCATAAAGAATAATATTCTTTCCCAAATCTTCATATATCCAATTACTCCACATTCATAAAAAAATATTTTCTTCATTAAACAATATCTTCAAATATCCTTTATCATAATTAATATATTGCACATGGTCTCCACACGTCGTGACACACTTCTACAAATGCCGTGGCATGCTTACCACACTCCCATATCCAGATAATTGGCTCTATAATTCTTCATGTTTCCTTTTAGGCTTAGCTCGTTAAATCACTGCATTTCTCCAGCAGAATTTGCATTTTAGCCTATATAGCTTTATTTTCTAAATACTTCAAACTAAACAAAAACGATTAAATATGTACAAAATAAAGAACTAAATAAATGTAAATTTGAGTAGCAAATATGTATGAATTAAGCAGACTCAAGATTTTTGTGGGGTGGAGACAGAATTTGATGATGATGTTGCTCAAGTTTTGGCTTTCAATGTTTCTGGTAGATTTGACTTCATGGTTTTACCTCTCGTTAGATATAACACTCTATTTTGTTCTCAATTAATTTATGGGTCATCTTATTTCTTTGTTGTAGTTGGTATTCGAGTCTCCGGGTGTCTCAGTTTGTTTTGCATATTTGGTGGCTAATTAGCCAATCACATTGTCAGTTGTAAGTTGAGTTTTGATTGTGTGAATGGTCAGTAAGCACACCTATATTTATTGATGATGGAATTTTCATAGTAAAAGTGATTCTGGAATTTTCAAGCTTTTCTTGGTGAAAGTCTCGAAATATGATTCAAGCAATGGATATTCATAGATCCTTATCAACCTTAGTTAGAACAATTTATTGTACACAAACTATTTTTGTTTCAAGTTGATCATTTGGAAATTGCCCAAGAAATAGTGCATACCGTATATGGATATTGAGAATATTTCAATTAAACGGTGCGATATTTTGAACCGCTCGGTCCAAGGTACATATACTTCTATGTATAACCTAGTTAGTCCAATTCCGCTAACTACATAGGTTTGCGAACCCGGTTGGTAAACCACATACATCTGAAGTTCGGGAATGGGGGTAGGTTTGCAAAACTGTACACATCTGACTTCGCGAACTGCCAAGGTTTGCAAACCTACCCAGTTTTAGTATTAACAGAAGTTCATGAACTATTTTGTATGACCATGTTTGCTTTTGCTACAACTCTCATAGACAATTCTATGACAACTTTATTCACAAAATCACTTTGGAATTGTGTATTATTGTTTAGTCTTGAATGTTATTGAACACCGCTTAATGCTTGTAAGTTCAAAGGTATATTTGCCACTATGGATTATCATTGTGCATGGTTATAGAATCCTGGACTATAATGCATATTCTTTTGCCTAATTTCAAGGCGAACCTTTCACATGCTTATATGAACTCCTAATAAGAATTTCATCTAAACTGGAAAAGTGTCTGCTTGGATCTTAAGCTAGCCTTAGCTTGACTTCAAAGCTATCTAGAGTCTTGAAAATCATAAATAGAGAAAGACTCTTGCAACATGATTTTTTAATCCATGTGCACTCTTGTGCCCTAGTTTCAAATCTACAGTCGTCCTCTACAACCTAGGTTCTTCATAGAAATGTATTCAAGGTTACGACTTAGGGCTTCGTGAAGCCCGATCCGACTATCTTTTACTTGATAGTTCGTGTATCTGGATTATGTTCTTATTGTTCCTTAAGTTTTCTAAACTCCGGATGAGGAACGAAATAGATAGAAATCACAAAGTTCTCTTCCTCTCATGCTTTGTGATTCCTCAAGATAGATATCTAAACTCTTCTTTGATTTGTTTAGATTGTTCTCGAGAGGTGGTTAGTAATCCAGGCTTCTCAGCTAACTAAATGTAAGTGTTCCAGATTTGTGAGGTTTGCTAGACTTTATCTACTAGAAAAAGATTTCCAAACCAAGATTGAAACATATCAAAAGGGAAATCAAATAGGCTTGTTTGTTAGAGACAGAAAGGTATCAAAATTCTTCATTGAGGTTGAAACAACTCTTAGGATGTAAAGGACTCAGCTAAGTTAATCAAGTGCATAGAATCTTGTGAGGTTAAAGAGACGCAAAGAACACGGCTGCATATGAATTGCTTGAAGGGTCAATTATGTCCCAACGACATTCTAGATCGGAGTCTAATAGTAGGCTAGTGTTTGTAGCCGTTTAATACAATGTAGGTTCAAGCTGGACGAGGTCCTGGGGTTTTCTGCCAATGTAGTTTTCCTCGTTAATAAAATTCTTGTGTGTGTGCTTTTTACTTTTCCACATTAAAAGTTATTTTTATTATCGTTAAAAGTACTACGTAAATTCATACTCCTATCAAACGAAGAAAGTTGGTGGTGTGCTTAGTACCCTCATTCTTTTCAAAAACCGTTAAAATAACTATTTACCGTAAATAAAACTACTTCATCCATATCCAGGCTTTTATACTTGTTTAACAAAAGTCGTTTATTGCTTTGTCGAACTCGGTTTTACAAAAAAAAAAAAAAGTTAAGCCAAACGTACCGCTTAAATGGTAGTTTGTGGAAAATTAGGCATCCTCGTCCCATTATTTAGACTTGCTTTTCAAACATTGAAATGGGGTCGTTATAGTTCCATTTTTTTTTATTACTATTAAATCAGTTATCTAATATTAAAATCCGACTCAAAAATCATTAGATATAGTAGGTAATAAGATATTTTAGAATTGAATATGATTTATGATTGACTCAAATAAATACTGATGAATCAAATGTATAAGCCAAGGAAGACATCAAAAAGATACTCCTGAGTAAATCTTTACAACAAACAATTTGATATCAAAAGTTCTTGTTTGTTTTATACTCAGAACTGGATGAGTAAATCTGAATCTGGTAGTGCTTCTAATTCTTTACAACAAGCATTTGCAGCTATTAAAGCTAACTAAGAACTAAGAAATGAAGATCCAAATGTTGCTTCAGTATGGTTACCTGATTCAGGTGCAACAAGTCACATGACAAAGGATGCAAGTCTTGTTAAAGGTTTTCAACAGTTTGAGCATACAGACAAAGTTATGGTAGGGGATGGTACTATGTTGCCAATTGAGAAGTCTGGCAATATTCTTCTTGATACAAACTGTTCTCA